>JACTOM010000870.1:235820-328925 GCA_015832385.1 Elymnias hypermnestra | reverse complement strand
AGTGACAGAGTAAGAAATAGTGTGATAAGAGAACGTTGTGGTATAAAAGAAGACGTAGTGACTAAAATTGAGAAAGGTATGCTTAGATGGTTTGGGCATGTAGAGATAATGAATGACAAAAAGGTTTTGTGAGTCAAGAGTGAATGCGAAATTTGGAAGGGGAAGACCAAGGCGAAGGTTCCTGGATCAAATCCAGGACATTTTAAATAAGGGCCAAGTCAAGATTACTTTAAACCGACGAACTTCATAGTATGAAAGGTTTAATGAGAATGAAAGAAGCGAAGGAGATATGCAAGGATCGTGGCAAGTGGAAGGATGTTGTCTCTGCCTACCCCTATGGGATTGAGGCGTGATACTATGTATGTATATATGTAAATATCGATCTTGTGGCAGTGGAAAGTCTACTAAGTCGGACTTTTTTTATTGTGCACACCAGATGAAGTATAAACTTACATCCGTGAGACTGGGACTCGCTGGTCGTACTAGGATACACACTAAAACCCAGCGGAATCCTGTTATTACAGGTGTTGGGGTCCAGATGTTCGCTGACGCATTAAGCTCTGGCGCCACGGATCAATCCGACAAAAGGTTGCCATAAGTTCCCTTTGCCTGTGTGTGAACGTGGCTACTTCTGAAAGATGACGCGATGCTCTCTTGTGAAAGATGCTGGGCGTGTATGGCCCTCTTCTGAGAAGTGATTATCTCATTGAAAAAGGGCCCACGGACGAGAGAGAGAGATTCCGATGCATGCTCTCTCATACCGCCGGTGGAGGCGGGCTACAAGGCAGCGTCTGTTAGCGTAAGTCCTTCCGTCGTCGTAAGAATCCTAAGTCGGATTCATCCTGGACACCAGGGATGTATGCGAAAGTTTAACCCCTGGTGCTTCATTCATGGATGAAGAGGGTTCCACTAGGTTTAATGGGTATTACGAGGCCTTTTTGTTCGTCGAGTCCCACACTCTTGACACACGGTCGGGGCCAGTGCATAATAGCATTTCACAGCGAGAAAAAACCGTCACTGCTCTCCAACTTGCTACTAAATCGGACTACAGATTTATTTTCTTTAACATAAAACTTTTATATCACTTAGTTTTTAATCACCTCCTTTCAGATTATTAGATAAACACTTACATTCATAATCTAATCGATATACAGATTTAACTTAACAACGAACTATAAATTTCTAACTAATATATTTTCAAATCTCACATGAGCCAATTTAAAAATACTCTAAATAGAATAGAATAGAATAGAATATATTTATTTTCAAGTAACAAGACTCATAGATCGTTAGTAAGACTTAAAATTATGTTAGTACACTTAAACTAATTAATTACAAGCTAAGCGATGGGTTTATGTAACCCACAGCAATGCGTTAAATAAGGACAGTACATAGACTGTCCAATCATTTAAATAATGTTTTAAATCAGTCCAGTAATTTTTAACTTGTTTATAACAAATTGTTAAAAATAAAAACAAAAATTCAAAATGCAAAACTTTCTTCTATAATATTAGAGAAGAGATTTATTTTTAATACTTTATTGTCTCAGAACTTCTCTATACAGGACATTTGACACTCTGGAGTTCGACTTGGGATACATTATTTTCTTCAGATTGAGATTTTTAAATTCGTTATATCTTTTGAATGAAATGTCCCATTTTAACAATTTAAAAAGTATTATACAGGTATTAAAATGGTCTTTAATAAGATATTATTTAATAGGATAAGCATTAATAAAAAGGTGTGAATAATATGGTTTGATTATTATCGGTACTTTGATTAACTTTTAAAATGTAAAAAAGAAGTTATAGTGGCATAACTACAATAGTTAAACATATAGTATCACGTACTTTTTTGTAGATATTAATACTTTCTATAATATTGTAAAACATTTTTTTGTTCTATCATTCATAGTTTCTCCAGGGCACGCGATGATAGTATTTTTACGACAAATTTTTTCACATCTTTGGTAACATTAATTCATTTTTATTAGAGATCCTTATTTTCTTTGATAAAGTAATATAGCCTATATCGCTCAGTGAAAATACAGTTTTCTTATGGTGAAAAAAATTTAAAATCGGTCCAGTAGTTTTTGTGTGAAAACGTTACAAACATACATACAAAAACACAAATGTTTCGTCTTTATAATAGTAGTATAGATTATTTGCTCTGAATTGCCCCTGTATGTAAATGAGTTATTACAACATCGTCAAATCGTACAAATTTAGTTATAAAGAGATAAGACCTCCTATTGTCTAGCCACTTCTTAATATAAGTTATATTCTACTTAGTATGTAAGATGAAATAAAATAAATTTTGTTCTCTGGATTATTATCACCAACCAGCAAGTGTGCCGCTACGTAACGTGTCTTTTTCTACACAAAGCTATGTAAAAAAGTGGTTATAAACATTTATTTTATTTTCATAGAGTCGAAACATTACCTTTTTAGATTGTTAAAGTCTAAACAATATCGATCTAGTTTAAGTTAGTCTTGTAAAATAAAATCATATGTTATAATATAAAAGAATGATATAAATTTAAAGATAAAATCATGATTGATAAATTGAAACTGAAACACAATCATTAAATTATTGTTTGTTAATATTTTTCACACTTTAAAGTAAATACAGGATAAGTAGCATGTAGTTGATATATCGAAAGATTAAGAAGAAGATATAACCTTATAAGTTAATACAATATTAGTTAGATATTAATATCGGACTGTCACCTAACGTAACGGACAGACGGAAATGAATACACTGGTCAATACATAAACACAATGTTTGTACGAGATAGAAATTCAATATAACGATCAAGTACGTTATAACATTTAAGTTTATTAAAGGATATTTGTGTCTACTGTCTAAGATGGGACTGACTTTAAATTTTATTAAGGAGCATTTCAAATAGAAGGAAATTTAAAAAGGACAGTGTTTTATTAATGTAAACTTATATTATAAAGAGGAAACATTTGTGTTTTTGTATGTTTGTAACGTTTTCACACAAATACTTGACCGATTTCTAAAATGTTTTCGTCATTAGAAAACTGCCTTTTCACTGAGCGACAAAGATTATATTACTTTCTCAAAAAAATAGGGATCCCTTATAAAAATGCATTAATGTAACCCAAGGTGTGAAAAAGTTGGTCACAAAAAATCTGGCATCGCGTACGCTGAAGAAAGTATTGAAGATGTTCCATAATATTATAGAACGTATTAATACCTACAAAAAAGTCTGTGATACTATATGTCCAAGTGTTCTAGCCGTTCGTGGCCGGTCGAAGGAGGCCACCACTAATCACCAGAGCCTATAGATGGTGATGGGATGGCCTCGACCAGTGTCGATGGTGAGAGGAGAATTTGTCGAGGAGGATTCCACCTAGAGGGTCGAAACCTCGTATCCCGTTCGCCAATGTCCGGTGGCTGATCACGTGTAGGTGTGTTTGTGAATTGAGTAGTGTGCATGTATATGATACGTGACCTGTAAAGCGACGCGGAGACGGCTCACGGCGACGCCGGTCTGCCGTTATCCACTCCAAGGCGGTCCTGTGTACCACCAGGCACACACAGAAATGTTCAAGAAACTAAGGAACACCTGGGCCTAAATGAACTGTGGATGCGTGATCCTGCCGCGCTTCGTCTATTCGAGAAAGCGGAGCAACTATTCGGTTCTCAACGCGCTGACTTCACCAATCGCAATCACAATACCAATAAACCGCGTGGAAGCTACACCAAATAACCACGAGGCAGGGCACGTTTTCGCCCCGACGACGACGATCTACTTCTTTGCATGTTTAAAGTTTATAAAGTGCCGAAAATAATCACACCATATTATTGAAACCTCTGTATTCGTCATAATTCAATTATTATATTTATTAAAGAGCGTTTCAATACAATTAAAATTCTTTTTGAATGATTAAAATCGAACAGTCCATTGATAAGATATAACGAATTTAAAAATGTCATTCTAACAAAATAAGTTCGACTAAGCAGACTTTCCACTGCCACGAGATCGGTATCTACGTGTGTGAAACCACAAGGCATTGCTAGTCTTTTATAAAAAAAAAACCGATTTTGAATTACTGGTGGAAGTTCAGGGAAGGTTTAATACGTGAGTAAATATGAAAAAAAAAATGTTTGAAATATTGTAAAAACAACAATTTCTTCTTCTTCTTTGTTGATTGGTTTTTAACGTGAAGGAAATTGTTCGATTCATAAGAACAACACAAGTTTAATTTTGCTCATCTATAAATAGTTGCACAATATGCTAATACTAATAATAAACATTTTACAACTTAATCTTATTTCATTTTATATATTTAAATAGATATTTACAGTTACAACTATATTGTATATAGTAGTAACTGTAAACTTAACAAATATTCTAAATTTAACAACAATTTCATTTTCCCTTAGAAACGTATCCTTCCTGTCTAACATTTGACATTCGTCCCGTCGTTTAGAAATCGGTTAAATTTAAAAGTTGTTCAGAAATTCAATAAAATTAAAAAGTGAAGCGTTTATTTTTATCGGTTTGGTTTTGAATGTTAAACGTCTTTGTCCCATCAAAAAGGTAGTAAATAATTTAATACCTTTTGTACAAATGATCGCTTTTTAAGTAAAAGTAAAAGGTAAGTAGCATCCCATTAAAATCCCACAGCTGGGCACAGGCCTCCTCACTCATAGGAGAGAGGGTTTTTAGAACATAGACCACGCTGCTCCACTGAAGGTTGGAAGGCTTAGTACACAAGTGCACTCTTTTCGTTCACTCTCATAGTCCGATGTGACGGGAATCGGACACGACCGGAGAGAGATCAGGCGCAGGACCGACGGCTTAACGTGTTCTCCGAGGCACGGGGGTGGATCACAGTCAGCTTCCCAATTTCGGGCAAATATTGAGAAAAGTTTAAAAGAAAACTCAATATTGATTTTGGAACTGGCTCGACCGGGGTCCCGAACTCAGGACCTCATGTCTGTAGTCGAACATGCTAACCACTAGACCACTGAAGCGGTATTTTAAGTGTTATGTGTTAATAGTTAGCATAGTATATCACAGATTATGGTATTTAGTTAATAGATTAGAATATCAAACTGAAGATAAGGCTTATGCTCAAATATTTTGCGTTTACCATTAAGATTATCAAGAAAATAAACATGATAGTCCACATCTAAACATATCAATTAAATTTTATTTGGTACAAAAATATATTACTTGGATGGTCGCTGACTATGGGCCTCATGCGGAAGCTCAGAGTCAATCAGCGTGGGATGGAGAGGGCCATGCTTGGAGTTTCTCTACGTGATTGAATCAGAAATGAGGAGATCCGTAGCAGAACCAGAGTCACCGACATACGAGTAGTCCTACGAATCGCGAAGCTGAAGTGGTAATGAGCGGGGCACATAGTTCGAAGGACCGATGGACGTTGGGGTCGGAAGGTGCTGGAGTGGCGACCCCGCACCGGGCGATGCAGTGTAGGTAGACCCCCCACAAGGTGGACCGATGACATAAAGAGAGTTGCAGGTAACCGCTGGAGCCAGGCGGTGCAAGATCAGGCCTTGTGGGCATCATTTCGTGAGATCTATGTCCAGCAGTGGACGTTCATCGGTTGAAGCGACGACGACGACAAGAAGTTACATACGTATTGTTATAGGTATTCATAAAAGAACGCGTTATTGACTATCGCTATCACATTTTTTCTTTACTAGTTAAAGTTTGTAATAATACTCGCTGACTCCATTGTTAAAATACTTGTTATTTTATCAGTAAACTAACAAATAATGTATATGTTATTTAGTTACTTCATGCTTAATGAAAAGCTATATATTTAAACACAAACAATAAACTTATATAATCATCAAAAATGTTTAAAATATTAGTTGTACGTTTGTACGTAGGGTTGGAGATATTCATCAGCGATATTAAATGGAATTTCCTTTTGTTCTCTCGTATAATATCAGCTTATCAGGACCGTTATTTAATATCAAACTAAATCACGGATCCTTGGCTCCAAAACAAGACGTCAGTTTTCATAAATATATAATCCAATTTATGTCCCCTTTAAGTGGATTTTTATGATAATCCCCATTGCTGCGCGAGATAATTTCTCATTCATGGTCCAAATCGAGATTTAGCCGGGGAGAACTGATAAATCTCAACGTTATACTGGTTATTTTTTCTTTTATGTATTCGCCCTATTAACTTTTTCGATACTATCCCAAAGATATAATTAAATATGTGCTTTATTAAGACCATATTGTATAATGAATCAAACAATTTTGAAAGGATTTGGAAGTAATATTTTTTTTCCGGCAAATTCCGTAAAATATCATATTTGTGATCGGAAATTGTTGGTAGTCAATGTCAAACGTGAAACACTAACGCATTCAAAACAAAAAAAAAAAAACAAAATGTAAAAACTTCACTTTTCAATTTAATTAAATATCTCAACGACTTTTAAGTTTAACTGATTTCTGAACGATGGAACAAACATCAAACGTTTGACATTGATAATAAAAAAAAAGAATCAAACTTCATTTTCAAATGTGATTTGATTTCTGAACGACTTTTAAATTTAATTGATTTCTAAACGATGGGTAGAACATCAAATATTTAACAGGTGGGAGTAGTTTCAAAGGGAAACTGAAATTGTTTTTATTATATTCCAAGCATTCGTATTTTGAAACCTCACCTTTGAAACCTTCCCTGGACTTCCACAACAGTCCAGCCGTTCTTGGCTTTCAGCGAGAATAAGAAACATCAGTTGTTTTTATATGTATCTGACGGAGAATAACGAGAGATAAGGAAGCATAAAGCATAGGGGCGTAGGGTTCTCCGCCGCTCATCCATAATTTCCATATTGTGGGCGTTGATGGGTAATGTTGGTGCAATCAAACACTTTATTAACTCAGATTATAATTTTCAATCACTTAATGTTCCCGATATCAATTTACACAAACTCATTATTAATAACAGCTAGGAATGCGACAGCTTCAATAGTCGGCCGCTTTTGCGGACCGTCACCCGAGAACTACCGAAAGACACACGTCAGATTTTCACTGTTGACTCTGCCTCACGCCGATAGACATATGGCGCCAGCGTTCCACAGACTATTGCACTCTGACATATAGATTATTAATTTGGATTGGGATATATAAAAACTGTTCACCTCATTGACTGATAATACGGGATACACATTCCTTTTGCAACGACAATTCTTGTTAAGAACGGATTTTCCTTATTCCCTTAGAACTACGTGGGTATATGTATATATAAAATTGTTTCTTACGTTGTCTGTTATAGGTTTTAAACGGTGTGTCCTAAACCCTGCACAAAAAGGCCATAAACCTGATGGTTTTAATCGATAAGTACATTCACCCATTGCGAATTAAGAAAAGTGACTTCTTTTGCAATGTAAGCGGTCACTGAGCACAGATTTCTCCGTATTCTCAAAAGAGTAAATACATAAGGTTATTAGTAAACTGGTAATTTGATATTTATTAAATAATTGATTATTTCTATTCACACTCTGTTCAATACTGGAGTTAAATCCGATTATAGATTCCATGCTTGAAATTATGGTTATTTTAGTCAAAATTTCCACACAATTCTCCATTTTATAGGACAACGAATGAAACTAGGATATTTCTGCCTCAAAATAACGCAGCTAGTCGTAAATCAAAGGAATTGTACTGCAAAATTGATATTTTTGGTAATACCTACAGTTGTCTTTGTTCTGCGCTTTATAATTTTGAATATACTAAATATTTAAATAGATCTTTGAAGGCATTTGAAATTTGGGTACATAGAAGGATTTGGAAAATATCGTGGACGGATAAAATTTCTGATTTAGATTCATATCTCTCATGGTCATGTAATGCGGAATAAAGTTTACTATTGCTCCAGCTCATAATGTAGAGGAAGCTACAAGGAAAAGAACTCTAGGGAGAAGGTGAACATTGTGGCTTAAAAATCTCCTGAGGTGATTTAATCTAAGCACCAACTCCTTGTTTAATCTAAGCCCTGAATCCTTGTTTAATCTAAGCGCCAAATTCTTGTTTAATTTAAGCACCAAATTCTTGTATAATCTAAACATCAACTCCTTGTTTAATCTAAGCACCAAATACTTGTTTAATTTAAGGACAAAATCTATATTTAATCTAAACACCAGATTTTTGTTTAATCTAAGCACCGAATCCTTGTTTAATCTAAGCACCCACTCCTTGGTTAATCTAAAAACGAAATCCTTGTTTTATTTAAGCACCAGATTGTTTAAGGTAAGCCCCGAATACTTGTGTAATCTGAGCATCAACTCCTTGTTTAATCTAAGCACCAAATCCTTGTTTAATCTAAGCGCCAAATTCTTGTTTAATTTAAGTACCAAATCCTTGTATAATCTAAGCACCAACTTCTTGTTTAATCTAAGCGCGTAATACTTGTTTATTTAGGGACAAAATGTATATTTAATCTTAACACCAGATTCTTGTTTAATCTAAGCACCTAATCCTTGTTTAATCTAAGCATTAACTCCTTGTTTAATCTAAGCACCAATTCCTTGGTTAATCTAAAAACGAAATCCTTGTTTTATTTAAGCACCAGATTCTTGTTTAATCTAAGCACCGAATACTTGTTTAATATAAGCATCAACTCCTTGTTTCATCTAAGCATCAACACCTTGTTTAATCTAAGAACCAAATCCTTGTATCGAAAGTTCAAGTTGTCTTTAATAGCTTATCGGTAAGTGATGACACCTTAAGAAGACAGTAACAAAGTAACTTATGGATATGAAAGCTCGTTTCATTAGAAGAGGTCCTGAGATATTGACTTTTTTGGCGTCTCCAGCGTTATGTGTCCTGCAGCACCCTTAATGAATAAATATTTTTATTTCTTTCCTTTTCTGATAGCTGTTTCTACGTGTCATGTTATTCTGCCAATCCTTTTGTTAGGCTTCTTATATAAAAGGTTTACCAATAAGATGTTTCCAATAAAAGGAAGGACTGTAGGATATGGTACTGCTGGTGTAGCAGTAACCATTTAGGTAATATCGTTCCATTGTTAATTGCTTACCTTTCTTTTTACAATGAATGAAAATGAAACTAATTGTTCGATAACAGTATATACTTTTGCATATACATGCTAGTTACAACTGTACGTTAATATAGACCCTCATAGCATATGCCGGGCATGCACAGTACTTCGTACAATGGATCCTATGACAATTGCCTTTGATTACACACTGACGGATTCAATCGTGCATCACATATGGAACTATCGTACAGTATAGACATTAGCAAATATTTAGGACACCTATAATTGAGGTTCTGGAAAGTAATCACTCGCCTAATCACAGTCTACTTTAAAACAATAACTTCAAACAACATTTGTAAATAAACTCGAGAATATGTCCAGAATAATATACAGAATAGTAATATAATAGCAATCCAACAGTATAATAATATCGATCTCCAATAATTTTAACACGACAAAAACCCTGTACTTTAGTATCTAACAACAATGATATCACTTAGATTGCCCGTGACAACTACTAATTGACATGATACAATATTTCTGTCTCAACTCGTGCAATTACAAATATAGGCATCTCTTTCTTTTCAAGCCATAATGTGTAGCGTCTTTTTCGTTTTAAGGTAACGTAATATTAATACCAACATATGCGCAGGCATACAACTAGTCCATAGAAAAAACAAAAGATAAATCAGTTACAAACAAAGCGTTAAGTTTTTTTGTGGAATTTTATAAACTGTGAGTGTTTATTTGTGATTTTGATTATATAAGTGATGTGAATGACAATGAAAACTCTTGTAGTAAGTTTTAATTTTAAAGATATGACCAAGGTTTTAATTTAATAAACAAAAGATAACATTGTATATTTTAATTATTAGCAAACATTACAATCATAACATTTGGTAGTCTTTAATGAACATTTAAATCCCAAGAGCCACTTTACATTCAACTCGCAGAGCAATTGAAGCAAAAACCGTTAGCGCGGGGCGGGGCAAACGACGGTTATTTACGTTAAAAACTCCGAACAAATTATAGGGCCCATAAAATGTGGCCAGACAGTATAAGGGTTATACTACTGAATCGTGAAATTAAGTGAGAATAATTGACAAATAGTCATGTTATGTAAAGGTTATAATTATTGAATTAATAAAAATTTTAACAAATAAAAAGCTTATTAATATATTTGGTAGTTTCTTTTGAAGTCGGTTCATTTTTTGTTACAATTATTATTATTTTTTGATTTTTAGTGAAGTTGAGGACATCCATTGATTTAACTATGACTAGCACTTGACCATACCGAAGTTAAGGTAGGCAACTCAAATATCTACATAGCCTATAGAAGATTCTGCCGAGTATCGTTCATTTGCTCCTAAGAATTGAAGAGTTCCATCACTTTGTCATGGATTCCATAATCAGATCCTAAGCAAACTATCATCAAAAAAGAATCATCGAAATCGGTTGGCGTGATCTAGATTTATTCGTCCATTTGTCGCGCACATGCTTAATGCAAATTGAAGACTTATCCGGTTTTCTCATGGATGCCATCATCAGAACTGGTTTAAAAAAAATGGGACCCTATGTCGAGCACCACCTTTCATTTAAAATCATCAAGATGGGTCCACCCAGTCGGAAGATATGAGGTAACGAACAAAAAAAAAGTACAGACGAATTGATAACCTCCTCCTTTTTTTGAAGTCGAGTTGAGGAGGACTCAATAACCATCTGTACATATCAATTATAATAAATTCATTATATAGAGGAGTTTGATAAATGTATTCGTAACATGAACGTATTATTTCCATTAGCTTTTAAGTACAGTCCTAGATTTTAGTTGTATCAAGAAACTCGTTATATTGTGGCCCCCTTAAAAAAAGGTTACAGTATATTCTTTATTCAAGAAGCTGCTTTCAATGACCCTTAGTTTGTCCGTTAGGATGAAATCTACTATTCGGAGAGTTGATTATACCAAAAAGACAAAAATTAAATAGATAACATATTTACAACAGTGTATTTCGAAGGCGAAACGGAAAGTAACACATGAAATATTTGGGCGTACTTTAATTGCGGCGTATCGAGCAGCCTGTATAATTAATAGCCGCAGATATCAGAAGCTACCGTGAAATTTGAAATATGGCAATTTAACGTGCATGTGCGAAAGCCCAGAGCACAATAGTGAAGAAAATCATTTATTCATCATACAAATGACAAAACTGCCTCATTGGTCTAGTTGTTAGCATGTTCGACTACAGAAATGAGCCAATTCGAAAATCAATATTGAGTTTTCTATTAAGAATTTCTCAGTGTTTGCCCGAAGTTGGGAAGTTGGCGGTGTGATCCACCCCCGTGCCTCGGAGAGCACGTTAAGCCGTCGGTCCTACGCCTGATCTCTCTCCGGTCGTGTCGGATTCCCGTCATATCGGTCTATGAGAGTAAAGGAATAGAGAGTGCACTTGTGTATGCCTCAATCCGCAGTGGAGCAGCGTGGTGGGTCTATGCTCTAAAAACCCTCGCTCCTCGGAGTGAGGAGGCCTGTGAGCAGCAGTGGGACGTTAAAAGGCTGCTACTTACTTATTTACAAATGACAACGACCAATTCTGATAAGTAAATAATTATTGGAAATCCATTAAAATTAACAAGTATAAAAAGTTTAAACATACGTGAGCACGTTAAGCATTCGGTCCTGCGCCTCATCTCTCTGCGATCGTGTCGGATTTCCACATCGGACTATGAGAGTGAAGGAATAGAGAGTGCACTTGTGTATTATGCCTGCCAATCCGCAGTGCAGCAGTGTGGTGGGTCTATGCTCTAAAAATCCTCGCTTCTGGGAGTGAGGAAGCCTGTCCCCAGCAGTGGGACGTTAATGGGCTGCTCCTTACTTACTTACAAGAGTACTTGAAACTGACTAACTTGTGGAAGGACATGATCTCTGCCTACCTACCCCTATGGAAATGAGACGTGATGTTATGCATGTATATATAATTAAATCACCATGAAAAATATATATTTTTAGGCATTTTTCCTCAGTTAATACTTTATACAAACCGCATCCATTTGTGTTATTTCTTTACGGGGTCATATGAGCACAATAGAGTGGTATTGTATCGACAGATATCATTTTTTGGCATCCTATTTTGTTTGACTTTTTCACTAAAAATAGAACAGGCTTACGCAATTTGTTGTTTTAAAATATTGTATTTGCTTTAGGCTTTATTATCCGATTTATTGCTTTGTATCAAAATCAGTAAATTGGTTTGGTGAAAATATCTTTATTTTCTCTTGTTTAGTGCATTATTATCAATTCTAGGCACTTGAGATAAATGTTTTTAATCGTATCGTATAAAATATGAAAGGGGCTTCGATTCCGAAGTGAATAAGGCTAAAATCTAAGAATCTTTTTTTTACGCTGGGAAACGCAAGTCGTTTTGACAAAAACTAATCGGGAGTGTGGGCCTCGATGGCAGTAAGCCAGAATACCAGCAGCAGCGGATCTCTGGAAAAGGTCTGCTGGGAAACTTAGGAAGGAGTCAAGAGAAGTGCAAATCTACACCTCGTAACTCCCAATTTCCTTCGCCGGAGAAGAGAAACAGTCTATAGTGTCCTCCTTCTACCTCTCATGTACCTACTTCAGTGAAATAATTTATGTATGTTATATATATTAATATGTTGGTATATATATCTATTATTGTATATGTGCCGCCTGGCAGCAGCGGCTTCCAGCGATCCTCCTTATATCGATCCACCTTGTGAGGGGTCTTCCTACACTGCGTCGTCCAGTGCGGGGTCGCTATTCCAGCACTTTCCGACCCCAACGTTTATCGGTTCGTCGAACTATGTGCCCCCCCATTGCCACTTCAGGTTCGCGATTCGTAGGGCTATGTCGATGACTTTGGTTCTGCTACGGATCTCCTCATTTCTGATTTGATCACGTAGAGAAATTCCGAGCATAGCCCTCTCCATCGCACGCTGAGCGACTCTGAGCTTTCGTATGAGGCCCATAGTCAGCGACCACGTTTCGGAGCCGTAGGTCATCACTGGCAACACGCACTGTTCGAAGAGCTTTGTCTTCAAGCACTGAGGAGTATCGGACGAAAATATCTGGCGTAGTTTCCCGAACGCTGCCCAACCGAGTTGGATTCGGCGGTTGACCTCTTTCTCGAAATTGGACCTACCTAGCTGGACAATGTGTCCCAGGTATGTATATTCGTCTACAATTTCGAGTGCTGAGTTCTCAACGATGACTGGGTGGAGCGGAACATGGATATTGGACATAACTTTCGTCTTATCCATGTTCATTTTTAGGCCCACCTGTCGAGAAGCTCTGCTGAGGTCATCGAGCATTGTATTGAGATCTTCCAGAGTCTCTGCCATAATGACCACATCATCGGCGAACCGTAGATGAGTGATGTACTCGCCATTGATGTTGATGCCCAGTCCGTTCCACTCCATAAGCTTAAAGAGGTCCTCCAACGCCGCAGTAAAGAGCTTCGGGGAGATAACATCTCCTTGTCGCACTCCACGCTGCAGTTGGATAGACTCTGTGCTTTGGTCCTGTATACGGACTGACATGGTGGCGTTTTCGTACAAGCACTTCAACACGTGAATGTACCGGTGGTCAATTCGGCATCTCTGTAGAGATCTCAACTCGGCCCATGTTTCCACCGAATCGAAGGCTTTTTCATAGTCCACGAACGCCAAGCAAAGTGGCCGATTATAGTCCTCGGTCTTCTTTATAATTTGCCGCAGCGTGGCCTTGTGGGCATCATTTCGTGAGACCTATGTCCATCAGTGTCACGCAGTGGACGTCCATCGGTTGAAGCGACGACGATTGTATATATATTAGGATGTAGTTATTTGTGTGTATGTTTATGTTGTTGCCTACCTTCCTTCTTCGCTATTTACACCTTTTTTAACTCAAGGTTGTCTGGAAGAAGGAATATTTAGTTAAGTTTATTGTAATGTATTTCTTTTAAGGTGCAATAAAGATTATAAATAAATAAATAATAGTTTCGCAGATGGAAGAATCTAATCTTAATGTATTCCTAATACCGTTGCAAAAAAGTGTCTGATTCTGTGTATGATTAAAGTCTTTATTGGCAGTAAAGTATATAGCTACGACTAAAGCTTTATATCTGATACCATTTAAAAGGACAAATACAATTCCTTATTTTTTTTCTATTGGAAATCGATCCTAGTTATCTGGTTAGAATAAATACACTTAGTCATCGAAGCAAACTTTATAAATGAAGTAATTAAAGCGACGCAACCTATTTTATCAATTAAGAATCTTTAGAATTCCTTAACTTGTAAATTATTTGTATACCGTAAATTCCAGCGGTGCCCTCAGGCAGCCATCGTGGTGTTCATTTAATGAACTGAATCTTATCTAGATTATTAACTCTATAGACCTGTTTTTATAAAAGATAAGTTGATTTATATCTTAATAACTTTTTTGCATGTATATCTATTAAATAAGACTTCAAATGTAAATCGGAGACTCCAAAAACCTACTTTAGTGACACGAAAAACAGTACTTAATTGACTAATTACAAATATTTGCCACGATCCTTGCATATCTCCTTCGCTTCTTTCATTTTCATTCAACCTTTCCTACAAGTTCGTCGGTTTAAAGTACTCTTGACCTGGCCCTTTTTCAAAATGTCTTGGATTTGGTCCAGGAACGTTTGCCTTGGTCTTCTCCTTCCAACTTTCGCATTCACTCTTGACTCATAAATCCTTTTTGTCAGTCTCCTTTCATTCATTCTCTCTACATGCCCAAACTATCTAAGCATACCTTTCTCAATCTTAGTCACTACATCTTCTTTTAAACCACAACGTGATATTTCAGCTTTTAGACTTTTCACACCAATATTTTATGGTAGATTGTGAAAGGAAATCATAATGATAAGACATATTCGTGTACTCACATTCTTGCAAATTAATATTTTTATTTATTAACGATAAAGTTTTATTCTAGGGATTTATGAAGTTACAAAAGAAAACGATATTATAAGTGTTCAAAACTATGTCATTACTCTATAAAATTTATAAAATAATATAAAAATATAAGAATACGAAGAACTCTTAAAAAGAATACGCAATAATTTTTTACATTTCAGAGCACATTAATTTATTTGAAGTAATTTAGTGAATATGAAGTACACTAACAAATTTGAATATGTGGATACCTAAAAAACGTGTTGCTCATACGAGGCAGCTGTTTCGGGAAGTACCTGCATCATATTGGTGGCCGGGAGGAATCGCCCATCGGCCACGAGTGCGGTGACCCCGTCGACACGGCGCACCATATTGTGGCAGGATGCTAAGCATGGACATCACAGCGGCATCTCATGGTATCGTTGATTGGCGGAGACCTCTCGCTGACTAAGATTGCCCGTGAAATGGTCGCTAGCGAAGCAGGGTGGAGAGCCGTCGCCTCCTTTTGCGAAAATGTTATCGTACTAAAGGAGGCACATGAGAGGGAGCGGGAGGTTGCTCCTGATGCCCTTGCTATACGTCACCGAAGGTTGGGCGGTAGAAGGCGTGGATTTGCGCGCCTCGTCCCAGAGCCTTGATTCTGAGTCCTGATTCGGCTTCATCCGGGACACCATATTGGATTGTGCAAGCGAGCCGCTGGTGTCCCACATTAGGATGTTGTGGGACTGCTGGGTTTTAGTGGGTATTTTGTCTCATCAGTGAATCCCACACTCCCGACTCTTTCCAAGTCGGTGTGGGTAAAAGCATTTCCCAGTGGAATAAAAAGGCAGCACCGATTAAATGAAACAAATTTACAAAGTTAATCGAGCACATTACTAATACGCAAAAGTATACCTCCTCCCCCCCAGACTGTTCCACCGTTTCACAGGTAATACACCTTATAATATTGCAATGCAGCAAGAAACGTAAGTTCATTGGCATTTGATTACAGACAGTTATAGATTTTGCCAAAAATCCCAATCTTACTGTAAGCCGTTGAGGAGTTCCATTGATCTTCATATTTAACTAAGACTAGCACTTGACCATACCTAAGTTACGCTAGGCGACTCAAATATCTGAATAGCCTATAGAAGACTCCACCGAGTATCGTTGATTTGCTCCTAAGAATTGAAGAGTTCCGTCACTTTGTCTTGCATTCCATCATCAGACCCTTACCAAACTATTACAAAACAACACTTGTAGTATATCTTTTCTAATAAAAAAGAATCATCGAAATCTTGATCTTGTTCATGATCAGAATGATCTTGACTTATTCGTCCACTTGTCGCGCACATGCTTACGCAAATTTAAGACTCATTCGGTTTTCCCATGAATGCCATCATCAGAACTGGTTTAAAAAAAATGGGACCCTATGAGGAGCACCACCTTTCATTTTTAAAAAAATCATCAAGATCGGTCCACCCAGTCGGGAGATATGAGGTAACAAACATAAAAAAAAACATACAGACGAATTGTTAACCTCCTCCTTTTTTGAAGTCTGATAAAAATATAAATTTTAACAAAAAAAAGTAAGAATAACTGAGATAAAATGCTCTAAAAAGCTCTATTAGCAAAACGATTACTTGCACCACTGCGCCAACGGTGCCAGCGAAACCTTAAAGTTTCAACCCTTTTTCCACATTACTGTCTAGGAGTTACCCTTCGAGATGCTGGCGTCCAATGTTACTACGCTGGACCTCTCTTTTAAAAGAAAAAATATTATTGAAATCTTTTATTGATTAATTTTTAGTTTATAAGCTCAATGGTATATGTCTATCGCACTTATCACAGAGTAGAGAGAGGGGGTAGCGTCTTTTCGAAATACGGCTAGCATAGTTAGCGCTGGATTAAAGTGAGAGAGGAGGAGCCTATCTACCGCATGAGACAAAGGGAAACCAGCAGTTATCACATCAAATTTGACTGTATTTTATATTTTCATTCTTACTTTTTATACTAATCTGTATTTGAGATCTAAAAACGATGCCCAGTGCATACTGGGAAGCCGTCGAACAACATATGAGGTAACATTTAAAAAAAATACAGACGAATTGATAGATAACCAGAAACGAAGTCTGTTGGATAGTTTCTAACAAAATCACGACACTTATATGTGCAACGCGAGTAAAAGAGATATAACATATAAATTGTCATTTCATAAAGCTTAAAGCTTCCTAACATTAATTCATTGGGAGCTTCTAACACACATTTGAGGCGGCTAAAGCTCTCACGAGGCCAATAAACACTCGCAAATGACTCCACTACGGTCTATTAAGGGAAAATTCGTGGAAAACAAAAAAAAATACAGACAACAGCAATGACATTTATCTAATTACGGGATCGTGATAAGGGATGTAAAAGGCGAGGGGAAGGGGGGACAGCTAGGATGCTGGCCCGCAGTTGGGTACAAGCATCTACGTGAGATAGACGTCTCTGCATCTGACAACTTACACGTCGCGAGCGAGTACATTTCTCTGAAGTTCCCTTGGTCTTTCAATAAATGGCTTAGTGTATACGATGGAGCTATTTGTGTATTATTTTATGTAAATCAGTGTATCTGTATAAGTTTATTATGTGATATGAAGTGAACTCTGTTTTGAAGTGTTGAGATAATTTCATCAAGATGACTGTTATACTGGTTTTCGGACTTTTATTTGGTAAGTTCAACTATCTTATTATAAAATACTTATCATAATTGATAAGATATTATCAGCCTCGACAAAAAAAGCTTAGTTTATGTTATAATAATTTTTACAATAAAAATAAAAGGCTTTTCACTAAAGGCTTATTATGAATATTTATAAGATCTTTTAGGACCGATTTTAACAAGATTATCCCGATTTTATCATAAAATCTGTCACTAGTAATAAAGAATTGAGGGTATTTTATATTATATCTTGCTTTGTTATAGTCTACGATATATTTAATCCGAAATAATTTTGGAAAGGAGAAATTTTCACTGTATATAATTTAATAGAGAAGTGTAAAACTAAATATAACTAACCTACCTTCTCTCTCCTTTCTTTGACGGTTTCCCTATATGTTGGGTTGTCTGTAAGAGATCGCTAAATAGCTATAAGACCGCCCACTGTACACTAGAATTATTTTAAGTCATTGTATTATTATTTTTTTGTGGTATTCAATAAAGTATACTATCTATCTATAACTAAATATTTTTAAATTAGAGAGAGCTTTATTGGTTATTACTCTCTGGTTTGCATTATTGTGGCTTATTTTATCAACATTCAATAAAAATATTTGATATGATAAAGAAAAAAGTTGGTATTTAAAATATCCATTTGATAAAAGGAAACAGCGTGAGGGTAGCTGCAGATTTTTGAAGCAATTTTAGGATTTTTAGCCTCCTAATCTGCAGTGAAGGAGCATGGTGGGTTTATCCAATCTTAGTATTCTAATATTCTATCTCAAATAGAGCTATTGCGATTTTCTAACCTTACTAGTGCTGCACAAGGTTCCAATAAACTTTGTATTGATGAGCTTAATGTCTACAATATATCTAAACTAATACTATAAAGAGAAAGTATTTGTGTTTTTGTACGTATGTTTGTAACGTAGTCACTGAAAAACTACAAAGCCATTTTAAAAAAACAATTCACCATTACATAGCTCCATTTTCACTGAAAGACAAAGGCTATATAACTTTCTCAACAGATAGGGATCGCTAATAAAAATGCATTAATGTATCCCAAGGTATGAAATAATTGGCCACATAAAATCTGTCATCACGTGCGTTGGGAAAACTATTGATGATAGAACAAAAAATGTTCTAAAATATTATAGACTGTATTAATATATACAAAAAATACAATGATGCCATATGTCTAATTACTTTAGTTACGCCACTATAACTGCTTTTTAAAAATTAAATAGTAAATAAAATTTCCGACAATAATCGAACCATATTATTCACATCTTTGTATTTATCATGATCCTATTTTCAATATTATTAAAAACCGTTTCGATGCCTGTAAAATACTTTTTAAATTATTGAAATAGAATATCCCATTCGAAAGATATAAGGAAATGAAAAATGACAATCTAAAGAAAATTGTTGCGGAGAGCGTTGAGAAGCATGAGTGGATTAAAACTGAGTGACAGAGTAAGAATAGTGTGATAAGAGACCGTTGTGGCATAAAAGAAGACGTAGTGACTAAAATTGAGAAGGGTATGCTTAGATGGTTTGGGCATGTAGAGAGAATGAATGAAAGGAGACTGACAAAAAGGATTTATGAGTCAAGAGTGAATGCGAAAGTTGGAAGGGGAAGACCAAGGCGAACGTTCCTGGACCAAATCCAGGACATTTTAAATAACGGCCAGGTCAAGAGTACTCTAAACCGACGAACTTGTATGAAAGGTTTAATGAGAATGAAAGAAGCGAAGGAGATATGCAAGGATCGTGGCAAGTGGAAGGATGTTGCCTCTGGCTACCCCTATGGGAATGAGGCGTGATGCTATGTATGTATGTTTATTATTTTTATCAAGCTAAAAATTACTGGAGCTATTTTTCAATATCTGTAGAGTTTTTTAAATTTGCTAATGTCGAAGTAAATGATGTTACGAATTTAAAAATGTATTAGTTAGATATATAATATATAAAGTGAAAGCTGTATATTGATGAAGATTATGAAGGTAATATAGGTATTATGAAGGTATTATCTAATAATGTCTTGCGATTAAATATAACGACGAATGTCGCTGATGTTTAAGATTATATTTTGGGTATGGGACATGAATGTAACAGATTAGTAAAAGGTAAGTGGCAGCTCATTAACGTCCCACTGCTGGGCACAAAACTCCTCACTCATAGGAGAGGGGGTTTTAGAGCATTACCCTGCACGGTGCTCCAATGGGGAAGGCATTGTACAAAAGTGAACTCTCTATTCCTTCACTCTCATATGTTCGATATGAGATCAGGAGCAGGACCAACGGTTTAACGTGCTCCTCGAGGCACAGGGTTTGATCACCAAGCCTTAATAGAAAACTCTAGAACATGCTAACCACTAGCCCAATGAGGCAGTTCAGAATAGTATATTGTCACAAAAACTTTAATTCCTTTAAAATAACTGTGTCTAGAAATAAATTATGTATACTCTTAAGTATACTAATGAAATAAACGATTATTATTGAAGTGAAATTTCTTTTGGCGCGTGAGAATAAAATTTTTACGGATTAAATGCGTGATTGGCAACACGAAGATGTGCAGCGTTTTTTACCCTTTGAAGGTAGTTTTGACATTTACAAATAACATGTGGCATTTTAATTTGCCACCCATCATATTATCATTTAATATACTATTTATCATAAAATATAAAAGAAAAATTCATAAATTCTCTTTTCTAAATTTTTAATTAATAATTTATAATATTGATAAAAACACGTGACATTTTTATTTACAATTCCTCATTTGAGATTTCAATAAATTGTATGTATTAGTTTTCGACGCTTTTAATATTTTAATGACAATTAAATTCATTAAATTTCTAACATTCCTTTTTTCCATCCCTCTAAGTCTTGGAAATATAAATTAGTTTTATTTCTGACATGTGTATTTTGTACGCACGCACTTTTAACTTTTTTATTATATCCAGCTGTGGGATATTAATAAAACGAACTTCCAATAATAGTCTATTTAATATATAAAATCCTTGTATCCCAGGTTTAGTGTTTATTCTCCTCCGAAATGGCTTGACAGATCTTGATGAAATTTTATAAGTATATTCAGTAGGTATGGGAACAGGTTTATAACTAATTTTTACACCCTTAAGGGTTAAGGGTAGATCACCCCATAAAATACATTTTTGATTATTTTATATGATGTGAAATTAAAAAATACATTCAACCTTAAATTTTCAATCTTCTATCAACAACCCCTATTATTTAATAGCGATAATAGTTATAAAATGGCAATGGCTTTTTGACATTGTTTTCTTCTTTTTTATACACAATTGCAAGTCTAGAATAATGATTTACCATGAAATATACTTAAATATAAGAGAAACAAAAGTACAATAGGCGGTCTTATCGCTAAATTGTGATTGCTTCCAGACAACTTGACAGGGTTAAAAAAAGCTGAAAGTAATATAGAAGATGGGCAATAAAATAACCATAGGTACCAATATAATATGTAATATTATAACATAGATTTACAAAATGTGTACAAACGTATATATTGTCGTCATGTTCTTAGATTGTAATCTAAAAGATAGTGTTCCTTCAATAATTGAATTGATAGTGTTGCTTATTTATGCTTTAAAACCCTTTCCTCTTATATGGAAAATAAGTGTCCAGCAGTGAGATGTTATGCTGCTTACATTAAATTATCTTTTAAAATATATTTATAACTATATGTGCAGAAAACATTGAAACACTATGAAGATAAATTTAAGTACTTTAATATTTATTTCTTTATGCAGCTTTTAAAGTAACCTAGAAATAAATGTTAAAACTAGTACACAAAGGACACCTCATCCTTTAAAAGAGAACTCTTTCAGGATCCCTAAAAGTGAGAGACTTTAATAGACAAGTGGCATAGGTGCGATATCTACGAACTATATAATAATGTCAAAGTCAAAGTCAAAGTCCACTGCTGGACATAGGACTCACGTAATGATATCCAGCATGTCCGATCTTGCGCTGCCTGGCTCCAGCGGCTACCGGCGACCCTCTTTATGAGAGGTATCCTTAGACTGCTCCGCCCGATGCGGGGTCGCCACTCCAGCACCTTGTCCTCAATTTCCATCGGTCCTTTGGACTATGTGCCCCACCCATTGACACTTTAGGTTCGCGATTTGTAGGGCTATGTCGATGATATTGATTCTACTACGGATATCCTCATTTCTGATTCGATCAAGTAGAGAAACTCCGAGCATAGCCCTCTCCATCGCACTCCGAGTGACTTTGAGCTTCCTCATGAGGCCTATATTCAGCGGCCACGTCTCAGAACCGTATGTCATCACTGGCAACACGTACTGTTCGAAGACTTTGGTCTTCAGGCATTGAGTTGGAGTTGGATTTGGCGGTTGACCTCCTCGTTCAAAGGCTTACCCATCAGCAATAAAAAAACCTACTAGAATACAACTAATAGTACTGAAGAACAGCTTACAATCTTAATTTAGGAGGTTTCCATCGCACCCTGTTTTTGAAGAGAAACTTCTTTAGGCGCATGAGGGTTACATTTTTATGAAGAACATCACTAAGATGTGCAGCGTTTTTGATGGTTATCGTTTGAAGTTTAGGCAGTTTTAATATTTCAAATTCGTCATGAAATATAAAATAAAAACATTTCATAAATTCAAAACCGAATTGATTAATAATAACTAATATTGACAAAAAACAAGTGGTATTTGTTATTTACAATTCGTCATTTGAGATTTCAATAAATTATTTGTATTAATTTTTGACAAAATGACAATTAAATTCCTAACATATCTTCCTTTTTCCCTCCCTTAAAGTTTTTCTTCTGACATGTGTCCTTTATAAGTACGCACTTTTAACTATTTTAGTTTTAAATTTTGTCGTCGTTTTCTGTGCGTTTTAAAAACTGAAAGTATCTTATCTATTCTAAAGTGAAAAGTTCCTAAACCTAATCGGAATTTTCAAAAGAATTGAAGCATTCAGTCGGAAATCAATCGTCAATGTCAAAGCGAAGCCTTTGTTCCAGGAAACTGTTGGAACTTTTGTCTTTGTCAAAGTTTTTTGTGTCTAGAGTTTCAGACAGCGGTATTGTCTGAACGTCGAAAAAGATAATTGCTTTTTTTTGTTATTGAAAAAATTTGCGAAGGCTTTAATAGATTTAAATAACAGATCGAATAAGCTTCCAGCTGGGTTAGGAAAGTTACGCTTCTTTGTAACTTTTTTGCGTTTAAATTCCTTTTTATGATACAACAACTGGAACGCGACTTTGTTAGGGGATATTTTTTCTATTATACTCTTGGAAGTGAATGTTATTTTGAACTCACTGAGGTTTTATTGATTTCCTCACTGGCTTGATGGGGCAAACACTCGTTTTATAGGTAGAAGTCCCTGATACAATTCCCAGCTGGGTTTATAAATAACAGTGATACTGCAATTGGAAAGTGACTTTGTTAACGCGTATTTTTGTATCTATAATATAAAAATGAATCGTAAAATGTGTTGGTAAGCGCATAACTCAACAACGCCTGGGTTATTTTAAAGTTAAGTAGCAGCCCATTAACGTCCCACTACTGGGCACAGGTCTCCTCACTCCGATGAGCAAGGGTTTTTAGAGCATAGACCCACCACGCTGCTCCACTGCGGATTGGCAGGCATAGTACACAAGTGCACTCTCTATTCCTTCACTCTCATAGTCCGATGTGACGGGAATCCGACACGACCGGAGAGAGATCAGGCGCAGGACCGACGGCTTAACGTGCTCTCCGAGGCACGGGGGTGGATCACACCGCCAACTTCCCAACTTCGGGCAAATATTGAGAAAATCTTAATAGAAAACTCAATATTGATTTTTGAATTGGCCCGACCCGGGACTCGAACCCAGGACCTCATGTCTGTAGTCGAACATGCTAACCACTAGACCAATGAGGCAGTTACTGGGTAAATTTTGACAATTCTTTTTTTTAAATGTTCGTTGAAGTCCAAGGATGGTTTTTACGGCGAGAAAAATTCGAATAATTGCATGAGAAAACCCTAAAAACAGCCCTTTTCTATTTCCCATACAAACGTTTTCTAACTAAAATGTAGAGTTAATTTGACCTATATTGCTATTAAATAAAGTTCATAATAAACTACATGCACTCACTGTTATCTAAGCAATGTAGGTATGTTCCTAACGTCAAAAAGTCAATATGCACTTTAATGCCGCTGCACAATGTTCAAAATTAATTAAATAGTCACAAACCGATGTAAGAGCTATAGATATTTCGTACAGCTGTAATTTCATTTCGAAAATCATTAGTTAAACTGAAATCTGCCACATTCCAAATCTTTTTGACAGGACGAAGTCTGTCGGGTCTGCTAGTTGTATATATAATTTATGGATGCATAGTCAGACGGTGTCTCAAAGGGCCAGACTGGCTATGTATAGAGCAGTGTAAATGCCAACTTATGTATGGCAGAAAAAGGACAAAAGTAGAATAAATGCGGTAGACATGAGAGCGTTGAGAAGTATGAGTGGATTGTAACTGAGTGACAAAGTAAGAAGTAATGTGGTAAGAGAACGTTGTGGTATAAAAGAAGATGTAGTGACTAAAATTGAGAAAGGCATGCTTAAATGGTTTGCACGTAGAGAGAATGAATGAAAGGAGACTGACAAAAAGGATTTATGAGTCAATAGTGAATGCGAAAGTTGGAAGGGGAAGACCAAGGCAAACGTTCCTGAACCATATCCAGGACATCTTAAATAAGGGCCAGGTCAAGAATACTCTAAACAGAACAATTTGTATGAAAGGTTTAATGAGAATGAAAGAAACGAAGGAGATATGCATGAATCGTGGCAAGTGAAAGGACGTGGTTTCTGCCTAACCCTAGGCGAATGTGTATGTATATATAATAAATGAAACGTATGCGTATTTGTTTATTTGCAGTTACCTCACTTAATGATGATGCTGCACTCAAAGACGGTACCTCGATAACCAGATAAGAGATAACTTGTCTATCAATGGTTCTAACACAGCATCGTTACGGTATACATTTTTAATAGGTATTACGTCTTTGCTAGATAGTTTCTTGTGAAGCGTTCGGTAAGATCCACACAAATTAAGACATACCTTTACTTTTTTTTACTAAGAATTTGTTATCAGTAAAACTAGAACGATATAATGTGTAGGGGTACAAGTTAACCACTAGGCCATGGATGCATACATACATACATACATAGCATCACGCCTCATTCCCATAGGGGTAGGCAGAGAGAACATCCTTCCACTTGCCACGATCCTTGCATATCTCCTTCGCTTCTTTCACTACCATACATAAGTGTTGGCACCAACACTCCTGCATGCACAGCCAGTCTGGCCTTTTGAGAGACCATCTGGCTATTCATAAAGGCGTGCAGAGCACTATTTACCATATTCCCTGCGTTCACCCTCCTTTCAATATCACTATCACATGTTCCTTCTTTTGTAAATTTAGATCCCAAATATACAAATTCTTTCACCTCTTCCACATGTTCCCCATCTATCAAAATTTTGCCATTCATTGATTGATGCATGTATATTCATAATATATTAAATTATAGTTTGCACTTTTAATATAATTACGTGCCATAAACCTATGTGTATATAAAATTTAAGAGTTCAAATTTATGTTACTAATTAAAGCTATGTAGGTTATAACGCGACCTAGTTCATAAATTTTAGGTTCAATATTTCGGCACTAGCTATTCCTGCAGTGTCACCTGCATAGTTCAAAATCCCTAAGATAATGTGTTATATATTGAGAAACAAGTCGTTTTGCTATATTCAATTTTAATCGCGCATAGTTCTGAACTTCTGAACTGCCTCACTGGTCTAGTGGTCAGCATGTTCGACTACAGACATGAGGTCCTGGGTTCGAGTACCGGGTCGGGCCAATTCAAAAATCAATATTGAGTTTACTATTAAGATTTTTTCAACATTTGCCCGAAGTTGGGAAGTTGGCGGTGTGATCCATCCCCGTGCCTCGGAGAGCACGTTAAGCCGTCGGTCCTGCGCCTGATCTCTCTCCGGTCGTGTCGGATTCCCGTCACATCGGACTATAAGAGTGAAAGAGTAGAGAGTGCACTTGTTGTGTACTAAGCCTGCCAATCCGCAGTGGAGCAGCGTGGTGGGTCTATGCTCTGAAAACCCTCGCTCCTTGGAGTGAGGAGGCTTGTGGCCAGCAGTGGGACGTTAATGGGTTGCTATTTACAATAGTTCTGAAGATGTCGTGATTAGTGAGTGAGTTTAGTAGTCTAAAACCGTCATATCCGGTTTGGGAAATTGGTTTGGGACAGATTAGTAGTATAGTCTTGAAGATATTGCCAGTAGTTTAAAACTATCGCAGGCTTTAAATAGTTTCAAAGCCTGCAACAGACAGAGGACCACTTTTTTATGTTTTATATATGAAGAAAAATAAGCATATAGATTGATTTTTTCGAGACATCACTAAGACCACGAAATCCAGACTCGTGAGGACACCTATCTTCCTCATATTTTCATACGGTGTTCAGACATTGCGAGAAGTGGAAAGACAGAAAATCGATGCTCTAGAAATGTGATGTTAGAGAAGAGAGGCTTGCAGTTTCATGGACCGATGTTCTAGCATCTATTTTCAATAGTACAATCTCACGTCCTAATCTTCTATTGACACGACCCATGGTGTGAGAATCAGTCCATCGAACGTCTTATCCTTCAAAGCTAAAGTGGAAGCCATCAAATCACAAAGGATGTCACTTGTTCGATAGACTGAATAGATTTAATCTGCTCTGAGAAGTTCATTGAACAAATGCAGCAGGATAACCTCGATCAGGGGGAAATGGCGAGCAGTTGTCATGTGCGTATCATCTAACCCCTCCGTTACTTCATAAAGATCGCCTCAAAAGCGTAAGAGATAAGGAGAAAGAAGGATTATTTGGCCTATTGGTTAGTTTTGTTGGATACTGGCTTGGGTATCATGTCAACCTAATTTAAAACTAATGTTGTATTTTTGATATAATAAAGTCATTTATTCCACGTCTCCCTACAAGTACATTTTTTAAATTAATGTTTGTGAGCATGGTTAGTATTCTATCGTCAATGTGGACTTCTCATTTCGATTAAACTCATACCTCCAACTCTCCTCTTGCCTCCAACTCTTTCCATGGATTCCTGTTTGTACCCTTCTTATTCCAATTATTCCTGCCATTTCTTTGGTTTCATCGGCCAATTATCTCTATTTGGTCTACCTCCCCCCTTCCCTAGGCATATTAATAGGCTGTTGCGATTGGAGCATACGGACATATGCTGTAAGAGCGGTCCTACCAAGCTTTGAATGCTCGTTGGGAAGGACTTTGGTAAATATCACCTTCACGTTGACACAAATAGTCACTGGACATGGCAAACATGGTTAACATTGTTGGAGGATACCTTACTTTGTCCAACTGCCTCATTGATCCAGTAGTTCGTATACCTAAGGTCCTGGGTATGAGTCCCGAATCGGGACAATTAATAAATCGATATTGAGTTTTCTATTAAGGTTTTCCCAATAATTGCCCGCAGTCAAAAAGCTGGCAGTATGCTCCACCTCCATGCCTCGGAGAGCACGTTAAATCGTCGGTCCTGGGATTAATCTCTCTTCGGTTGTGTTGAATTTCCTTCAGACCATGAGAGTGAAAGAATAGATAGTGCATTTGTGGCTCATGCCTACCAACCGCCAGTGATAGGGAGATGCTCTAAAAACTCTCTCCCCTATGAGTACGGAGGCCTGTGCCCACAAGTGGATTTGTTAATGGGCTGCTAGTTTCTTTACCTGACCTTACTCCGTCGGTTATAGTTGCAACTATGTTGGCAGATTAGAAGACCCGCAAAGTTGTGGTTTTCTTTCTTGAAATTTTCCCTTTCACTGATATTTATCCTCGAATGTTAGAACAGATTAAATTCCAATTACCAACTTCTGCGTGTTGTTTATTTTTGTTCAGATTCGTCATGTAGGAAGTGGGAACCGGCTCACGTCCGTAAAGCGAGAGATACGGTAAAATTATGGGACGTGAGCTATCGAAATTACTTGTACGTGAGATATATGTTGGGATTTAGATTGAGCTACTACATGAATACCTAACAGTACCGGTGCGACTGAAGAATAGTGACACAGTTCAAATAGAGCTTATTTTACAAGGGAATCCCTTATGACAAACTATTTATATCTCCAATGAAGTCATTATATTGATCTTAAAGGCCTCGTTGGCGTAGTGGTGGCAGTATTTGCTAGTATTTTCATACAACAGTGATATCATATTGAGCCACAGTGACATTGGTTTAATACACACATACATAGCATCAAGCCTTATTCAGATAGGGGTAGGCAAAGACCACGACCTTCCACTTGCCACGATTCTTGCATATCTCCTTCGCTTCTTTCATTCTCATTAAACCTTTCATACAAGTTCGTCGGTTTAGAGTACTCTTGACCTGGCCCTTGTTTGAAATGTCCTGGATTTGGTCCAGAAACTTTCGCCTTGGTCTTCCCCTTCCAACTTTCCCATTCACTCTTGGCTCATAAATCCTTTTTATCAGTCTCCTTTCATTCATTATTTCTACGTGCCCAAACCATCTAAGCATACCTTTCTCAATTTTTGTCACTACATCTTCTTTTATACCTCATCGTTCTCTTATCACACTATTTCTTACTTTGTCACTCTATTTCAACCCGCTCATACTTCTCAACGCTCTCATTTCTACCGCGTTTATTTTACTTTTGTGATTTTTCTGCCAAACCCAACTTTCACTACCATACATAAGTCTTGACACCAACACTCCTGCATGCACGGCCAGTCTGGCTCTTTGAGACACCATCTGGCTATTCATAAAGGCGTGCAGAGCCATTAGAATGAAAACCTCCTGTATTGGGTTTACAGCTTTTACTAAATACCACGTTTTACGACGTTAAAATTATTACGATATAAAAGGTAGTTGCTAATTGGCTTAGCGTTTTGCTACAAATATTTTACATGGAATATGCCTGAAAAAGCCGTAATATTACAGAAAGCTTATTATGCTATTATAAACTTATTGGTATGTCGATAAAAGAAGAATGTCACCATGCTTTGTTATTGCATCTATAAAGAATAAGGTAGTATTTTCGATGAATGTTCCAAGGGGTCTTGATTTTATCAGTCACTTTTACCAACTATATTATATTTCAATCAATATGCATGAGGCCTTAACAAATTACTTTCACATATATACATAATACATCACTTTATATATCGATGAAAATCCTATGAATATCTGTTCAGTAATTTTTGAGTTTATTTCTAACAAATAAACAGGGACGTGGGGGACATTGTTTTCTACTCTGTAAGGATAAAGTAGTAGAAAGTTACAAGAAAGTTACAAGTAGTAGAAACAAACAAACTAGTAGAATAATTGTAAAGTTGTATTTATTGATATGGAGCTTTTTATACAATTTATCTTTTGTGCTATAGTAATTTCATTTTCAGTATATTTTCCCCTTTCTTTCATCTCATCGACTCGTTCTCTTTAGCAATTTTCATCCCCAATTTTCCTAGTAAGGTGTAGAGAATTGGTATTGCTATACAAAGTAAAATTGCTTTTTAAGCGTGCAACCGAAATGCACCGGTAATACCTTTGTGGGTAAATTCAGCAGTTGGAAGCTCGCCAGGTTGTTTCCTGATAGAATCATTTACTACAAAGTGTGCAAGTGGCGCTATTACTTCATAATGGGGCTAACAGTCGAAAAGACATAGAAAATATAATAAGGCACGACCAATCACTTCTCCAGCAGAGTTAAAAAAAGTAAAAGTAAGTAGAAGCCCATTGACGTTTAACTGAACACAGGCTCCCTAACTCGCAGGAGAGAGGGTTTTTAGAGCATAGACCCATCAAGTTGATCCACTATCGATAGGTAGGCATAGTACTATTCCTTCACTCTTATAGTGCGATGGGACGGAAATCCGACACAAACGAACATAAATCAGGCGCAGGACCAACGGGTTAACGTACTCTGTAAGGCACGGGGGTGGAGCACATCACCAACTACACAACTTCAGGAAAATATTGGGAGTTTGTTAACAGAAAATCCAGGACCTTATGTCTGTAGCTGGATAAGTTGGCCACTAGACCAATAATACAATAAAAATGATTAGAGGACAATTGGCTATTTCTGCGGTCGGTTATTTCTTAGAAGGAAATACTAGATATGGAGAGGGAGAACACCGCGAATGCCCCTCTCGCCAACAGAAGAAGCCTAGAGGTCGAAGATAGTATCATGCCCACCTGCTTTCCCTATGAATTAATGGTTTTGTGACTGCCTGATTGGTCTAGTGGTTACCATGTTCGATTACAGACATGAGATCCTGGGTTCGTGTCCCGGGTCGGGCCAATTCAAATATCAATATTTGCCCGAAGTTGGGAAGTTGGCGGTGTGTTCCACCCCAATGCCTCGGAGAGCACGTTAAGCCATCAGTCCTGCGCCTGATCTCTCTCTGGTCGTGTAAGATTCCCGTCACATCAGACTATGAAAGTGAATGAATAGAAAGTGCACTTGTGTACTATGCCTGCCAATATGCGGATTGGCAGCAGCAGCATGGTAGGTCAATGCTCTAGAAACCCTTTCTCATATGATTGAGGAGGCCTGTGCCCAGAAGTGGGACGTTAATGAGCTGCTACTTTAATGGTTTTGTGAAGGCAAATTAATCTGAGGTGCCTGAGTAGAATGTTCAACATACCACCTCTGGTTCTTCATTCTAGAATCATGTTCTTTTCGCTGGGTGTTAAGTGGTTATTCTGGTCGTTATTAATAAGTCTCACACTCCCAACCGATTGGTAAAAGCAAATGAATTCGGGGTGCCTGAGGAGATTGTTTAACATTAAGCCTTTGGTTGTTCATTCAAGAATCACGTTCTTTTCGCTGGGTTTTAGTGGTTGTTCTGGTCGTTATCAATGAGTCTCAAACTCTCAACAGTTAAATGTCCAGTTACGCTTACCAATTCATATCCCAACATTAAAAAACCAAGTTTTGGCTTCATTTGTAGTTCTGGACTGGGGACAGGTTTCGGCTGTGGCTTGTTACCACTCAATCAGCAATTTGATCCAGTACGATGCTGTTTAGAATCCATAAAAGGTAAATTACCTCAAACCAGAGGAATGCTCTTCCAATCTTTATGTTATCGTTACTTACCACTAGTTAGGGTCATCATAGTCGAGTTCTAATCTATAAGTTAAATCAAATATCTTATTACACTGCATGTCTTCTTGTCATATATTTACTATATTTTACGTCTTGCTATAAATTTCCTGTTCAATCGTGATTTCTCCTTGGATCGCAGCAATAAATCTGCACCAAGTGTCATATCGCAACCAGTCAAATAGCTTTATGTGAGCTGCTTGGCTAATCCTTATTTTGTTAGACTTTGAAATATACTATCTGGTGAGAGAATAACCTATTATAAAATGCAATTTTCTCTATTTATCTTGCGCAAAATCAAATTATGAAAACCCGTGATTTAGTAACTGACGTTCCAGGTGAAAATTTAAGTAACTTGACATATAAAACGGTTTAAACAGTTTATAATATTAAATTAAATTTGTAAACTGAAGTATTGCATAAGTGTGTCCTCTGCTGTTAGTTTCTGTAAATATTTTATCCATTAAGGAACTGAGATCAGCTAGATTTTTTGTATTGGCTAAGAGATAAAATGAAGCAGTGTATTTCATGTTCGCTGTCACAAAACTTGTTATTTATTTTCTCAGTGGAAAATGGGTAAAGAATGGCCTCTATAAAGTCAGATGGAAAGCTTATTAGAACCGATCAAGCCCCTTCTCATATAAAAAGAACCAAATAATCGTTCACATGTTAAAAAAGTAGGTAAATGTAAACTTTTAACATTCACACAATGTAATTTTCTTTACGTGACTTCGACAGATGTTATTTATCGTATAATAACATTGTTATCTATCTAATTTTATTGTGAAAATATGAGGTAAATAAAAAATATATCAGGAATTTTGTAACTATAAATTACTTTCTCCGAGACAGGATAAAGGCAACACCTTCATATAGGACAGGATTCCAATCAGAGTGGTCCCTTATCCACCTGCTTACAGGATAATAGGTATTTTATTAGAAAAATAATGTAAGAAAAAGTATCTACAATTGATACTAGACTATATCACTTAAAATAACATCCACTAGCGGTGAAAATTTGTAGAAAATTGTACATAACCTCCTTTTTCAATACAAAACCAGTAATTTTGATAAATTTCAATTCAATCCCAAATGCTTTTGAAGAAGTCATAATGAGTAAGTAAGTGAGTTAAAGCAAAGTGAATAAAGTAAAGTAAGTAAGTAGCAGCCCATTAACGTCCCACTGCTGGGCACAAGCCTCCTCACTTATATGAGAGAGGGTTTTTAGAGCATAGACCCACCTGAAAAGAGCACAACATCACAATATAAAGTCAACTAATCAATGTCGGTCTTTCCATAGATAAGTATAGTCGTATGATTGATGATGTTATTAAAAAGTAACATACATACATACATAGTATGACGCTTCATTCCCATTGGGGTAGGTACAGACCACGTCCTTCCACTTGCCACGATCCTTGCATATCGCTTCGCTTCTTTCATTCTCATTAGACCTTTTATACAATTTCGTGGGTTTAGAATGCTCTTGTCCTGGCCCTTATTTAAAAATGACCTGGATTTGGTGCAGGAACGTTTGCCTTGATCTTCCCTTTCCAACTTTCCTATTCTACTAAATCCTTTTTATCAGTTTCCTTGCATTCATTCTCTCTACGTGTTTTACCTTTCTCAATTTCAGTCACTACATCTTCTTTTATAACACAAGGTTCTGAAACAAAAAATTACTATATAATAATAAATAATTTTGTCATTCTATACATATATAATAGAAATGACGACCCTGACAAATGAGCGCCATATAATCAAGTCTTATTAACAAGATAAACTCTTAGTAATCAAATAGATACGTAACCCAGTTTGTGCCAAGCCGTATCAAAGCCTTCCCAATTTCCAAGATGGTTTCATTTCTCTGGCTCAGTTTCAAGAAAATTTTCTTACATAATTTATTTTACATGAAAATGATTAAATGGCGTATCCCGACGGAGATATCGAATATCAACGAATATACGTTTTAAAAACTTTCCGTAGCTTCATTTACTTACGAACTATTACGACTTTGTTTTATTAGTCTCTACCACTAGGTTTATATAGTAAGAAAAAACGAGATGCCGGAGCTATTGCTTATTTAGTTTAATGTAGACAAAAAATATGGAATTTTAAAAGAGACAAAAAACAGTTATAACATTTAGATTGCCCATGTCAACTACCGATTGACATGACGCGATAATTCTGTCTCAACTCGGCCAATCAGAAATAAACACATCTCTTTCTTTTAAAGTCATAATTAGTTGTATCTATTTATCTTCTCGGTAACTGTCATAACAAAATATTCGTAGAGATAACACCGGGCAATAGAAAAACAAAAAAATCGGTACAAAGAGACCGTTACTAACGGTGCGTGTATCGCATTATTACACATATTTTATAAACTGAGCGTTTATTACTGATTATTTGTATTTTTGATTATAGAAGTGATATGGTTAACAATGAAAACCTTTAAGGTAAGTTTTAATTTTTAAGATCTTGAAGCTACACTAGTCTTAATTTAATAAACAAAAGATAACATTATATAGTATAACTATTAGCAAACATAAAAATCATAATATTTGGTAGCCTTTCATGAACATTTAGTCCCGAGAGCCGCTTTAACGTCACTCGACCCGCGGGGCAATCCACCCAAAAACGACCGTGCGGGGCATGGCAGGCGATAGTTATTACGTTTAAAAGGCTCAATAAAATGCGGCTGGATCTAAGGGACAAAAAATGTACAAAGGCGGCCTTATCACTTGGAGCAATCTTCCTTTCAATTTAAGAATCTAACGATAATGTAGGGTTATTTCAATATTACAAGAAAACTTCCAACTATTATATTTATAACCGTGTTTAATAGAGTTCATTACACGTTTTAAGGGTTTTTTTAAACAACTTTAGTATTGCAAATACCAAAACACCGTGCTCAAAATTGCATATCATTAAATATCTCAGTAGCGTGTTTACAAGCGATGACAACATCGATAAGGATATCACAGACCGCTTGTTGATAGGATGGCAAAAATGGAGAAACCTGACAGCATCCTTTGTAATACCGATTCGCATTAAGGGCATTTATGAAACTTTAGAGCAGAATGCTGGCCTCTAAAAAAGCACCAAACAAAGAATGATGATTGGGGCGATCATGAGGATGACACCGTCCATGATACGGGTTGACTTTACAGCGGTGAGGTGTAGGAAAGAGAATTTAGAATTTAAAGCGAGGTGTTTTCGTAAGAAGTGATATGAGACAAAAGAAGAAAGGAATCGCGTGCACGTACCTGGAGTGTCAAGCTCTCCTGCTACTCACTTTAGTCCTACGCGTTCAGTGACTCACTCTTTCGATAGTTCAAGCGATTATTAAGCACTCACGGTCTAGGCTGTTAGAAGAAGAACGTGCGTTTGTCTTGTAGACGATTCGCAGAAGACTCAAACGGTTTATCAGCAACATGAAAAAAGGTTGGTTAGCCAAACTACTACCAAAAGGTGGTGTCACTAATGATGATGTTGAGATAATCTGAAGGTGTCTCCATGAAAGACTGACAAACATGTACATCTGATATAGATTCAAAGTCAGGCCAATACCAAAAAAGCTTACAAAGCTTTGTCTGCGTTGATATGACCATGTCATGCGAAGGCATGCCTTGGGCTTGACAAAAAGTATAGTACATATAGAATTAGTACCATAAAGGCGTGGAAGACCCAAAATAAGATGGCTGTCAATAACAAAAGAAGACCTAGATCCAGAGACGACATCCAAAGTGGGATAAGGGCAGAGAATGAAGAAGAAGACTACAACTACCAAATGTTTTGTCTATGAAGCTTTAGAAGCCGGGTGCTGAAACTTATCGCTTAATGAGACCAGCGAACAGGAACCAGACCTTTAGCTTAGTAATCGACGATCAGAAACTAGATCCATAGCTTAATATCGATTTGGATAATCACCAGACTAATTGTGAATAATTGATAAAAAGAGGCAGATTTACAGTAAGATAATGTTGATTACTTGTTGATAATGCTTTCGGTTAGGGATGTAACAGATCCTACGTTAATCATATTCAACTATGATGGCAGTCTAATATTTAAGTTTTTATAACAACTGTTGAATATATATCCAGATATCGCAATAATATTCGTTTTTAAAACTTCCCGCAGCTTCATTTATTTACGAACTGTGACCCTACTTTCGTATGATATTTCAAAAGTTTACCCTGCAGCTGTAATATTTGACGCTCCGATGCTTGCAGAATACATTTAGGAGTTTTCAAAATTGATTTAGAAAAAAGGCAATTTAATACTTGACTTTAATATTTCAATAGTTTAAAGATTTTTATTGGTTATATTGCACGAAAATGACAAAATGGCGTATTCCGATGGAGATATCGAATATCAATGAATATTCGTATAACAATTTGTGCAGCTTCATTTAACGAAAAGTAACGAAAGTTTAAGTTGCACTTGTAATACGAGTATAATATATGATGTTCCAGGAAGTTTTAAATAATGTATATTACAGGAGACTTCGAATCCATCATGTCCGTTTACTTCATTGCTTAAGGTTGTGCTTGCTCTGATATGCCTTAGTAGCTGCATGGAGGAGCTGCTTCCATTTTTCTCTATCCTTGGCTTCCTTTAGAGCTATAGGGAGCGAAAGTATTATTATACTCTTTCTTTAGTTGGATAGCTAGATGAGCGATCCTTTCTTTTTTTTCAACTCGTTCTACTAAAACTAGTTTGTCCAGATTGTCTGGCTGTCTTTTGACGATAAGACCGAAATTGTGGAGTATTAGTTGGCGGATAGCCTTGTCGTAATGTTAAGTTCTGAGGATGGATATATTTGTCCTTTTAGCTGTCCACGGTATTCTCAGCATTCTCCTTCAACACCGCGTCTCAAAAGCCTCATCTTTTTTCAGTCAGCTTTCCAAATAGATCATGATTAAGAGTCGTATATAAAAAAAAGATGTATATTCGTTTAGGACTCTGGTGAGACTGGACATACAAAAACCTGGCCCTCAGCTTATTAGCCATTCGGTTAAGTACCAGACTTATTGTGAGGGAAAAAATGACAAATTTACTATAAAAATACTTTTTAATTTGGGATGTAACAGTTCATATACCATGTAGCTTTAATATTTTAAGCACCGTTTCCTGAAGACAGAACTTCGAAGCTTTCAATTAAATGCCAATAAAATGATAGTCAAATATTTAAGTTTAAGGCATTCAATACCTTAAGTTTTAATAACATCTATTTTACATCGAATGTCAATTAATATTCGTTTACAAAACTTTACGGAGCTTCATTTATTTACGAATTGTGACCCTTAGTTCATATGTTATTTCAATTTTAAATTAAGAAATATATTAAGAAGTTTTACAATTAGTTTATTAAATAAAGCTACTGTGCTTTAAAGAAATAGTTAATTTTTTACGTAAAATAAATAATATCGATACTATTTAACGCAAACTACTTGCAACTCATTGACTGCCTCATTGGTTTAGTGGTTAGCATATTCGACTACAGACATGAGGTCCTGGGTTCGAGTCCCGGGTCGGGCCAATTCAAAAATCAATATTGAGTTTTCTATTAAGATTTTCTCAACATTTGCCCGAAGTTGGGAATTTGGCGGTGTGATCCACCCCCGTGCCTCGGAGAGCACGTTAAGCCGTCGGTCCTGCGCCTGATCTCTCTCCGGTCGTGTCGGATTCCCGTCACATCGGACTATGAGAGTGAAGGAATAGAGAGTGCATTTGTGTACTGTGCCTGCCAATCCGCAGTGGAGCAGCGTGGTGAGTCTTTGCTCTAAAAAACCCTCGCTCCTTTGAGTGAGGAGGCCTGTGCCCAGCAGTGGGACGTTAATGGTACTTACCTTACATTTTTCACTTGCAACTTGCAACGTAAATGAAAGGCGGTTAGGCGTTGACTGCTTTATTGCTGCATGAAGTTTTTTATTCAAGTACCTACCTTAATGGTAATATAATAATAAAACTCAACACATAACTTAACCTAAGCAAATGTATTACTGACGAATGTCTCGTATATAAGCATGCGGTGCTCTTGCTGATGGGGACAAGATTAAAGGGCTTCCAACGGCGCTCCCTTCTCTATCTTCGTTTTCTACCTCCTCAGGAGTTTCTTCTAACCTTCTAATACACTTGGCTCGGGCCGTGTGCTCATTCTAGGACTATCGGCGGTACTTGGACGAGACAGTGAATAAAATACGTATTTTTTAAATTTATAATTTGGTCTTGATGTCTACGCCACATCCGTCCATCGCTCACGTGCACTTTATAAGTTTCTTTTGTAACCGTACCTTCAAACCACTTGTCACCTCAAACTTAATAGACTCGTGCAAGTACCGGGTCCCCCACTACTACTATCATGGGTGTGCCACCAGCATTGTTCTTTATCTTTCCTGGGCTGCCCGTGCTACTACTGCGACATCTCATCGCCAATGCAACGGAAATAAAATGCGGTTAGTCGTTGACTGCTTTATTGCTGCATGAAGGTTTTTATTGAAGTACCTACCTTAATGCTAATACCCAACACCTCGACACTCTACCTTAACCTGAGTAAATATATTAATAACGGATGGCTCGTTTATAAGCTCGCAATGCTCGAGCCTGTTGTGTGGAGGTGGGACAACTTTAAAGGGCTTCCAACGGCGCTCCCTTCTATATCTTTGTTTTCCACCTCCTTAGGCGCCTCTTCTAACTGGCCTTCTAATACACTTGGCTCGGGCCATCTGCTTACTTTAGGTCTAGCGGCGGTACTTGGACGAGACAGTGAATAAAATACGTATTTTTTAAATTTATTATTTGTTCTTGATGTCTGCGCCACATCCGTCTATCGCTCGTACTTTAAAACAATAACAACAACAAAATTCTTTATTTCACAAAAATGAAATCTAACATATTATATATTAAAAACACTTCTTAACATTAATGTGCTCAGGCGGCCTTATCGCTTCGAGTGATCTCGTCCAGGCACCCTACAGATTAGGATTTAAAGATAACATATGGGTCGGCGCAAAAAGTATTAATAGATAGACATACATGTACCTACATACTAGTGCCGACATCGTCATTGGTGGCATCCATAATTCCATCTCCATGCTGTGAGCTTTGGTGGGTAATATTGGTGCAATCAAACACTTAGGTTTAAAGACATTTATTGTCAAAAGAATACAGAGTTCCCTTAATGAGAAATTAACAAATAAACAATAAAAGTATATGTACGTTATGTGTGATACAGAGCAAATCTTAAAAGTAGGTTATTTAAACATTCAGATATTTAAATGGCGTGTTTACCAAGCATTTTGACAATATGTGTTAAGTTTTTTCTTAAATGCTGTAAACGATTTCTCACAGAAAATGTCTTTCGGTAGGCTGTTATATAGTAGTGCTCCCTCAACCTGTATAGTTTTACTGCCATATTTAGTTCTCGTTTTCGGTAACCGTAATTTATATCTATTTCTTGTATTTAAATGGGAATTTGTTTTAAAAGTAATTTGGGTATGTATAGCTTCGGTGAGTATTTTCCTAATTAAGATGCATGTTTTAAATTTGTATAACTGAGTAATGGAAAGCACCTTAGTTTTTTTATAAAGGTCTTTAGTTGGAAAGCGATAATCTAGTTGGTACAGAGTTTTTAAAAATTTGTTTTGAGAGGTTTGAAGACTTTTTAGATTCGTTTCATACGCGGTGCCCCATATTTCTATGAGGTATTCTAGTAAAGGCTTGACTAAAGATTTGTAGATAATCGTGCGGACTTTTTGTGGTATACATTTAGTCGATCTACGTAAAGCCCCAGTAAGTGACGCTATTTTATTTCGGAGGTATTCTATGTGGTTACGCCATGTTAATTTAGAGTCTAAAACTAAACCGAGATATTTTTCTGTATCAGATTGTTTAATGATTTGGCTATTTATAATTAAAGGGTCATGAGTAGGAAGTTTTTTGTTTTTTGCAGTAAAGAGCATATATGATGTTTTAGTAATATTTATGGTAAGCAAATTATATTGAAACCAATCATTTAAAGTATCAAGATCACTTTGTGCGTCGGATATTATTTCGTGGATTGAGCTTCCAAAGTAGAATAAACACGTATCATCTGCATACAATGAGATATCTCCGTTAAGGCCAAGACTACCTATGCTGTTTATATAAACTAAAAATAGCAGAGGACCTAAAATTGATCCTTGGGGGATTCCGCAAACAACATCTACTGGTGTGCTTTTAAAGTTTTTAATTTTAACTATTTGCTTTCTGTTTGTTAGATAGGATTCCATCATTTTTAGAGCCAATCCGGTAATACCTATACTTTGTAACTTACCTAACAAAATTGAATGTGACACAGTATCAAAAGCCTTTTTTAAATCTATAAAAATGCCTAAAACTAAGTTTTTTTTATCTATGTTTATTTTTATTTTAGTTACTAAATCAATAGTTGCTGAAAGAGTATTAGATTTATTACGAAAACCATATTGTCCCTTAAAAAGAAAATTTGTATCTGCTAAATGATTGTTTAAACGTGTATATAAAACTCGCTCAAATATTTTTGACAGCGTGGGTAAAACGGAAATAGGACGATAATTTCCCGGGTCAGTCTTTGTACCTGTTTTATAAATAGGGCTGACTTTAGCAATTTTTAGACTGTCGGGGAATATTCCCTCTCTAATACATTTATTTATACAGGAAGTTAAGTTGTCAATAATTAGGTCATTTATACATTTTAACGATTTTGGTGTGATCCCGTCGATTCCCGTACTTGCGTTTGATTTTAAATTATATATAATCTTTTGTATTTCTATTTTTGTACATAGTTTAAATTCACTAAGTTTATTTATGTCTGCGTTTACAGGCGATTGGTCCAATATATCGATATTATTAGGTTTTTTTGGAGGTATGTTATTAGCTAAAATCATACCTATAGAAGAAAAGTAGTGATTAAATCTTCACATATCTCTATACCATCCGAAATAGGTTTACCGTGTATACTAAGATTCGAAGGAGCACAACTATGTTTGCTTTTATTATTAGAGAAGGTATAGATTAATTCCCACATTTTTTTGGGCTTGTTGTAGCAATTAATGAAAGCATTGTAGTAATATTTATCCGTAGTAGCCCTTATAATATCGCCAACTTTATTTCTCACAATGTTAAAATAATTTTTTAAGTCAACATTTTCTTATATAACTAATATATAAACATACATTTATATTAATAGATAAATACATATTATGCATGATCCTCTACTGATGATGAGAGATAATGAGCTTTAATAAGACTTTTTAAGATTCCCATAGAAGCCGAATGTCTGATTGTATATGGAAGCTGTTCCAGAGTTTTACTGCTTTCGCTGTGTTTGGCTCGAAATATATACGGGGATGACAGAAAGGAGTGGATAACTTGTTATCACTACACGACTGAAGACTAGAAAGATAAGAGGAGTCGTGACCGAGGAAGGAGAAGCGGTTATAAGTTTTTTTTGTAACCGTACCTTCAAGCTACTTGTCTCCTCGAGCTGAATAGTCTCGTGCAAGTACTATTACCATCCTGGGTGTGCCATCAACATTGTTCTTTTGTCTTTCTTGGGCTGCCCGTGCTACTTGTTCGACGTCTCATCGCCAAAGCAAGGTAAATGAAAGGCGATTCGACTGCTTTATTGTTGCATGAAGTTTTTTACTCAAGTGCTAACACCCAACACTACTTACCTTTGTTAAAATGTTAGTTCAACTAAAATTTTAACAGTTAAAGATCTGTAGCCAGGAGTACATAATTAAAGAATTGTACATTAAACACAATTGAAACAAACAAACAGTTGTTATACTTGACTTGCTCAGCGTTAATCAAACTGTCGCCTCTAATCCGGGCTTACTGTAGATGTATTCAGAGAGCATGGCCCCACGTTTAAGCTAGCTTTGCATAACAAATATATCTGCAACTTTAATGTATAAAACCTTCTGATATTCAATTTTTTAGAGTCGCACTAATTTGCAGGTTAAGTAATACTATTCTCACATTCTTCATTATTATATTACATACTTTGAATGACTCAAAACACAATACAAACTAAGAACTATCACTAGTCTAATATTACTTCATTCTCCTGTGCTATATTACTTTCGTATACCAAACGCCTCACTCAAAAATAATATGTCCACCAATCACAGTCGTCGTGAAAACGACGAGTAAACAGAAGTGTTGATTAAATTTGACATTTTTCGGAATAGCGTTAAACCAGATGTAGTGCGTGTAAACGTTTCACTGATATAATTATAAAGACCTCAGCATAATAAACAAATATAGTAATTTAATAATTAAATAATAAAATTGTTATTGGCATACTTAGAATAGGCTTAGTCGTTTACAATTAGAATATATCATAGTTAATGCTAATATTATAAATGCGAAAGTAATTAGGTCTGTCTGATTCGCTGTCATGATAAAACTACCAAACCTTTTTAGATGAGATTTGATACACAGATAGTCTAGAGGACATGAAAGGACATAGGTTACTCTTTAATGCGAAAAAATGATGGTAAAGGATTGTTTTTTAAGAGATAGAAGTTTGACTTCAGCTCTGTTCAGTAGTTTTGACATGAAGGTGCGACAGACAGACACAATTACTTTCGCATTTATAATATTAGTGTGGCTTTTTATTTTACACCCTTGAGGGTAAAACTTCGAATGTAATATTGATTCTGATTTGCTTTCATGATAAAACTCCCGAACCTTTTCAGATGAAATTTGATACACAGATAGTCTAGAGGACATGAAAGGACATAGGTTACTCTTTAATGCGAAAAAATAACGGTAAGGGATTGTTCTTTTTTTTTTTGAGATAGAAGCTTGACTTATTTTTCAGGCTATTGATTCGATAAAAATCAATATTACATTCAAAGTTTTACCCTCGACGGTGTAAAACAAAAACCCATACTAATATTATAAGTAAGTAGCAGCCCATTAACGTCCCACTACTGGGCACAGGCTTCCTCACTCCGAGGAGCGAGGGTTATTAGAGCATAGACCCACCACGCTGCTCCACTGCGGATTGGCAGGCATAGTACACAAGTGCACTCTCTATTCCTTCACTCTCATAGTCCGATATGACGGGAATCCGACACGACCGGAGAGAGATCAGGCGCAGGACCGACGGCTTAACGTGCTCTCCGAGGCACGGGGGTGGATCACACCGCCAACTTCCCAACTTCGGGCAAATCTTGAGAAAATCTTAATAGAAAACTCAATATCGATTTTTTTTGAATTGGCCCGACCCGGGACTCGAACCCAGAACCTCATGTCTGTAGTCGAACATGCTAACCACTAGACCAATGAGGCAGTAATATTATAAGTGCGTAAGTAATTGTGTGTGTCTGTCGCACCTCCATGTCAAAACTACTGAACAGATTTAATGGAGTTTGGTATATAGATAGCCTGGAGCCTCTGATAAAATGTCACAAAAGAAAAAACTACTCAATTGTTATCGTTTTAATATTCTAGGATAAAATAAATTGGTTGCCCCTAAAGATGATAACTTTATGTGATTACGTTATAAGAAAACATTGATTAATTGTTGTAATAAACAAATGGGCTGATCGCGCTTCTCTATCAGGGAACAAAACGATTAGACATGATTTAGACAAAATTATGTTTGTGAACTATATAAAGTGATATATTAACTATGAAATCCTTAGAATATACTGGAAAATTTTAGTGAATAATCCATAACAAAATAACTTTTCGTATCAGAAATCCGATCCCAGTGACCTTTCGCAACGCAATTGGCTTTTAGTTGAGTTCGTGAGCGGAATTCTTGTATTTGCTTCGTTTAAATGTTATTGGCAATGACTTCTTTCTTTTGCTGGTAGGTAAGGTTTGTGATCTTACCTAATTGTAAGTAATGACTCAATGTAAGCGCGCTAACATTGAACGAGGTAATTTACCTTTTTTTACACAGCGTTGTACCGAATGTTAAATGTTTAGCTTGGCTTGTACATCTTTGCTGATAAATGGTTAACTAGCCACAGCCAAAGCCACTTACCAGTCCAGATTTAGACAAGCTAGAAACCATTATGTTCTAAATTTGCTACTTTAAGAAATGGATCCTAGGATGATGTAGAGAGGCGCGATCGGCCTAACTCCATTGTTTATCGATGTTTTCAGACGTTATCATGTATATCGACTGTAAACAGACTCAAACAAAAATTTCTTTAAATCGTATTATGTAAGGTGTAGATTTCATTGATATCATGAATATTGCCATTTCTACCCTCAACAGCCTTCTTGTGATAGCTAAGAAGGAAGGCCATCAATTCCATTACAATTTTAATAGATAGGGTTTTCATACATAATTTATGATAATTAAATTTCTGAAAATACAGGTAATAAACTGTTTAAATTGTCATTATACAGGGAGTAAAATGATCGGCGTTGATTGCCTCGTAATTAGTCAATTTAATTTTGTTTGGTGACGCTCAAAGGTTATTGAATCTGTAATTCGATCATCAGTTATGATATAACTTAAAACTCAGCACTTAAAGTATAAAAAACCTGCCAAATTCTTAGAGGCTCATCAAGATTTATCTATTTATCTTAGACTTCGAAATATAGACAAATCAAGATATATCGAAGGAATTGTTGCATTTTGGAATAACCTATTCAATACCCCAACTTGAATAATAACCAATATTAAAACAGAATATCCGCTTAAGGGTTAATTGAAAGGAGAATGAATTCAGGAACTATGGTAAATGGTGCTCTGCACGCCTTTATGAATAACCAGATGGTGTTTCAAAGAGCCAGTCTAGCTGTGGAAGCAGGAGTGTCGGTGCCAACACTTAAGTAATAAATAGTATGATAAGAGAACGTTATAGTATAAAAGATGTAGTGACAAAAATTGAGAACGGTATGCTTAGATGGTTTGGTAGAGAGAATGAATGAAAAAAGACGGACAAAAAGAACGTACGAGTCAAGAGTGAATATAAAAGTTGAAAGGGGAAGACCAAGGCGAACGTTCTTGGATCAAATCCAGGACATTTTAAACAAGGACCAAGTCAAGAGTACTCTAAACCTACTAACTTGTATGAAAGGTTTAATGAGAATGAAAGAAGCAAAGGCGATATCCAAGGATCGTGGCTAGTGGAAGGGCGTGGTCTCTGCCTACTCCTATGGGAATGAGGCGTGATGCTATGTATATATGTAATCCATTTCTATCCAAAAGGTACGTCTCACAGTTTAGACAATGCCATTGCTATAATAAGGCACATGATACACAATTCGTTTGTAATAAAATGTGTATAACAGCACAAAGTATACCAAGGTCTTAATAAAATTTTTATCTAATAGCACATAATAATACGGCTATACAAATATTTAGCGCAGTGGTGTGAGGTTTCGGCCGTGGCTAGTTACCTCTATAACAGCAAAGCAAGCAAACAAATTAACGTTCTGATACGATAACGTAAATAGCTTGCTAACGAGATGGGTTGGAGGGTAATTGCCTCCTTCTGCGAATCTGTTATGTCGCTGAAGGAGGCATCAGAGAGGATGAGACAAAATGCCGTCGGGGCTCCCCCTCTCCGACGTAGGCGGCGGGGTAACAGGGTGCGTAGATATGCGCATCTTCTTCCCCTTCCATAAATAATTTAAATAAGGCGGCTATATCCGGAGTGCTAGAGTAGACTGGGTATGTGTACCTCTGGTCCTCCAATCAAGGTTCTCCGCTGGGTTTTAGTGGGTAGTCTGATCTGTCAGTGAGTCCCACACCCCGTGCGTAAAGACATTTCCCAGCGTCAAAAAAAAACATTGAAAGCTTACTGCGAATTCGCAGGCACAGTATACAAGTGCACTCTCTATTCCTTCACTCTCATAGTCCCATGTGACGGCCAGGAAGGTAATAAGAAAAATATTTGAGCAATGTATTAAAAAAAGATCATAAAACGAAATTAAACATTTCGTTTTATGAGCTTTGACGAAACCGGTCAACTTTGGAGCAATGTAACAGCATTATAAATGAACGAAATTAAAAAAAAACAAAACAAAATAAAGAAAACCTTTTCTCAAAAGATCATCTACATGATTTGTCTGAGGTAATTTTATTGTGAATTGTATAACAAATAAGTTAGAGACCAAAAGAGAAATTTTTTATACAAATTTCCTTAATTTTTTGCTTATAACTTTGTTAATTTTAAATTTAAGGCAAAAAGTTATATGAACATTCTTGTAGGCAAAGCGATTTCCTACAAATTATGTATTTACAATTTTTTTGTAGGACACATAGTTTCCCGGATATCGCGAAAAACGTGTTTGCGCCCCTTTTTCCAAAACGGCAGGCGAGGGACAAGGATGGCAACCCCATAGACTTGAGGTTAAACTTCTATTGACCCCCACACATGTCGCAAAAATTGCATCCTCTAAAAATGCAAAGTTCATGTAACATTTTAATGGACTATAATAGAAAAATCAATACCAATTTTTGTTTTCACCCAACCCGGGACTCGAACCCAGGACCTTATGTCTGTAGCCGAACATGCTGATCACTAGACTAATGAGACAGCTGTTTATCGATACGATGCTTACATCTTACTAGGTTGAAGCTTCTATCTTAGACTGTAAGCTTCTATCTTAGACTGTATCATCACTGTAAAGTAGCAGCCCATTAACGTCCCACTACTGGGCACAGGCGCTCTTACTCATATGAGAGAGGGTTTTTAGGGCATAGACCAACCACGCTGCTCCACTGCGGATTGGCAGGCATAGTACACAAATGCACTCTCTATTCCTTCACTCTCATAGTCCGATGTGACGGGAATCCGACACAACCGGAGAGAGATCAGGCGCAGGACTGACGGCTTAACGTGCTCTCCGAGGCACGGGGGTGGAACACACCGCCAACTTCCCAACTTCGGGCAGATATTGAGAAAATCTTAATAGACAACTCAATATTGATTTTTGAATTGGCCCGACTTGGGACTCGAACCCAGGACCTCATGTCTGTAGTCGAACATGCTACTAGACCAATGAGGCAGTTATCATCACTGGTAAGACTACATTCCATCGGTAACCTGTCAGCTGTAGGAAAAAGTATCAGCCCTAAATAGAATTTCTTTTCTCATATTGTTACCAACAAATTCTCGAAACAATTCAACTCTCCATCAGTGTATTTTTTTTGATAAACTTTTTACGTCCTTTGTTCTGACAGCATGTTTGTTGCGGTTCGTCTGGTCTACTCTGCGGTAACGAGGGTAAAGGAAGACATACAATGCGGAAAAAATATATACAATGCTTTAGAATTAACTGTATTTTACGATAAATATACAGGGTTATTGGTAATACAACGTACTCCCGTCAGGAGGTGATAGCCAATATGTGAAATATTTTAGAATTATTGTATTTTTAGCTTTTTATACATACATAGCATCACGGCTTATTCCCATAGGGGTAGGCAGAGACAACATCCTTCCACTTGCCATGATCCTGGCATATCTCCTTCGCTTCTTTCATTTTCATTAAACCTTTCATACAAGTTCGTCGGATTAAAGTACTCTTGACTTGGCCCTTATTTAAAATGTCCTGAATTTGATCCAGGAACGTTCGCCTTGGTCTTCCCCTTCCAATTTTCGGATTCACTCTTGACTCATAAATCTTTTTTGTCAGTCTCTTTTCATTCATTCTCTCTATATGCCCAAACCATCTAAGCATCCCTTTCTTACTTTTAGTCACTACATCTTATTTTAAACCACAACGTTCTCTTATGACGCTATTTCTTACTCTGTCTCTCAGTTTTAATCCACTCATACATCTCAACGCTCTCATTTCTACCGCATTTATTTTGCTTATGTGATTCTTCTGCCATACCCAACTTTCACTAGTTTATATAAGTGTTGGCACCAACACTCCTGCATCCATCTGGCTATTCATAAAGGCGCGCAGGGCACCATTTACCATATTCCCTGCATTCACTCTCCTTTCAATATGACTTTCACATGTTCCATCTCTTGTAAATTTAGATCCCAAGTATACAATTTCTATCACCTCTTCCACTTGTTCCCCATCTATCAAAATGTTGCCATTCATCATAGATTCATCTCTTTCAAAAGCATAACTTTCGTTTTGTTTACATTTACTTTCATTACTTTCCCTTTCAAAGCTTTATTTTAAATGTTTTGCTTAGCTGATAGTTAATCGCCGCTTCAAAAGTTTATTGCAGAAAAAGTAACCAATTAAATCGAATTTATTTCCGCAGAAGCGATTAACAACTGGTTATTGATCAATACTATTAGAACACTAAAAAAGTTCGTGCGGTTTTAATTTATTGTTTACTTATATATCTTAGCAATTATAAATTTATTGCGAGATGTGTTGTTAAAGCGGAAGTAGTACAATTATTAGTTTACTGCAATTGTTGTTTAAAAGGAAGCGAGACGCTCTTTCTTGTATCTTTTTCGATGATTCGCCCCACCACGGGGAAGTCATATAAAAACTCTGGTAAAGATACACAAGGTAGTTCAGTTATGGTTTTTTAATAGTCAGTGTTGAAATAAGTAAAGTGATAAAAAAATTAAAGTGTTGTGAATAATAAATATAGTGTTCTGAAGTGATGTAGTGTATAATATATTGTACTACATATTTGTGGACTTTTAGTTATATTTATCTAACAAATTTAATGATACTTCTTAATATCAGCTTTTAAATGTACAAAATATTTCCCCACTACTTTATCTTGCTTGCAATGTACAGTTCATCATCGCTTCAACCGATGGACGTCCACTGCTGGACATAGGTCTCACGTAATGATGTCTACAAGGCCTGATCTTGCTCCGCCTGGCTCCAGCGGCTACCGGCGACCGTCTTTATGTCGTCGGTCCACCTTGTTAAGGGTCTCCCTACACTGCGCCGCCCGGTGCGGGGTCGCCACTCCAGCACCTTCGGGCCCCAACGTCCATCGGTCCGTCGGACTATGTGCTCTGTTCATTGCCATTTCAGGTTCGCAATTTATAGGGATATATCGGTGCCTTTGGTTCTGCTACGGAACTCCTTATTTCTGATTTGATCGCGTAGAGAAACTCCAAGCATAGCCCTCTCCATCGCTCGCTGAGTGACTCTAAGCTTTCGCATGAGGCCCATAGTTAGCGACCACATTTCGGAGCCGTAGGTCATCACTGGCAACACGCACTGTACACAGTTCATATAAGTAAACAATAAATGAAAATCGTACGAACGTTTTTGGTTACCAAATAAAACAACTATCATCTGACAAAATTAAAAAACGTGAGACTAAAAATAATATGATTTAATTTCTTTGAAATTACTTTTTAATGAAATACCTTTAAAATAAAAATAAAATAAAAGTGCTTGCGTACATAGTACACATATCAGTAGTGAAACTTCTTTGGCAAACTAATTAATAATTTAAGTCTTTAGATATCCGAGAATTGGGAGGAGGGAAAAAGAAAGGTACGAGGTATGTTAGAAATTTAATTAATTTAATTGCCATTAAAATATTAAAAGTGTCAAAAATTAATACAAATGATTTCTTTCAATTTCAAATGACCAATTGTAAATATATATGCCACGAAATTTAGAAAAGAGAATTTATGAAATTTTTTATTTTATGAAGAATAGTATATTAAATGATTAAATGACGAATGACCAATTAAAATGCCACATGTTATTTGTAAATATTAAAACTACCTAACCATCAAACTAATTACTACAAAGAACGCTGCACATCTTCGTGATGCTCATCATGCGTTTCATCCGCCTAAGTCCTCTCATACACCTAAAGAAGTTTCGCTTCAAAAAAACGCTTTACAGTTTATCTTGTGGGTATAGATTTTAAAGTGAACATTTTCAGAGAACGTTCATATAATACTGAAATTTCATAAACAGTGTGATAGTTGCGCAAGTCACGAGTTATCGAACTTTTACACGTATTATACAGTTTTCACTAAAAATGAAAAGCTGCAGTAAGTTTCAACAGTTTTTGCTAGGGAGTGGGATACGTTAAAAGTTTAAACGAGAGCTTTGTAATTTGAATACGTGAAAAACATCCCGCGAAAATTTTAATTTCAACATTTACTAAGTATTAAAAAAAAACGCATCTGCTTTCAAAGCTTATCAAGTAATAAAACGAAAATATTGTTTCTGTATGAATATGTCTCATTTTCATATTGTAAATGTTTATAAAACTGCTTTAGTTAACTTCACTTTGCGTCAAATAACGACATGTTGTATTTAGAATTCATTGCAAATGTCGTCATCGTCGTCGCTTCAACCGATGGACGTCCACTGCTGGACATAGGTCTCACGTGATGACCTCCACAAAGCCCCATCTTGTGCCGTCTGGCTCCAGCGGCTAGCGGCGACCCTCAACGGCCTTCGGCCCCCAACGTCCATCTGTTCTTCGGATTATATGCCCTGCCCATTGCCACTTCAGGTTCGCAATTCGTAGGACAATGTCACCGACTCAGATTCTACCACGGATCTCTTAATTTCTGATTCGATCACGTAGAGACACTCCGAGCATAGCCCTCTCCATCGCATGCTGAGTGACTCTGAGCTTCCGCATCCCATAGTCAGTGACTACGTCTCAGAACCGTAGGTCATCACTGTTATAACCTCAACACATGCGTATTTCTGCACTTGACTGATTACCTAGTTCTCAGACAATTAATCAATGATCAATGGAAATTGACGTCTATTGATTAATATATATCTGGCAATGTAAGATAACCGAAATAGCTAACTTTTAGAGCACGATTATTCTCTGATAAATCATACCTATACATCGATATTTTTTAATAAAGATAATAAAAGCGATATTGATATTTAAAAAAAATATCGATACTTTATTGCATTTCCAACATCACTAACCAAAACAAGCTGTTCTCGAGTTTAAGCGAGAGTAACTGTTCCTTAGTTCCATCGCAATCGATTTATGTATATATGTCGGAGGGCAGATATTTGTGGAACGCTGGCGCCATCTATCGGCATGGACAGAGTCAATGGTGGCGGTCCGGCGGGAGTCTATCGGCAGTTGTCGAGTAGCGTTCGACCGGAGTGGTCTACTGTTGGAACTGTCGCGTTCTTAGCTATTAGTGTTAATGAGTTCGTGTAAATTGATTGAACATTATAACTCGAGTTAATTAATTACCCACGAACGCTCACAGAATAAGAAATTAAATAATGAATCCAATTAATAACGATGTCGGCGGAGAACCCTACGCCCCTGTGCTTTATGCTTCTCCGTTTTCTCTCTTATTCTCCGAAATATATATATAGGTTTTACGTATTAACACAAGAATTACCTCCATTTAAAAGAAAGATTTAAAAAGATTTAAAAGAAAGTATGTATGGGTTAAGAATGAATGAATTACTCATCAAATGTTTACTCTACGCTGATGATCAAGTAATACTTGCGTCATCCGCTAATGAGCTACAGGAGATGCTAAATATTATGAATGAAGCTTTGAAAGGGAAAGGAATGAAAGTGAATGTAAACAAAACGAAAGTTATGCTTTTTGAACGAGATGAATCTATGATGAATGGCAATATTTTGATAGATGGGGAACAAGTGGAAGAGGTGAAAGAATTTGTATACTTGGGATCTAAATTTACAAAAGATGGAACATGTGAAAGTGATATCGAAAGGAGAGTGAATGCAGGGAATATGGTAAATGGTGCTCTGCATGCTTTTATGAATAGCCAGATGGTGTCTCAAAGGGCTAGACTGGCAGTGCATGCTGGAGTGTTGGTGCCAACACTTATGTATGGTAGTGAAAGTTGGGTATGGCAGAAGAATCACAAAAGTAAAATAAATGCGGTAGAGATGAGAGCGTTGAGAAGCATGAGTGGATTAAAACTGAGTGACAGAGTGAGAAATAGTGTGATAAGAGAACGTTGTGGTATAAAAGAAGACGTAGTGACTAAAATTGAGAAAGGTATGCTTAGATGGTTTGGGCATGTAGAGAGAATGAATGAAAGGAGACTGACAAAAAGGATTTATGAGTCAAGAGTGAATGCGAAAGTTGGAAGGGGAAGACCAAGGCGAACGTTCCTGGACCAAATCCAGGACATTTTAAATAAGGGCCAGGTCAAGAGTACTCTAAACCGACGAACTTGTATGAAAGGTTTAATGAGAATGAAAGAAGCGAGGGAGATATGCAAGAATCGTGGCAAGTGGAAGGATGTTGTCTCTGCCTACCCCTATGGGAATGAGGCGTGATGTTATGTAATGTATGTAATGTATTACCTCCATTTACTCCATCGGGTCATCGTTTTTTTATAAATTGAAAATTGTTTGCTGAAGTAAAATTTCTTAAGTACACCGTCTGTTTAGCAGCATATAATATTCAGGAGGCGGCGGGCAATTTCTCTTGCGGCACCTTTTAACGCTTATTTGTGTATAAAGAATTCATAAATCTTCATAGAAACTCCGTAAAATAGGGCTTAGACGAGTAATGAAATTTCTTTTATAAGGTTAATAGTGAAGGTGAATAGGGAATGCGGTTCGCTATAAGGTTTTTCTGTACCCAATTTTTCTTATATAAAAATATTTTCTGTCTAAAATGTGTTTGTAAGCGCATAAGTCCACGACGCCTAGACCAATTCTTTTTTTTAATGTTCATTGAAGTTCAAGAACGGTTTTTAAGGCGAGAAAAGTTCAAATAATTGCAGGGGAAACCCCCTAAAAACAGCCCTTTTCTGTTTCCCATACAAACGTTTTGTAACTAAAATTTAGAGTCAATTTGACCTTTGTTGCTATTCAATAAAGTTCATAATAAATTACAAGTGCTCACTGTTGTCTAAGCAATGTAGGTGTTTTTTTAATGTCAAATGGTCAATTTGCACTTTATTACTGCTGCACAATGTTCAAAATCAATTGAATAGTCACAAAATGTAAGAGCTATAGATCATTAGTACTGCTGTAATTTCATTTCGAAAATCACTCGTTAAACTGAAATCTGCCACATTTCAAATCCTTTTGACAGAACGAAGTCTGTCGGGTCTGCTAGTGCTAAATGAATCTTATGGTCAAAATTACCTATTTATTGACAACAAAATAGCATAATTGTCACAAAGTTACTGGGAAATGGTATTCGTTAACAGAATATCTGTAAGTAGATTCCGATAAGTCGGACTGTATATTTATTTTCTTTTACAATAAAGTTTTATTTCACTTAGTTTTTAATCACTTCCTTTCAGATTTTTAGATACACATTTAAATTCATAATCCAATCAATATACAGATTTAAATTTACAACGAATATATGTCTAACTAATACATTTTAAATTCGTAACATCATTACGTAGAATATCCTTCATAAGTAAATTAAAAAGAGATTTTGTTTTAATAGGTCCAGTAATTTTATTTGGTTATCATATTCAAAATGCAACACTTTCTATAATATTAAAGAAAAGATTTATTTATAATACTTTATTGTCTCAGAACTTTCCTATACACGATATTTGACACTGTAGTTCGACTCGGGATATATTATTTTCTTTAGATTGACATTTTTAAATTCGTTTTATCTTTTGGATGGAATGTCCGATTTAAATAATTTAATTTTATAACGATTTATACAGAGGTGTGAATAATATGGTTTGATTATTGCCCGCACTTTTATTAACTTTTAAAATGCAAAAAAGTAGTTTTAGTGACATTGTAATCTTCAATAGTTTCCTTTAGTTAGGGTTCTCAATTTTTTTGAAAAAGTAATGTAGCCTGTCGGAGAATTAGAGAGAACGGAGAAGCATAAAGCACAGGGGCGTAGGGTTCTCCGCCGACATCGTTAATGGGATCCATTATTTTATTTCTTATTCTGTGGGCGTTCGTGGGTAATGTTGGTGCAATAACACTTTATTAATTAACTCTGATTATAATGTTCAATCACTTAATGTTCCCGATATCAATTTACACAAAGTCGTTAACACTAATAGCTAGGAACGCGACAGTTTCAATAGTCCACCACACCGGCCGAATGCCACTCGAGAACTGCCGAGAGACGGGGCGTACTGCCACAAATGTCGCTCAGTGAAAATGTAGCTTTCTAATTGTGATAAAATTTTCCAAATCGGTCCAGTAGCTTTTTTGTGCAAACACAATAAATACTTACATACAAAAACACAAATCTTCTTTATAATATTAGTTTAGATCACTTATATATTGCAAAATCTGTCAAAATATTAGCTCGATTAAGTTGATATTGGCCAACATATTCGTTTTTTGACATAGTTATAGAGAAAGGGTTTTCTCGTTTTCCAAAAGTAGACTTGCACTAAGAACAGATTTCTTGAATTTCATGGCATAGTACACAAGTGTTATCTATATTCCTTCACTCTCATAGTCCAACGTGACGGCAATCCGACACGACCGGAGAGAGATTAGGCGCAGGACCGACGGCTTCACGTACTCTCCGAGGCATGGGGGTGGATCACACCGCCAACTTCCCAACTTCGGACAAATATTGAGATAATCTTAATCGAAAACTCAATATCGATTTAGAATTGGCCCGACCCGAGACTCCAACCCAGGACCTCATGTCTGTAGTCGAATATGCTAACCACTAGACCAATGAGGCAGTCATTCTTCATTCTATATACACTTAAATTTTATCAATGTATATACTTATAGTAGCCTGCGAAGCTTACGTCAAATAGTAAGTCAGAGATAACTACAAGTCAGGCGTAAACCAAATATCGATTAGACAACCTCAACGCCTCTAGAGAAATCTGTGTCAATTCTCACAGATATCTAAAGGAAAATTGGCTATTTAAGAGACTTAGGAAGTTTAAAACTTGCATAGATATATTAGACTATAGATAGTTGGGCTCTTTCGGCTGTCTACCAGTATCGAAGAGCTGCAAGGGACAGGGGAGAATAGCCAGATGCTACCGAAGTTCAGAGAATCAGGACTCTATCCGACAGGGCCCTGATTGAAAGATGGAAAGAGGATCTAAGGTCTTCTGAGGCGGGTGTGGTCACTGTTGCGGCGATCCGTCCCCACTTGGAGGGTTGGCTTGCTAGACGATACGATTCTTTGTCATACAGGTTAGTGCAGGTGTTAACCGGACATGGGTTTTTTAATAAATACCTGCACTAGTTTGTGGGTTGTGTGGAGTCTCCTGTCTGCTGATTTCGATAATTTTTTTTTATTAGAATGTATGTAATTCAAGGGTTGTTTTGCGATAGTTTGGTTAGGTTCTGATGATGGAATCCATGACAAAGTGACAGAACTCTTCAATTCTTAGGAGAAATGAACGATGATTCAAATGAACAATACTCGGCAGAATCTTCTATAGGCTATCCAGATATTTGAGTTGCCTACCGTAACTTCGGTATGGTCAAGTGCTAGTCGTAGTTTAACGCTAAATTTATACGCTTAAATTAATATCGCTAAAATATTTAATTATTATTTACTTGTCTAGAAGCATAAATGTAATTTGTTCTACCCAACCTACTCATATCATCTTATATTCTCTTGTAAAAAGTCTTCGATGGTCGCACCATTGATAGCTATTTAATGCTGTGAATCACCACTGAATGTCTTATGGCCAGCATTAAATCGAAGCCGAAAATCAATGTTGCGGGCCAACTATTGAAAGCGGACAAAGTATAAAACGCCCACTTTCGACGACTTCTAGGGTTCTTCCTACTCCTACTCCTCCTAGACCTAATACGAAGCGAGCGCCTAATCTTCTACGGGAGCTGCACGGTCGTCTGCCACGAGTGCTGCCCAGCTACCTAGAACCTGCCGCCGACGGGAGCTGCACCGCGGACTAGACAGGGCGGTGAAGATTGAGCCCTTAAGACTCCTCGTGCTGTGTGATCCGTAGACCTACGACCCGCTAGCCTACCTACTGTAAACTTAAGTACCGCATCAATTAAAATAAAATGCGACAGTAGCAAAATATGAAGATCAATGGAACTCCTCAGCGGCTTACAGTAAGAGTGCGATTTTTGGCAAAATATATAACTGTCTGTAATCCAATGGCAAAGTCCTTACGTTTGTTGCTGCACTGCAATATTTGAAAGGTGAATTTTGTGTGAAGCGGTGGTATAAGGTTGCGGGTTCGATCCCGGGTGTGGCGATATTAATGTAATATTAACTTTGTAAAGTTGTTTCATTTAAACGTTTATATATAATATGAACAACACGTTTTTAGGTGTACACATATTGAGACCAATTTGTTAGTTTACTTAAGATTCCCTAAAAATCAAAAAATAAATAAAATTTTAACAAAAAAAGAGCCGCCTTCAAAAAGTAAGAAATAATTGCGTATTATTTTATAGTGTTCTACGTATTCTTATATTTGGAGTCGGTGTCAGTGGAGGTGAGGTACATATGTAGCTATAGGTAGTAGAGACGCGGGAGCTGCTAAGTGGACACGCGGGAACATCTATCTTATACTCCGAATATAAGAATACGAAGAACACTACAAAAGAATACGCAATTATTTCTTACTTTTTATAGCATATTAATATATTTGTAAGTTTGTTTTGAAGGCGGTTCTTTTTTTCTTAAAACTTATATTTATTAGTAAGTAGCGTTGTTACAGCGCTACACCCACGTTCACACAAATATGATGATGGGAATGCTATCAAAAACCGTTCAACGATAGACCATAAAACCAGGGTAAATTCGTTATTTTGTAGTAGGTAGGTTTTTGAGGTGAAATTATAAATTATACATCGCCCCCCTAACCCACATCAACGCCCTTCGTTTTTTCTGGGCCCCTTAACGCCCCCCTCTAGGTCTCAAAAGCCTCTTAAAGGGTGTTATCGCCCATTTTGATAAAGACTGATGTACAACAAATGGCCGTGTCCATAACACACTCACATCCCATTTTTAGAGTAACTATAGTCTTTGAATATGGTCGAATTTCGACCGCTGAGCGCTTAGTAATAATAATAATAAATTAATCTTTATTCGTCCCATAATTACATAGTTTATTAATACTACCTTTGACCCATGAATTGCGAACCTGAAGTGGCAATGGGCGAGGCACATAGTCCGACGGACCGATGGACGTTGGGGCCCGAATGTGCTGGAGTGGCGACCCCACACCGGGCGGCGCAGTGTAGGTAGACCCCCGACAAGCTGGACATAAAGAGGCTCGCCGGATTTTTGAATTGGCCCGACCCGGGACTCGAACCCAGGACCTCATGTCTGTAGTTGAACATGCTGACCACTAGACCAATGAGGCAGTTATTTGTAGGATAAGTAATACTATTCTCAAATTCTTCATTATTATATAACAAACTTTGACTGGTTTAAAACACAATATTAATAGATAACGAAACTGCAAACTGTCACCAGTCCTGTGCTACTTTTCATATACCCTTGTATAACTTCCCACTCAAAAATAATAAGTCCACCAATCCCAGTCGTCGTGGAAACGACGACTAAACTGAAGTTTTGATTTAATTTGACAATTTCCGGAATATCTTATATCATTACAAAGATCATAGTATAATAAACAAATGTAGTAATTTCATAGCAATCCAAAAATTAAAATAATAATGGTCACTAATAAATGGTATGTATAAACTGATTTATTAATAAAGTTGTGATATTTAATTTAAACGTGTATATCATGGCAAGTTGTGATTAAAACGCGTTCAGACAACAAACGGATTTCTCGTCCCGCGGGATTAGATCTTCGTTAACACGGGTCCGGCTGGAGTGACAGGGTTAAATGTAGTGACAGCTGGCTGGGTTTGCTTGCAATGACTTATTGTATACGTCCCTCTTCATTTTAATAGCTTGTAAATGACTCTTTCAACTAACGGATATCCGGTTAGTATTATAATAAAAAATACATTAAAGTCTATTAGAACTGCCTCATTGGTCTAGTGGTCAGCATGTTCGACTAATAACATGAGGTCCTGGATTCGAGTCCCAGGTCGGGCCAATTCAAAAATGGATATTGAGTTTTCTATTAAGATTTTCTCAATATTTGCCCGAAGTTGGGAAGTTGGCGGTGTGATCCACCCCCGTGCCTCGGAGAGCACGTTAAGCCGTCGGTCCTGCGCCTGATCTTTCTCCGGTCGTGTCGGATTCCCGTCACGTCGGACTATGAGAGTGAAGGAATAGAGAGTACACTTGTTGTGTACTATGCCTGCCAATCCACAGTGGAGCAGCGTGGTGGGTCTATGCTCTAAAAACCCTCGCTCCTTGGAGTGAGAAGGCCTGTGCCCAGCAGTGGGACATTAAAGGGCTGCTACTTACTACTTACTACTTACTATTAGAACAGCCTAGTTTGGTTTAGTGGTCAGTTTTTTGGGTTATAGACATGAGGTTTTTGGCTTTGAGTTTTCTGTTAAGAAACTCTCACTATTTGCCAGAAAATGTATAGTTATCGGTGTGCTCCACACCCCCGTACCTCTGAGAGTACGTTAAGCCAGTCCTGCGCTTGATCTCTCTCCTGTCGAGTCGTATTCCCGTCACATCCCACTATGAGAGTAAAGGACTAGAGAATGCACTTGTCTTAACGTATATACTTGTATACTGTTCTTATTAAACCGCATTGGAGCAACGTGCTATGCGATGCTATGCTCTGAAAACTCTCTCTCCTGTTAAAAGAGAAGGTCTGTGCTCAGCAATGTTAATGGACTGCTCCTTACTTTACTTATTTACATAAGCGCGGCTAGATATTACTTTGGGAAGTACTTCTTTGATTGCTGGCAGGTTATCTCTGTATTCTCACCTGATGATACAGTCTAAGATGGAAGTGCGATAATCTGGTCAGAGATAATTTACCGCTTATAGTTTCTACAGAGCATCACACTCGTAAACTTTTGGCATGTCTTGGCAGGTATTGTGGTAACTAGTTACTAAATTTGATATACCGTCAATCGAGTTTAGACCTTCTGCTGCTTCAGCGCGGGCCATAGAACCCACGAGGATGGATCCAATTGACGAGCTTTCATAAGTGACGATCTTGCTAGAGTCTACTGAGATAGTGTTCCAGTAACGTGGCGGAGCATCACTGGGTTTTAGCCAGTAGTGTGTTGCGGGTTATGCTGGATATCAATGAGGATTTCCCAGCGTTAAGAAAGACTCTCTGCTAAGAATTAAGTACTAGCACTTTTGCAAACTGCCTTATTAGACTAGTGGTAAGCATGTTCACTACGGACATGAGGTCCTGAATTCAAAAATCGATGTTGAGTTTTCTGTTATGATTTTCTCAATATTAGGCCCAAGTTGGGAAGTTTGCAGTGTGCTTCACCCCCCTGCCTCGGAGAGCACGTTAAGCCGTCGGTCCTGTGCCCGATCTCTCTCTGGTCGTGTCGGATTCCCATTACATCGGACTATGAGAATAAAGGTGTAGAGAGTGCACTTGTGTACTATGCCTGCCTTTCCGCAGTGGAGCAGCGTGGTTGGTCTATGCTCTAAAAACTCTACCTCGAGTGAGGAGGCCTGTGGCCAGCAGTGGAATGTTAATGGGTTGCTACTTAGCTTACTATTGCGAACAATGACGCTCATAAGAAAATCCAAAATCACTCGGTAGAAAGGTGGAGAACAAAAGTCACCGAAATAGCACATCTAATAGCGAAGAGCTATTAATTAGTTATTACAAATAAAGTCTTTGTTTATACATAGTTATATATTTAACAAGACCAAACTGCTTTTATTTTGGCTTTGCTTAGAGTTTCCCTACGCGATCAGAAAGGAGGAGAACAAAAGTCACCGACATAGTTCATCTAATTGCGAAGAGCTATTAATTTGTTATTACAAATAATGTCTTTGTTCATTATACATAGTGATATATTTAATAAGACCAAACTGCTTTAATTTTGGCTTTGCTTAGAGTTTCCCTACGTGATCAGAAAGGAGGAGAACAAAAGTCACCAACTAACTCATCTAATTGCGAAGAGCTATTAATTTGTTACTACAAATAATGTCTATATTTATTATACATAGTTATATATTTAACAATACCTAACAGCTTTAATTTTGGCTTTGCTTCGAGTTTCGCTACGTGATCAGAAAGGAGGAGAACAAAAGTCACCAACATAGCTCATCTAATTGCGAAGAGCTAATTTGTTATTACAAATAATGTCTATATTTGTGCATAGTTATATATTTAACAATACCAAACAGCTTTAATTTTGGCTTTGCTTAGAGTTTCCCTACGTGATCAGAAAGGAGGAAAACAAAAGTCACCGACATAGCTCATCTAATTGCGAAGAGCTATTATTTAGTTATTACAAATAATGTCTTTGTTTATACATAGTTATATATTTAACAAGACCAAACTGCTTTAATTTTTGCTTTGCTTAGAGTTTCCCTACGTGATCAGAAAGGAGGAGAACAAAAGTCACCGACATAGCTCATCTAATTGCGAATGCTATTCCAAATAATGTATTTAACAAGACCAAACTGCTTTAATTTTGGTACAATTGCCGTAATACACGTCACTTGTCACAGCGCAAACCGGGTATTAGAAATGATGAGTTAAGTTAAATGATTGCTAAGCTAGTCGGCGCCTGGACCCGTGTTCAAAGGATGTAATCCCTCGGGACAAGCATCCCGCTTGTTATCTCATTCCGCATACATAATAACTGGGTGTGACTTAATTGAGAGTGAATTATTATCATTTAACTGTTTCCAAGTTACTCAGATATCTTGGATGCCTGTTTACAATATAAGTAGCAGCTTATTAACGTCTCAATGCTGGGAATATACACACAAACCTTATAAGAGAGAGGTTTTGCAGAGCATAGATTTACCAGTCTGCTCCACTTTAGATTGATAGGGTTTACTTACCTTGGAATTGCTTCTAGGATATGCAGGTTTCCTTAATGTTCGCCTTAATGAAAAACACAATGATATATAGAAAGAATGTTCTCTAAAAGTCGTTCACTAATTTGATAGGATAAGTAATACTATTCTCCGATTCCTCATTGTAATAATGAAGACCGTCACGTAATCTACCACACTTTTACTCTTCTTTTACCATGAAAAGACATTTATTGCCCAAAATTAGTAAACAACGTTTATACAGACTGAGAATGGTCACAAGTCGAGTACGCTTGACTTTGACATTAAGCTCGTGAATGTGTTACGAAAAATGTGATATTAAAACACTTTTATTTAATTACACTGGTCTGCAAAAAATTTTTTTTTCACCTTGTTTTCATGCATGAATTCTTCATATTTTGTGCTCTAAACACGGAATCTGACATACAATTTAGTACCACACGTAGATTTCCAATATAATATTTATTCAATTAACAAACAATATAATTGAAACGTCAATTATTATAATGAAATGAATAAATGTTAGTCTAAGTTTTACATTGAAAAATCCTAAATTATAGTCACAAAATGAACAAATTATATTTGTCAGATATCTCATTATATGGTGAGGAATTTGTTGTTTTGTAGTTTTTTCCTTTTCATTGTTTCTATTGGAGTTTCTCGTCGAATTGACCAACAGAAATCAGCGAGCATTGCTGCTGAAAATTTCCCATTGTAGCGTTTTTCAATCTGCATTATATCCTAATCAAACCTTTTACCATGCCCATCTGATATAGCTCCAAGTTGTTTAGGAAAGAAATCTAAACGGGGGGCCCAAAAATGATTTTTGAGTAACATATTGCATCCTAAAGCTTTATAAGCAGAAAGAAGCTCTCGAATGATTTGTCGGTAGTTGTCACTTTTTGTATTCCCAAGAAAATTATGACAAACTTCCACAAAAGCCACCCAAGCTCTTTTTTCTGCTTTGTTCAACTTCGAATCAAAAGCATCATTCATTAGCTCGCGTATCTGCGGACCTACAAAAATTCCTTCCTTCAATTTTGCGTCACTGTTGATGGAAAAAAAACCTAGACGTGATGGAAAAAATCGGCCAATGGGGATAGATTCAGAACATTTGAATCGTCATATTTATGTCAAAAATTTTAAGGGAGGATTTCATTGCAGACCAGTGCAATTGTTTTAACCAACCAACAGTTGCTTTATAATATAACATTAAGATCTAGCCTTACAGACTAATTAGTAATAATACTTTGACCTAATCTACCTAATATGTACTTGTATTATCTAAGTCTAGATTCCAACGACTATGCTTAGTTTACTATAATGTCTTTTGACTCACACTGTTCTTGAGTTCTTATTTAAAAACACTACACTACACTATATTGTGTCACTGCACTTTTACTAAGTCAAAAGCTTTTGTTTTTTTAAGTCTTCTCTTTGTCCGTGTGATATCCAGAAGCAGAGAAGATTTTTAGCAGCTTCGGGATTCACGTGATGACGAAGTCTTTGGTGATGAGCTTTGGCATTTCTTTCGATGTAATTATGTTTAGGTCCTTGTGAGGATAGATTTGGTACATCCCCAAAGTTGATTACCATATGTCCATACTGGTATTAGAACTGTTTATTATAGTAGAAGCTTACTGGGTACTGTCAGTGCTGAATGCCTTCCATGTAGCTAATACATCATACTTCTAGCACTTCACGTTTTTTTAATATGAGTTTTCCATCGAAGTTTTGTATCCAGCATCATAACAAGGTACTTAGCTGTGTTGACATAAGGCAAATTGGTTTAATAATTAAAAACACTTAATTAACTTGTCTATCAATAGTTGATGAAGCAAATACCTAAGTCTTTTTACAATTTCTTCTCGATTTAGAAGTGCTTTGAAATTTTGATTTCGTATAAGCGCTGATTGTTTTTCTTTTCTTATCGCAAAATTTAATTACATCATAGCTATTTCGTTATTTTCATAGATGCGGAATTGTTTATTAAACATATTTTTTATATCTTTTGTTACATTGAGTTCACCTTGCGATAGTAAGGTACAATACAAAACGCACCAAAGCGGAAGGGACGTACTCTTTCCTTTTGTCGTATTTCACATGAACGACTGCCAGTAGGACAATGGGATGCCATCTAAGAAACTGAGGAAAATAATGTTGTATTTCCACATTTTTGTAAGTTTTCTATCAAGAAACTTGGCCTCGCTGTGGCCCAATGTGATATTACTTGTGTGTAATTCTGCTAACCCATATTAAGTACAGAGATGCCTGTTATTTACTTATTGTACAGGTATATATATTATACCTCAGGAATACAAATCTTTTTGCTCGGAGGAACGTCTTTATTATTAGGGTGATGCTATTTCCTTAAATCGCTTTGTCGGGGATTGAGTCCGGGGCCTCTGTAAAAGAAGCGAATACTCGCACAAAAGTGCCAGCGGGGTTATCAATATTTAATACAGATGATAAAATAAACAAGCTTTTTCACCCTGAACGCCCGTCAATATAAATAATTTGTTTTCCAAGAAATTAAGCAAAGGTAAGCTAAGTTACACCCTATTGTCGTTACCTGAACTCTTGATAGACTCAAAAATCATTTCTCTTTCTGAGGAGAGACAGTTTTTAGATTATAGGCCCACCACGATGCTCCTCTGCCGGTTGACAGGCTGCTAATGTCCTGGGAATGTTCCCGAGATGTCCCCGACATTTCCTCATGATGCTTTTCTTCAACGAAAAGGACAATTATTTATTTAAATTCGACTATAATTAATTTTAATTATAAGAATGAAGATTATTACGGTTAAATTTCAAAGAAAAATAATATGATAGCTATCGGCTATCGGTTTATGAAGGGACAAAAAGTTATTACTATAATCTAAACTAATATTATAAAGAGGAAATATTTGTGCTTTTGTATTTATGTAACGTTTTCACACAAAAACTACTGGAGAGATTTCAAACATTTTTTCATAGTAAGAAAGCTACATTTTATCTGAGCAATATAGGCTATATAAAAAAAATAGGAATCCCTAATATATTAATGTTAAAAATACATTAATGTAACCCAAAGTGTGAAAAAATTGGTCACAAAAAATCTGTCTATTGATGATAGAACAAAAATATGTAAAAAATATATGATAACCATATATCCAACTACTGTAGTTATGCCACTATAACTACTTTTTACTATTTTTTATTATTTCATTAAATACTGTTTCAATACCTGTAAAATCCTTTTTAAATTATTAAAATCGAACATTCCATCCAAAAGATATAGCGAATTGAAAAATGTCAATCCAAAGAAAATTGTGGCGACCCTTATAACTGTCTGCGACTGGTGAGTTAACTCATATTCCAAGGATACCAATGATATTTGACAACAAATAAAATCTTAGTGTGTTAAGCACATATTTTATTGTATTTTGTAATATGAATATCACAAAGGAATGGTAATAAAATTCCCCGACACGAAACGAATGTAATACGCGAAGGCTTTGTTCAGGAACTGAAAACTTCCGAGTAAAACATCAAGAGTGAAAAAAAAGTGGGTACAACGAAATCCGATATGAGATAGCGAGACCATTTAGCGTTTCTTTCGTTTCCCGTTTCTACAAACCTCGCAAATGTAAAGTGCAAAGATATTTCAAGAGTTTTGTTATGGTAATTTTTGAATAAGGGTTCGTTTTTGTAGGGGCAATTCTAGATTTTTTTTGTTTAAGTGCGGTTACACTTTGTTAGACTATAGATAGTTGTGTGACAACACTGATAACTCTAAAATGTTTGGAGTTATTGAGTAATATTGTGGCAACACTTAGAATACCACGCCACCAAAATATCACCAGCAAAAACGTACCGCCAAACAAAGAGATTTGTGTTCCGGTACGATGCTGTGTAGAAACCGTAAGGGGTATATCGCCTCTTAACAGATTAGCGCGCTTTCATCTTAGACTGTATCATCACTTACCATCAGGCGAGATCACAGTCAAACGCTAATCTGTTAGCAATAAAAAAAAATACCACCGCGCTCGTGGCGGTTATCGGGATGGATCTCTGGCTCCCCATCGTCTTTAGAATGATGGCGAGCAGCGAGAAAGCATGGTGTGCTATGCTCTCCTTCTACGGGGTTGTCATGGCACGAAAGGAGATGGCGAACTGCTTAGAGAGATGGATGTGACCGCCCCCCTCCTAAGTAACGGTAACGGATGCTGCGTCCGTTGCCCAACAAGGAGAGGACCCGCGAGGTAGTTAATGGCTTGCCAGGTGCTCCAGGCAAGCCATCTTCGGAGTAAGTTTTTAAGGTCATACCACCCGGGTTGAGCCTAAACAGACACATCGCTGGCAGGGTTGCAAATGTCTGTCAATTGCGTTCTCCAAGTGATGCAGGAGCACCGGTGAAATTTAGCCGGTATGTATTTGGCATAACCTGGAACATCTTCCCAAGTATTACAGATATCCACGAGGATTTCCCCGCGTTAAAAAAATACCAAAAAACATTGTGCAATACTACGAAATGTTATGCAATACGAGACAACTTTAACAAACGGAACAATTTTGTGAGGATAGTAGTTCGAGCTGCCTTGTGGTGTATTTGTTTTAAAGAGAATTAGTACTAAATTATATAAACTCAAATAGTGAAGTAATTATTAGTATTCTGCAACTTGTGTATATTTAAATGGAGATAATAAAAGTTGTTAGTTAATGTGAGTTGGTGTTTTTTTAATAACTTCTTTAAGGTTATAACGTCTTAACGTCCCACTGCTGGGAACTGGCCTCTATTGACAAAAGAGAGGGTTTTCAGGAACCCATGACGTTTTAGTTCTTAAACTTATTGCCCATCAATAGACTACACTAAATCCAACTTTCTTACAAATTATCATGTGGTTTTAAGTAACTGATAACATTGATGACTCTAAAATGTTGGGAGTTATTGAGTAATATAATGCATACACTTAAAATACCGAAAAACATTGTGCAATACTACGAAATGTTATGCAATACGAGATAACTTTAACGAACGAAACAATTTTGTGAGGATAGTATTTCGAGCTGCCTTGTGGTGTATTTGTTTTAAAGAGAATTAGTACTAAATTGTATAAACTCAAATAGTGAAGTAATTATTAGTATAGTGCAAGTTGTGTATATTTAAATGGAGAGAATTAAATTTGTTAGTTAATGTGAGTTGTTCTTTTTTAATAACTTATTTAAGGTTACAGCGTCTTAACGTCCCACTGCTGGGAACTGGCCTCTATTGACAGAAAGAGAGGGTTTTCAGAAACCCATGACGTTTTAGTTTTTAGACTTATTGCCCATCAATAGACTACACTGAATCCAACTTAATTTGAATGTGGTTTCCACCAAATGATATAGTATTTCCTGAAGAAGGTTTAGATATATAATATTCATTGGTTTTATGGGAATTGGTTGAAATACAACCATAATTGTTAGAAAAGCCACCTGAGAGCTTTCATCGTAAACGCTGCCTAATCCCTTAAGGCTATAAAACATGTATGGTACAATAATTCCTATTTTATTATTTGAATTAAAACTTCTTTACTCACGTTTGACTTGGGGATATAAATTAGTAAAGATAGAAAGAGAGAGAGAGTTACAATTTGTATTTATTATTGAATTGGCATCTATATATATATTTATTCATGTATTTAATATCATTATATTCACCTTTGTTTCATATTTATAAAAATAACTTCAGTCGTGGGGTCTTTTATTTATTTATATACTTTAATAGATTAACATATTAACACATGAAACTTATTGATAAAATATCTATACTTTATTAGACGGTTTTATCACTATATTTAGGTTTTAACGTTTGGGAAATTACCATAAACAAATATATATGTCGGAGTGCAATAGCTTGTGGAACGCTGGCGCCATCTGTCTATCAATCATCTGGCAGTGCGGTGCGCGTCTCTGGGCAGGTCTCGGACGACGGCCCGCCGGTGCGTTCGACTTTTGAAACTGTCACGTTCCTAGCTATTATTGTTAATGAGTTTGTGTAATCGAAATTGATATCAAGAACATTAAGTGATTGAACATTATAATCCGAGTTAATTAATAAAGTGTTTGATTGCACCAACATTGCCCACTAACTAAGTATTGAAATTATGGATGCCATTAGTGACGTTGACGGCGGAGAACCTTACGCTTCTATGCTTTATGCTCTCCTTTCTCTCTTATTCTATTCTATCCGACATATACATAATAATATACAATTAATGTAAACGATATGAAAACACATATATTTTATATAAGCTAGTCTCTTAGTCTTTTAACCTCCGCTATAATATTGTTTATATGCTTATCCTTACTAATACTTATTTTTTATTATTAATATTTTGAATATGAAAATAACTATGTTTGTCTCGCTTTCATGACCAAACTACTAAACCGATTTCAATAAAATTCGGTACACAAATAGTCTTGGGCCTGAGAAAGGACATAGTCTACTTTTTAATGAGAAAATAGAGTCGTAAGGGATGGAAGTATCGTCAAATTTAAAGCTAGAAGTTTGAAAGTAAATTTTAGACCATTAAATCGATATGAATAAATATGACATTCAAAGTTTGTACAAGTCCAATCCTCAACTATGTAAAATAACAATCTTTACTAATATTTTAATTGTTGCGAAATTTAATGTGTATTTTATTTTAATTTCATGATATCTTTTGAATGGAATATCCGATTTCAATAATTCAAAAAGTAATCATCAGGTATTGAGACAGTCTTGAATATTAAATTATTTATTTGGATAAAAATTTATAAATGGTATGGATAACACGGTCTGATTTTGATCGGCATTTCTATCAATTTGTTAAATGTAAAAAAGTAGTTATAGTAACGTAACTACAATATGGTCCCGCCAAGTTTTTTGAAGATATTGAAATATTCTATAATATTGTCGAAGATTTTTTTGTCCTATCATTAATACTATTCACAGCGTATGCGATGAAAGACATTTTATGGCTAATTTTTCACACCTTCGGTTGGTTTAAATAGGAAGTTCTAAAGATTTCTATGGTAATCTAGAACTAAATATAACCTATGTTACTCAGTGATAATGTAGCTTTCTAATGAAAAAAGAATTATTTAAATCGGTCCAGTACTTTTTGAGTTCATTCGTTACATATAAAAATACAAATATTTCCTCTTCATTATATTAGTGTAGATTAGATTAAATTGTTTATGAAACTACCGAAAAACACATAATATCTTTGTAATACTGAGTTTTATTACATAGATTCAAAATGATTCAGCTTTATGAAAGCTTCTTGAAAGCGCGGAATATAACACTTAAATATATAAAGAAATTTATTTGGCCTCTTTTCATCAAACAAATTAAAATTTCACAGTTAAAATACTGCATAAATTTACTCGACGTTAACCTGTTTCTTAAGAAAATTTTCTTAAAAGGACCTTATGTCTTGCTCGATGTAATATTTAACAGTCTGCGGGCGATTTCCATGGGTCGAGGCTTTTAACGTACATTTCAACATAAAACATTCATAATGCATTACAGAGACGGTACAAAATAGGCGTAGGTTTGTAATAAATTCAACTTCGTAATGTTTAAGGTAAAATTAGACACCGGCATGTTCCTTATTTATTGAAGTGGAAATTCTTTACGCACATTTCACCTGCGAAAAACGAGAGAGTTGCGAAAGGTGCCCGAATGGAGGTTGAGAGGGACTTTTAAGGTAGAAATCAAGCTCTATTTCATATAAAAGTAAGTAACAGCCCTTTAACGTCCCACTGCTGGGCACAGGCCTCCTCACTCCAAGGAGCGAGGGTTTTTAGAGCATAGACCCACCACGCTGCTCCCCTGCGGATTGGCAGGCAAAGTACACAGATCAGGCACAGGACCGACGGCTTAACGTGCTCTACGAGGCCCTGGGGTAGATCAAACCGCCAACTTCCCAACTTCGGGTAAATATTGAGAAAATTCTTAAATAGAAAACTCAATATTGATTTTTGAAGTGGCCCGACCCGGGACTCCAACCTAATGTATGTAGTCGAACGTGCTAACCACTAGACCAGTGAGGCAGTCTATTTCGTATATTAGCCCTTAAAGGTATAAGTTATTTATCTAGTTCTTCATCGTCGTCGATGGACGTCCTCTGCTAGAAAAAAGTCTCACGTAATGTTGCCCACAAACCCCAATCTTGCGCCACCTGGCTCCAGCGGCTTTTGATATCATCAGTCTACCTTGTGGGGGTCTACCTACACTGCGCCGTCTAGTGCGAGGGTGGCAGAAAGTGCCTACGTGTGGAGATGTTCGTTCGACACATTGCCTCCACGACATTGCCAGCCAGCACTCAAGAGCGGCCAATACTAGGCGATATCTAGCTCGCGAGCTCCTGCTGTCAGTGCCTCCTGACGTAGGGGTTGATAACGGCGAAGACGACGAAATAGCAGTGGCGATACCCGGATTAGACAACTCACAGAATTGACTTGGATAAACGCGCTAGCATAGCCGGCGGGAACCAGTCAGTATCATTGCGGCGAAAATAGATTACCAAGAATCCAACTCATTCCCGGCTAAGGAGGGAGTGTCTCGAGGCCTACACCCCTCATCTGCAGTTGACAAAAACCCAGGATGGTGCGGGGTCACGCTTTCAGCGCCTTGTAGCCCCAACGTCCATCAGTCCGTCAGACTATACGCCCCGCCCCTTGCCACTTTAGGTTCGCGATTCGTAGGACTATGTGGGAGATTTTGGTTGAACTACCGATCTCCTCATTTTTGATTTGACCGCGTAGGGGAACTCCGAGCATTTTTCTCTTTCCATCGCCAGCTTAATGACTCTGAGCTTCCGTATGAGGCCCATAGTCAGGGACCACGTTTCCGAACAGTTGGTAATCACCGGCAACACGCACTATTCGAAGAGTTTTGTCTCACTGTCAGGCACTGAGGGATATTGGGTGATAAGATCTTCCGTAGTTTCTGAACGCTGCCCAGCCGAGTTGGATTCGGTGTATGATCTCCTTCTTGAAACTGGATTGGTATGTAAACTCGCTTACAATTTCGAGTGCCGAGTTCTTAATGATGTCTGGGTGGAGAAGAACATGGGTAACATGGATGGATATAACTTTCATTTTTAGTCTCCCTGTTGAGAAACTCTGCTGCCATCATCGAGCATTGCATAAAGATCTTCCAGAGTCTTAGGGTTTTTTGAATATAACATCGATAAGGTAATTAATGAAGCTTTTAAACTTTCACCTGTAGTTTGCCTTTAATAAATTTTATACGAGTATTTAGGTTAAGTTCAATCATAAACTGGAGAATTCTTTTGCATGCAATGATGCAAATATTCGACTTCTACGAGAAGTTTGCCTTATGATATAACCTATATTAGTCAACCAAAGCAACCTGCGTAAAGTTATATGTGGGACTTAAGGTATCCCACTTACTATTTGTTGCTTATGTAACTTAGTTGACAGTAGAACTAATAAAATATAACGAACTTTCGAGTCTGTGTTTTTAAATCATGAGAGGGTAAACGGCTCCATAACGTAACGCGTTACGGTGACAGTCTATCTGACTTCTCTTTCTCTAACGCATACGGCCGGCAGGCGCCTCCTCTCTCACTCTATTCCAGCGCTAACAGCGCTAGCCGTATTTCGGACTGACTCTACCCCCTTTCTGTGCGATAGACATATACCATGGACAGTGAACATATAACCTAAAATTTCATCAATAAAAGATTTTATTAATAAATAACCTTTCCTCACATTACGAAGGATTTGTTTTATATCAAGTAAAGATATATACTTCCAATTTAAAATAGCATTGGTTATTTCTAAAATATGAACGTAGAATTGAAACGTTTGACATTTTAAATTAACCTAGCTCGTTTGCTGGTTTATTTTTCAATCAAAATTTTATAAAACGTATCTCAAATTTAAATTTAATAGCAAACATGTGTCATCATAGCGAAATATATTCTGTTTCCGTGGTAATTACAATGAAATCAAACAACGTGTACAACGTGCGATGAATATCGGAAAATTTATTGGTTCAACAATATGATTAATAGACGCACAGTAAATTTGAACCCATTAATATTCTTGCCTTTAGTGAAAGACCGATAAAGTTACTATTTTTTTTATAAAATTCAAAAGTTCTTTACAACACTTTTGAATCGTCAAAATTTTTCACACATTGATTCCAATGTACTAATGTTGAATTTAAAGAAAGATTTACAAACTGAAGTTACGAAGGTTTCTTGGTCCTGAGAGAGGCCCACGTCAAATTTAGTCGCATATCCTTGTTTTTTCCATCGTCATTACAATATAGTATTCATTTTTCTATCTATATTCATCCACTCCCACTGTCTTTTAATATATAAGTAAACTTTAAAATTGTAGTATGATTTTTCAATTAATTTTCTTTTTATAAAGGATTTCAATTTTAAGTGACATCTCAAATAGGTTCTCTGGGGGTTTCTAGAGAGAAATGTATCCATTTTGAAGTGTTAACTTCTTATTGAAGGGTAAACCTCTTCATGTAACACGTTACGCCGCCATATCTTCTGGAACTGCTCTTGTCTCACTCTCACCCAGCGCTAACAGCGCTAGCCATATTTCGAACTGACGCTTTCTCCTCTCTCTACTCAGTATTCAGTATGCGGTAGATACGAGTATATACCCTTGACAGTGAGTATATAAACTAAGCTTTTCATACGTTAATAATCTATTTTGATATTAGTAGTAATTTTAATCCCTACGACGTCTAGCACGAAGTTCTGAAAATCATTACATGTCGAGAATTTTAATCCTGGGTTCCTCCTTGCCTCCTTAACCGGGCATCTTCCTCAGACATCAATTTTGATGCCTGGTATTCTGTTTTTCCCGCAATCATACGGGCTGGTTGCCGCTGACTACGCTAGCGGGTCCACCCAGGTCAATTAATTCAATTTTCAAGTCCGGATATTGCCACTGATATTGCGTCGCCATCATCATCGCCTACATCAGGAGGCGGTGACAGCAGAAGCTCACGAGGCAGGGGACCCCCAGTGTTTGATGCTCTTGGGTGCTGGCTGGCAATGCCGTGGAGGTGTATCTGTGGGGAGGTGTCCGCGTGGCGGAAAAAATTCCTCGCCCAGTTCCGGACGAACACATCCACGGTGGGCGTACTTGTGCCATTTCTGAGGTTCCTCGGACCTCCTACTATCATACGTAGACTTGTTGTGCTGGATCTGCAACCTACTCCTCTAGTACCCTGAGCATCATGCCGAGAAACGAATAAACTTTTTACGTTTGCTTTCAATAGATGGCACTATACAATATTTTAGTAAACAAACCTAATTTTTGAAGTAATATTTGAATAAACATAAAATCAACTGTCATATACACGAATAAATAAAATCGCAGTGTCTTTTTATATTTTCAAATGTGTATATTTTTCTTGCTGCCAGATTAGGGTTTTACTGTGATCTCACGTGATGGAAAGTGATGAGACAGTCTAAGACGAATGAGCCTCTGGGAAGAGACAATTTACATCTTAATTTTTACAAAGCATTGTAGGGGAATGCAAAAGATTTGTTTGGCGGCAAGTCTTTGCTGGTGTGGTGGCAATGAGCCGTGGCCAAAGGCTCCGAGTCTTGGCCGAAGTCTTGCGTCCGATCTCTCTCCGGTTGTGTCGGATTACCGTCAAATCGGACTATGAGAGTGAAGTTATAGACAGTGCACTTGTGTACTATGCCTGTCTATCTGCAGTGGAACAGCGTGGTGGATATATGGTCTAAAAGCCCTCTCTCATACCAGTGAGGAGACCTGTGCCCAGTAATGGGACTTTAATGGGCTGCTGCTTGCCTTATCTGCCAGCAATCAAGGTCGATAAATTAATTAGTTTAAAATAACTTTCAACTAATAACTGTGTGGAGCTTCGACGTGTGCTTATTAATATTCTGTGGCATGAATTTCGTAAAAGCTNAGTGTCATCAGCAAACAAAACTATCTCATGACCGTCCTTGACAAAATAAGGAAGGTCATTAATGTAAATGAGGAACAGAAATGGTCCTAATATGGAACCCTGTGGAACACCTAGTTTCGTTACAGACCCTTCTGAAAGTTTTCCATTAACACAGACCTTTTGTGTTCTATTAGTTAAATAGGAACTCATCAGGTCTAATGCAGCGTCTGTGATGCCATAGTGACGTAATTTCCCGATCAGAGTTTCATACTGGACACAATCAAAGGCCTTAGACAAATCACAGAAAACACCAAGCGCGTCTCGTGATTCCTCCCAGGCCTCGTAAATATTATGTAATAACTGTACACCAGCATCGGTTGTTGAACGAGCTCGCGTAAATCCAAATTGCTTACTGTGTAATAGATTATATTTTTGAAAAAATACAAATTCTTTCACCTCTTCTACTTATTCCCCATCTATCAATATATTCACAATCTAATCAATATGCAGATGTTATTTTACAACGAATATATATAACTAATACATCTTTAAATTCTTAACTTTAAATCGGTCCAGTAATTTTTAGCTTGATTAGTTTCTTCTATGATAAGAGAGAAGAGATTTATTTGTAATACTTTATTGTCTCAGAACTTCTCTTACACGACATTTGACACTCTGGAGTTCGAATCGGGATACATTATTTTCTTTATATTGGGAGTTTTAAATTCGTTGATATCTTTTGAATGGAACGACCGATTTTAATCATTTAAAAACTATTTTACATGGCTCCAAGATTTTCAGAAAATAAATGAGAGTCCAAAAAATGAATCTTGAGTGACATTGCATCCTAAAGCTTTGTAAGCAGAAAGAAGCTCTCGAATGATTTGTCACTTTTTGTATTCCCAAGAAAATTATGACAAACTTCCAAAAAAGCCACCACTCTTTTTTCTGCTTTGCTCAACTTCGAATCAGAAGCTTCATCTTTCATTAGCTCACGTATCTGCCTACAAAAATTCCTTCCTTCATTTTGCGTCACTGATGATGATCACCTAGACGTGATAGAAAAAATCGGCCAACGGGGATAGATTCAGAACATTTGAATCGCCATATTTATGTCAAAATTTTTTGTGTAACAAATTATTAATCGAAACTACAGGTGGGTATCAATTGAGAATAAATGAATAATAGTTAATTTATTCGACATTTTGATTTATGATGTTTTCACCACAAATATATTAATAAATGATATCCATAATAAGTTTTGTATTTAATCATTGGAAACGATTTTTGCGGTATGTGACATGTGGTTTTATAATTAAAGCGAGATTTGATATAAACATTACAAGATAGTGTTTTATTAGATTGATTTAAATGTAAATTTTTCTATTTTAATAACTAATTCAATTAATTTTCTTAATATACTTACTTTTAGTCTAGAGCCTGAAAAAGGCCATAGGCTGCTTTTAATTGCAAAAGTAACATAGTCTGTATGTTTGTCGTGTTTTCAAAACAAAATTACCAAACTGATTTAATTAAAATTTGGTACAGAAATAGCCTAGAGCCTGAAAAAGGCTATAGGCTACTTTTAATTGCAAAAGTAACACAGTCTGTGTGTTTGTCGTGTTTTCAATACAAAATTACCAAACCGATTTAATTGAAATTTGGTACAGAAATAGCCTAGAGCCTGAAAAAGCCCATAGGCTACTTTTAATTGCAAAAGTAACACAGTCTGTATGTTTGTCGTGTTTTCAAAACAAAATTACCAAACCGATTTAATTGAAATTTGGTACGCAAACAGTCTAGAGGCTAAAAAAGGACATAGGCTTATTTGTCATTGTAGCGACATAGATAAGTGATGATACAATCTAAGATGGTAGCGCGTTGACCTGGTAAAAGATAATTTTTTGTCAACCAATGGACGTCCACTGCTGGACAAAGGTCACTTCTCCTAATAAATTCAACTGGGTTCGATCTTGCGCCGCCTGTATCTAGCGGCTGCCGGCGACCCGCCTGATGTCATTGGTCCACCTGGTAGGGGGTCTGCCGACGCTGCGTTTTCCGGTGCGAGGCTGCCACTCTAGCACCTTTGGGCCCCAACGTCCATCGGTTCTACGAACTATGGGCCCTGCCCATTGCCACTTCAGCTTTTAAATTTGGTAGGCTACGACGGTGACTTTGGTTCTCCTACGGATCTCCTCATTTCTGATTTGATTACGTAGAGAAACCCCGAGCATAGCCGTCTCCATTGCCCGCTGAGTGACCCTGAGTCTTCTTACTAAACCCATAGTCAGCGGCCATGTCTCGGAACCATATGTTATCGCGGACAACACGCACTGTTTGAAGTCCTTGGTCTTCAGGCACTGAGGAATTGTGAATGAAAAGATGTCCCGTAGCTTACCAAAAGTTGGACCTACCTAATTGGATCGTGTGTCCCAGGTAGATGTAGATTAGCATCGTACCAGAATGTAATTATATTTTTTGACGATCTCAATGGCGCTGTGGTTCGAGTACTCGCCTTGCATGCAGAGGTCCCAGATTCAATACCCGGTAAGTTGAATTTACGAAACCTACCAGCAAAGACGTACCACCCAACAAAGATATTTGTGTTCCGGTGCTATGTAGAAATCATAAGAAGTAAACTGCCTCTTACCATCTCAAAAACCATTGCACCGTCAAGGCTCACAATATGTATAAGAAAATTAGCATAAAATAACTTTTCACCAATAACTGTACGGAGCAATAACATCGAAGTTTGCTTGTTAACATACTGTAGTACGAATTCAGGTAAAAGCTTCCGATATATATAATGTTTGCACAATGAAAACTTTGATAGATTTTTTAATAAAAAAAACCAGCAAACGAGCATACGTTTGATAAGAAGTTAAATATTTAATGAAGCGGTAGCACAGTGGTCGAAATTCGATCATAATTAATTTAAATTATAAGTTTGACTGCCTCATTGGTCTAGTGGTTAGACTACAGACATGAGGTCCTGGGTTCAAGTCCCGGGTCGGGCCAATTAAAAAGAGTTTTCTATTTAGATTTTCTCAATATTTGCCCGAAGTTGGGAAGTTGGCGGTGTGATCCACCCCCGTGCCTCGGAAAGCGCGTTAAGTCGTCGGTCCTGCGCCTGATCTCTCTCCGGTCGGATTCCCGTCACATCGGACTATGAGAGTGAAGGAATAGAGAGTACACACTTGTGTACTATGCCTGCCAATAAGCAGTGGAGCAGCGTGGTGGGTCTATGCTCAAAAAACCCTCGCCCCTCGGAGTGAGGAGGCCTGTGCCCAGTAGTGGGACGTTAATGGGCTGCTACTTACTTACTTATAAATTTGAAAATTATTAAAGTTCTATTGTCAAATGCTACAATCCGAAAAAGTTGCTGCAATAATATTATCACACACCTAAACATTTTTACTTCTAATTACAAACCAATTATGCAAATAATTTGTCGCTTACATAGAAATTCTGACGGCCTTGCTGGCGCAGTGGTGCGAGTATTCGCTTTGCTAGTTGAGGTCCCGGGTTCGATCCCCGGTAGGACGAATTTAGGAAATAGTATTTTCTAATTTGTCTGAGTATGGACTGGAGGCTTCGGCCGTGGCTAGTTACCACCCTACCAGCAAAAACGTACCGCCAAACAAAGAGATTTGTTTTCCGGTACGATGCTGTGTAGAAACCGTAAGGGGTATATCTCCTCTTAACAGATTAGCGCGCTTTCATCTTAGACTGTATCATCACTTACCATCAGGTGAGATTGTTCTGTGGCAGTTAAACAAACTTGTCCTCTTTGTTAAAAACTATTTATTCACTTAACTTTATAATTTAAAATAAAACTAAACAATAACTTAATTACGATTTAAAAGAAACAGAGTAATGAGAAACAAAGTAATGAGGAACAGAGTAACAATGTTAGAACTAAGAGTGTTGGATATAGAATGTGTGTGTAATTGGGAATGAGGGAGTATTTATATAGGACGATGTGGTAGGGATGAGACGTGGAGGGTGTGAGAGTGTTGTTAACTTAACTAGCTTGTTTATTGTAACGAACCTTATCTACTAATTGATGTTTACAATAATGAATGAATACAAGTGAGAATACGGAATGACAATACTGAAGGATACTAAGCTAGGTATTTTATATGTATAGGTATGAGTACTGTATATATAACAAGATCACAATCAAGCACTAATCTGTCCGCAATAAAAAAAAATTATAACAAATCTTACGTAGGTTGATATCTTCCACAACAACTAAGTAAATATATTTTATTCATTACAAACACACGCACATACACACACACACACAGACAAAGAGAGAGAGAGAGATGCAAACATAAGTACAAACTCCATTCATGAATACAGACTTACACTCTCTGGCGCTTATTAGTATAACAAACAATTTAAAAATCATTGACTGGCCTTAAGTAAATTAAATTACATTTTATTAAAGTTTAATAAAAGCTGTTGATTTTGATAATATGAAATTTAAAAAAAAAAAACATATAAACATGAGTCCCTATTTCCCTAGGTCACGGCATCAGGCGTAAACCTGCACCTGCTGGCTGGCTGGACCGATTTCGTTAATTCTTTCGTTATCCTGTTTGCTATAGTCAGAGAAAACTTAAGAAATTTACATAGAACGCCAGAAATTTTAAGAGAAACCATCAACATAAACACTTAATGTGAGGTTACATTTGAAGTTTTTATGGTGCTTATACTAAGTGCTTTTGACAATAAAAACTTTTTTAATGTAACCTTATTGCGTTAGACGTCATTGTCAGCGATTGATACACATATACACTCTATTGTATTTTTTTGCATAACTTATAAAATATTAGCATTGAGCACTGCTTTTTTGTATAAACCACAAGCAAACCCGACAGACTTCGTTCTATCAAAAAGATTTGGAATGTGGCAGATTTCAGTTTTACATTTTCGTCGTCGTCGTCTCAACCGATGCACGACCACTGCTGCACAAAGGTTTCTCTTAATGAACTCCAATCGTTCATAAGACGATAATGCCATAATCACCACGCTTGGCAGGCGGGTTGGTGATCGCAGTGCTGTTCTTATCGCAGCGATAACGCTGCTGCCCTTTATCTGTCGGTGATTTAGGTCAGCGATTAGGAATGGTTATACCGCCATTAGCCGGTCGTCAGAGCCTCGTCAGTAAAAGCAGGGTGTACCACGTGCAGGTGAGGTTGACAATTAGTAAGACAGACTGGGACAAGCCTTCCCCTTACACCCCCTTACTTACTTTTTGTGACTATTCAATTGATTTTGAACTTTGTGCAGCGGTTATTAAAGTGCAAATTGACTCTTTGACGTTAGAAACAATCCTACGTTGCTTAGACAACAGTGAGTACGTGTAATTTATTATGAACTTTATTGAATAGCAATAAAGATAGAAAACGTTTGTATGGGAAACAGAAAAGGGCTCTCCCTTGCAATAATACGAACTTTTCTCGCCGTAAAAACTATCCTTGGACTTCAACGAACATTTAAAATAAAGAATTGTCAATATTGACCCAGGCCTTGTTGAGTTATGCGCTTACCAACACATTTTGCAATTAATTTTTATATTATAGATAAAAGTGTGGGAAATTTCATACTACTCCATCCGTGCTGCCTCATTGGTCTAGTGGTTAGCATGTTCGAATACAGACATGAGGTCCTGGGTTCGAGTCCCGGGTCGGGCCAATTCAAAATTCAATATTGAGTTTTCTATTAAGATTTTCTCAATATTTGCCCGAAGTTGGGAAGTTGGCGGTGTGATCCACCCCCGTGCCTCGGAGAGCACGTTAAGCCGTCGGTCCTGCGCCTGATCTCTCTCCGGTCGTGTCGGATTCCCGTCACATCGGACTATGAGAGTGAAGGAATAGAGAGTGCACTTGTGTACTATGCCTGCCAATCCGCAGTGGAGCAGCGTGGTGGGTCTATGCTCTAAAAACCCTCGCTCCTCGGAGTGAGGAGGCCTGTGCCCAGCAGTGGGACGTTAAAGGGCTGCTACTTACTTTTTTACCGTCCGTGCAATTTTCGTAAAAAGAGGTTTAATGGTTTGGTTTTAATATATACAGGATTTTGTTAGCTTGTAAATTTGCTCATGTAAGTCATTTATAAACCTTCTTTAAAATATAACCAATTCATTATCAGTTATTCTAAACAAAAAAGGAAAAATATACGAAAAGGAAAATTCTATAGCAGCATTTCTCAAATGAATTTTCGCTCCTCTAAAACCCGTAAAAGCCTTTGATAATTTCCCATTTTAAAATTGCTTCCCTCAATTTATTGGCTGTTTGCACTTGCAAGGGTATTCTTGGAGAATGTTCACTCTCGGGCTTTCGGAAGTGATAATTAATAGAAAGACTTCTTTTGATTAATTAGAGAGCCATATAGATTAATAAAAATGCTGTTAATAATTGATATTTGATATATCTGCTTCATTGGTCTAGTGATTAGCATGTTTGACCATTCCTGGGTTCGAATCCCAGGTGGGGCCAATTCAAAAACAAATATTGAGTTTTCTATTAAGATTTTCTCAATATTTGCCCGAAGTTGGGAAGTTGGCGGTGTGATCCACCCCCGCGCCTCGGAGAGCACGTTAAGCCGTCGGTCCTGCGTCTGAGTGGTGGGTCTTTGCTTTAAAAACCCTCGCTCCTCGGAGTGAGGAGCCCTGTGCCCAGTAGTGGGGCTTTAATTGGCTGCTACTTACTTTTACTTTTATTTGATATATCTTAAATTTATGTATATAATTGCTGTTAGTCTCGCTGAAACTGAAGAACCGCTGGACATATTTAACTAATTTTGTTTTTGAATTATTCGTGGAAGTCCAAGGATGGTTTAAAAGTTGAGTTAATAAAAAATAAATGCTTGGAATATATTAAAAATTACAGTTTCGTTTTCCTTTAGACACTATTCCTACTTGTCAAACATTTCATGCATGTCTTTTAGAAATCAATTAAACTTAAAAGTGTTCTACGCCTTCCAACTTGCAACGTGACGGCCTCGCTGGCGCAGTGGTGCGAGTATTCGCTTTGCTAGCGGAGGTCCCGGGTTCGATCCCCGGTAGGACGAATTTAGGAAATTGTATTTTCTAATTTGTCTGAGTCTGGACTGGTGGGAGGCTTCGGCCGTGGCTAGTTACCACCCTACCAGCAAAAACGTACCGCCAAACAAAGAGATTTGTGTTCCGGTACGATGCTGTGTAGAAACCGTAAGGGGTATATCGCCTCTTAACAGATTAGCGCGCTTCCATCTTAGACTGTATCATCACTTACCATCAGGTGAGATCACAGTCAAGCGCTAATCTGTCAGCAATAAAAAAAAAAAAAAAAAATGAGGTGACGTGGTGGGTTCATGCTATCGATCCTAAGAGTGAGAAGGCCTGCACCCAGCAATGGGACGATATTGCCCTTACTTTACAATTCTTTCAAACATTAAATCAATTTTTTTAAGCCAGTGAGTGATATACGTTATATATTTATTATTTTTTATTGGAGATGTTTGAATTATATTATCATAAACATCATTTCTTAATCGGAAAAGATATTGACTTTGAAATATTATTGACAACTGAAGCAGTAAACTCCTATAATTTTACTTTATGTCTCCCTCAATGTTGTTAGTGTGATAAGAGAACGTTGTGGTATAAAAGAAGACGTAGTGACTAAAATTGAGAAAGGTATGCTTAGATGGTTTGGGCATGTAGAGAGAATGAATGAAAGGAGACTGACAAAAAGGATTTATGAGTCAAGAGTGAATGCGAAAGTTGGAAGGGGAAGACCAAGGTGAACGTTCCTGGACCAAATTCAGGACATTTTAAATAACGGCCAGGTCAAGAATACTCTAATCCGACGAACTTGTATGAAAGGTTGAATGAGAAAGAAAGAAGCGAAGGAGATATGCAAGGATCGTGGCAAGTGGAAGGATGTTGTCTCTGCCTACCCCTATGGGAATGAGGCGTGATGCTATCTATGTACGTATGTAAATGTTATTGGTAGGTAAAACAAAAATACATTACTTTATATACTAAATAAAACTAAATATACACATTACATATTATGCCATTGTATCAAATAATAAGCCACATATTGCTATTGAGTGTGTTCCTAAAATGCTGGCAACATTACCTATTTAGTTAGCTAAGCTGATCCTTTGTTCAAGGTAAGCGTAGCTGTAGGATCACCTTTTGGTATTTAATGAGTGTGTTCTCACCCGATGGCACTAAGCATCGTTGCTCTGTGGGCATGGTGCAATATACTCTATGGGCATAGCTAATCTGTGCCTGTTAGAATCCTTTGTAAACTGTCATCCGCGAACCGGACAGAAGACGGGCGCAATCTAGGCCCGTCTCAGGAATTTAAGTGATTTTCGTAAGGAAGTGCGGGATCCTACGCGTTACCATTGGTTCGAGGGGCCAGCTGAAACCCTCGTCGTGTTTTGTACGCTCTCGTTGCCACCTAGTGAAAGGTGGCGAGTCATAATGCGGCTAGGCTAGCTCGCCCACGCGTTGGCCGCAATAGTCCTTCCTTCCAGTGGATTAAGGAGTAGAAGAGTGAACCAGCGTCGCCGACCACAGCCTTTCCGCGGCGCTTTGGCAGGTTACACACTCACATTCCACAAACACAATTACAAATACACACCCACGTGAATAGACAACTGACGGAGTCGACGCCGTCGAGGAGAGCGGTGCCTGGAGGCGAGGTAGGTGCGAAACCCCACTAACTGTCCGACCCCTCTGGACTCTAGTAAAATTTCTCCTCCCGCCGTCTACGGTGATCGAGGCTGCCTGCACTACTATGGGCCCTGGTCACACTTGGTAGTCTCCACGACCTGGTCACGGCCGGCGTGAACAGAGTGACTATCTTTCTTTTTAATGTCTGAGGAGTGGTGGTAATTAATAATAAGGTATCAACTACACGCACCGGCATATTAAGCGAAACAAAATAAAAGTCCAGAATTTAAAAAATATGCTTTTATTTTAAAATCTACTTACCATACTTCTTTTTTTATTTAAAGTTTCATTTGTTTTTATTTAAATGAGATCACATTAAGAACACATTTTGCGTGTAAAGGCTATTTATGAAAAATGGTACATTTTTGAACTTTTTATGTAACCGGGGAAAAGTGAAAATTAATAATAAAATAACAATTAATTTAATTAGAAAAATGGCGGTTAATATTATGAATCTCTTCCACGTGCTCTTATTAAAGGTTCTACCCGTCTAGGCATACTGAGAATGATGTTATCAATGGTCTCCTGGGATAGTCTCCACCATTCCTCAACTATGGCGATTCGCAGTTCACCCACGTTGACAGGAGCTGGATTTATGGACCTAACTTTTCTTTTCAGCAAGGTCCAAACGTGCTCTATTGGGTTCAAATCCGGTGATCTCGCCGGCCACTCCATAACAATGATATTCATATCATTAAGATATGCTTGATTTACCCGAGCGGTATACGGCCTAACATTATCCTTCATAAAAATAAAATCGTCACCGATATATGGGTGGTGGGGCACGACAATTTCTTCTAAAACTTCTCCTATATAGTTGTCTGCAATCAGACTCCCTCTGTCAATCACTACCAAGTCTGTGCAAGCTTCCAAACAAATACCCACCCAAACCAATATTGATCCACCACCGTATGCAACTGTAGTTTCAAGATTTGTCTGAATGTATCGTTCTCCTTTGCGTCTGTATATTCTTTGCCTGCCGTCAATATGATTTAAGAGAATTCTGCACTCATTGCTATACATTACCTTACTCCATCGAAATCGCGAACCTGAAGTGGCAATGGGCGGGGCACATAGTCCGACGGACCGATGGACGTTGGGGCCCGAAGGTGCTGGAGTGGCGACCCCGCACCGGGCGGCGCAGTGTAGGGAGACCCCCCACAAGGTGGACCGACGACATAAAGAGGGTCGCCGGTAGCCGCTGGAGCCAGGCGGCGCAAGATCGGGCCTTGTGGACATCATTACGTGAGACCTATGTCCAGCAGTGGACGTCCATCGGTTGAAGCGACGACCTTACTCCATTGGTCCGCATTCCGTTTTTATGTTCCACAAAATAGGCCGGTACGTATATTTGTAATCAATATTCTGTTATAGAATCTCTTAAACCGTACAATCTTCTTCATGCCTTTTCCAATTCACGTGACACCGGCGAAATGTCCAACGGTCACAAGTGAAGCTCAATAAAAAAAGAGGTTTCTAGCGTTTGATTTATTGAAATTCTATAAATAGCATTTCCAGCTAGTATACTTCCTAAAACCGTATCTTTCAGTTATGAAATAGTTAAAGTAACGATGTAATCAAATATGTCTTATTCCAGTTATAGAATGACATATAGCCTCTTTGAATGCTGCAAAATTTAGTTAATTTAAATTCAGCTTCGTTGGCTATTCTAGTCATAGAACCGAGAGCGATTCATTTCCATGGTAATAGTAAGTCCGAGCTCGAACTGGGCACATTAACTGATGAAACTTATGTATAAGGAATAAAATTATATAAAATATTAACAAAGTTTTATAGACAACAAGCAAAACTAGTGATATAATTGTTTAAGTTACAAAATATGTAACTTAAACAATTAAATGGCCAACTCATGATTTAGGACCAGTTTTTTCCCAGAAGAAACTAATTCAAAGTTAACAACACTTTGAAAAAAAAGTAAAGGATGTTCAAATGCTAGTTACCTAACCGTTTTAATAGTCCTAAAAACATATGTCAGACATAAATGTATCTTTTAGCCAAAATAATCTTTGCTTAGGTCATAAAAATTGCAACCCTGAATCCCTGAATTTGTAAAACAAGTGATTTAGGGCAGTGTTTTCCCAGAAGAAACTAATTTAGATTTAACAACTCTGAATTACGCAAAGTATCCTTTTTTTTATCGCTGGGTAATGCTTTCACGCACTGAGTGTGGAACTCACTGGCTGTACCAGTATACCCATTAAAACCCAGCGGCACCGTCGTCAACCTTAGATGACATTGTCAGAGGTCCGCTTTCACATTCTCTCTGACAAGCCCGGTTGCGGCCGGTAAAGTAGATCACGGCTTCAAAGTGGAGCTAAAAGTCGTTCATAACGACGCCTATTTTCTCCCAGCCTCCTCCTTCGGAGAAGAGGGGCATCTGATGCTATTTCTCTCTCTTTCTCTCTCCATCGCCTCCTTCAACGAGATGATAGCCTCGCAAAAGGAGGCAACTGCACTCCAGGCCGTCTCACTGCCAAGCATTGCGCCTATTATACTTGACAGTGAGAGATCCCCGCCGATCAACGCCACTAAAACATGCCGCTATGGTGCCCAAGCTGGACATTCCGCCAATGTGTGGGCTGCAGTATCAACAGCTGCACCACACTGATGGCAGATAGGTGACTCCTCTCGCCGCGCTATCTGATGCAGGTATTTACCGAAACAACAATGTCCCGTCAACACCTGAACCAGTCTGAAGGATAGCGTTCCGTGTCGTCTAGAAAGCCAAATTGATCCAGGCTGGAACGAATTGCTTCTACCGTAGCCACACCCGCACTTGGGGACTCGAGACTCTCCTTCCATGCCTGGATCAAGGCCCTTTCTTCAAGAATCCTAAGTCTTCGAACTTCATCTGCGTCAAAACGCTCACTTTCAGTCCTCACGGCAACTCTGCACTGGTAAGTTGGCCCCAGAAACTGCGCCTGAAGCTCCCATGGCGGATCACCCGCCAAAAGAGTTGCCGCCGTCCAGGACACGATACGGTAACCCCGTATTCCTCTAACCGCTATAATTCTTTGCGCTCTTCGCAAAAACATTTTATTCTGAGGGGTCAGAGAGTTTATCTCCATGGGAGCTCCATACAGTGCCATACTTCTCACAACCTCGGCGTAGAGTCTTCTGCAGGGTGATCCCGGTCCTCCTATGTTGGGCAGCAATCGTCCCAATATTGCTGCGCAATTAACTAACCGAGGGGTAATTTCGGCAAAATGCGCCCGGAAATCCCACTGACCGTCTAGGTTTAGGCCCAAATATTTCATATGGACCTTAACTTTGACCACTACACCCCGCAAAGATAAAGCTGCTTCACGTGGAGGACCTCTGCGAGGTCCGTGAAACAACAGGCTTTCAGTCTTGGAAGCGGAAATTTCAAGGCCTAACCTGCGAACCCTATCTACCACCAAGTTAGCTCCGACCTCGGCAATTCGGGCAGCTTCTTCAAAATTCTTCCCTTGGGCAGTAATCAGTGTGTCGTCTGCGTAACACAACACGTTCATCCCGGGAAGATGTGGACAACTAAGAAGCCAGTCGTAACCGATATCCATAATACCGGCCCGAGTACTGACCCCTGAGGCATCCCACGACAAACCCGATGCCGAAACAAACGTCCACCGCTGTCCCATAAAATTTCTCTGTCCTGTAGGTATGCCTCTAATAGTCTCCCGAGATTTGGAGGAACTCTGTGGTATCGAAGAGCCTCCAAAATACGTATCGTACAAAATATTCTTATCAACATTGACAAATTTTGTACCTATACATATTGATAGCATCAAAAAACTGAAAAAGGTAAAAAAAAATGTAAATTACAATCCTGGAACCCCAAACTTGTGAATCACGTATCTTAGGGTCAGTGTTTTCCCAGAAAAAACGAATTCAAACTTAACAAAACTTTGAAATGGGCTAACTAACCAACTAAGAGACCTATGCTCATAACCGTTAAAAAGTAAATTTCCTGTGCGTTTTGATAAACTTAAAAACTGTAAATCGTGACCAAAAAAACCGATAAACTAGTAAAGCACGTTACTCGGTGGTTAGAGTTATACGGGGGCATCGTACAGTTTCGTGGACAGCGGCGACTCTCCTGGCAGGCGATCCACCGTGGGAACTACGGGAGGAGGTTCTCGCGATCTCCTATCAGAGTAGAATTGTTGCGAGTTCATCCGGTAGCGAGGAACCGAACAATGACCAGGTCCGGAGGATCAGGGCTCTCACCGACAGAGCACTGATCGAAAAGTGGAGCCAAGACCTTGGATCCCCAACTGCGGGTGTGAACACGGTGGCAGCGATCCTTTCACACCCGGAGAATCGGATCACTAGGAGGCATGGATCTCTCTCCTACCGTCTGGTGCAGGTGCTGACGGGGCATGGATGCTCCGGCAATTATCTGCACCAGATCGGTCGTGAGGAAACGCCCGTCTGTCATGAGTGTGGTGCCACTGTAGATACGGTGCACCATACGTTGACAGAGTGTCTAGCATGGGCGCCCCAGCGGCATACGTTGTTGTTGCTGGGGCGTTTGATTACAGACAGTTATATATACTGCCAAAAATCGCACCCTTACTGTAAGCCGTTGAGGAGTTCCATTGATCTTCATATTTAACTACGACTAGCACTTGACCATACTGAAGTTACGGTAGGCATCGCAAATATCTGGATAGCTTATAGAAGATTTTGCCGAGTATCGTTGATTTGCTCCTAAGAATTGAAGAGTTCCGCACATTGTCATGGCTTCCATCATCAGAACCTAACCAAACTACCACAAAACAACTCTCGAAGTATATCCATTCTAATAAAAAAGAAAAATTGAAATCGGTTGACTTGATCTTGAGTTATTTGTCCAGTTGTCGCGCACATGCTAATGCAAATTTAAGACTTATCCGGCTTTCTCATGGATGCCATCATCTGAACTGGTTTAAAAAAAATGGGACCCTATAACGAGCACCACCTTTCATATAAAAAAATCATCAAGAACGGTCCATCCAGTCGGAAGATATGAGGCAACAAACATAAAAAAAATACAGACGAATTGATAACCTCCTCCTTTTTTGAAGTCGGTTAAAAACGACACATTCTTACAATGGGGTTATAGCAAGAGGTGTTATTCTTATAAGCCTTTTAAGCAAATGTTTTTGCATAACGACTAATATTAAAACTCAATCGAGAGAGATAAACAAATCACAAATTAAACTAGTAAAACCAGTGACTCAGGGTCAGTGTTTTCCCAGAAATAAATTGAGACTGAAATACCCTAAGTAACGTAGTAAAAGACCTGTTTCTTAATCATTAGCTGACCATTTTCATGCCTAAACTAAAATAAACTTTATTATTTATGACTTAAACGTGAAGTAGTAAAAACTGTGACTTAGGGCCAGTGTTTTCCCATTAGAAACCGGCAAGCTTAACAAAACTTTGAAATACGCAAAGTAACGTAATAACAAACGTTAAAAAAAATTAAATTAGTTAGCTAACGTAACGAAATTATTCAGGGCTCTGACCCAGTATAAATTATTACGGTTCAGCAATTTGGATAATGTTGAGACGAATATTTCATTACGTAAGGAGATTATTTCGAGGAAGATAAATTGATAAAGCACTTTTCGGTTCAAGATGGACCGGAGATCGAATTACTTGACGCTCTGACAAACTGGCTCATCAGTATTTTAAACAAACATATAATCTTAGGCCATACTGCAGAACTAATACTTAATAATATCTTAGTTAGAAAAGAAAATTTGCAATATTCTTTTCGTATTATAAATCAAAATGATACATATGCTGTATCTTTAGTAAAAACAAGATTATTTATTTATTATTATTGGAGCACCAACAGGTATGCACTTACAACATAGGTTTATATAAAGTTGCAGAGTAATACATAGAGGTAATCAATTACATATATTTTTTATTATAACAGATGTAGATACTGCCAGACTGGTATATTCCACAGCATCTATTTTCACAGCATTATGTCATACGGTATTCCACTTTGGGGTAATGCTGCTGATATAGATGCCATATTTGTGTTGCAGGAAAGGGCCGTTCGTGCGATTTACAATATGCGTCCAAGAGAGTCGCTAAGAAACAAATTCAAGGCAGTTAACATAATGACAGTTCACTGCGTATACATATTAGAAAACTTGTTGTACGTACACAAAAACATTGACTCTTTTAATAAAAAGAGTGAATGTATATCATATAACTTACGAAACAAAAACAAACTTGTTGTAAATTCTAGTAGGCTGCATAAAATTAACAACTCATTTAAGGGTAACTGTATACGTTTCTATAATAAACTCCCACAAGACGTTTTAGAAATGTCAATTAATAAATTCAAAGTCTTTGTTAAAAGAAAGTTGATAGAAAAATCGTATTATAAGTTGCAAGAGTACTTAGACAATAGAAACGCGTGAACGAACTGCTCTAATTTGAATTGAAATATATTAAACTAATATGATATTGTAATGATGATGATAACAAAAAAAAAACAAAACACCCGACTGAGTTTGTCTTCTCGGATCAGAGCGCGAAGGAACAACCCTCGTAACTTTAGATTTTAAGTCGTTCTGGAGTTTCATCATCAGACGTACATTAGAATTAGAGTGTTGAAAAGAAAAGAAAAAAAATATTTGACGATTCAAAAGTTCTGTAATATGCCTACGTGAATAAAGATATTTTGATTTGATTTAATAACAAAATAATGAAGCAATAAACTAATCTAATTAAAAAAATATATATTAATTTTACATATTTTTTAGAGCCCATCTAAAACAATTCAAATTGATGCTAAAAATGTCACCCACAAAGCTGCTGTCTGCGGATAGTGTATTGAACTGCCTCACCATCCTATTAACAGGAGAAAAATAGCCCAGATTAGTCCAGCTTCCTGATGGTTGGAAGGGTTTATGAACTGTGCTAGCTCTAGGTAGTCCATATGGCACATTAAGGTTAATTCTGTGTAATAGTGGAGGGCAGTCCAACACACCATTGACAATCTTAAATAAAAATACAGCATCACTAATTTCTCTCCGTTTCCCTAAAGATTGCATTTGGAAGTGTCTTAATTTATTTGCATAACCGGAGACATGCCTAATATTATGATGGAAGATTAAAGAGCGTATGAAACTTCTTTGTATTTTTTCCAATGTTTCAATGTGAGACGAGTAATGTGGGTTCCAACACTACGATACTCGAGACATCTTCTATCCAGAGCATTATAAATAGTTATTTTTGTACTAAAATCCTTAGTATTGCTCATACTATAATATCCTTAGTTCAGCAAAAGAAAAAGTTCTCTTAGGCTTCTGCTGTGGCTAGTTATCTCTCTGCTAGCAATAAAGAATATTGGAGCGGCAGCGCAATGGAGGCCACCGTCCAAGTGGCGCGGGGGGGAATCGGAATAGAGATGAATGGACTGTATAGGCGGTTAGATATAAAGAAGAAGAAGAAAGAAGGAGAATTTAGCGAGGTGGCCGCGTAATGGGTGATACTGATGAAGGGGGAAAAAAAGGAATCGCGTGCACGTACCTGGAGTCTTCTACTCCTTCCCGAAAAAGGGCTGTGCACGGGCGTGGTTGCGGCGGCGAAAAGCACTATCACTGCACTACACGGCCAGCGGTTCACTTCTTCGATAGTTCTTGCGGTTTGTATAACTTCAAGACGAAGATACGAGGTTACTAGGGGGAGAAGTGGTAGAGTACTTTCGGAAAAGGATGTCTTTACGCGGCACCATTAATATATAAAACCAAAGTATCGCCAAAAGTGGCGTCACTAAATATAATTTGGGATCCCGTGTGTTAAAACATAAAAACTAAGTTACCTCTTACCAGATTATCATGCCAGCTTAGATTTTATTATCACTTATCATCAGGTTAGAACAGCAATAAGATAAAGCAGTCAGTTTTCCCTGATTCCTACAAAACCGTAGGCTGGACAGCAGAATTGGTTGTAAATAAATCTAAAAATGAGTCTCCCTTTTCATATAAAACAGGAATCTTGAGAGACTTCTGAATATGACAACATATTACCAATTTATTGTTAAAATTGAAGCCGCCAAGCGTTTCAGCGCTTCAACAAAATTTCGTTTTATGTATAATAGAGACGTCCCATGTTATTTTACAAGAAAATCCTATTTTTATACAAAAAATCCGTATATTATACTACTTGTTTCACATGGTGTCACCCCTACTATTCTCGGAGCCGTACGGATACAGTAAAACCGTTCTCAGTGACTATCTACATTAGGAAAGGAATCACTTTACTAAATTTCAAGTTACACGCAGCAAAAAATAGAATGAGACATAAGGAGACTGTAAACTCATACTATATAGCCTCTGTAAATTATACTTGAAGAGAAATGCCAAAGAATTCCGAGTTTAAAGAGGATTCCGACTGGAGCGAATTTTTAAAGAACACATTCGACATTTATGTTATCACAAAGTGTAATTTAAACACTCACTGGATTAAAATAAACTGTATTCGCTTTGCTAGCGGAGGTCCCGGGTTCGATCCCCGGTAGGACGAATTTAGGAAATTGTATTTTCTAATTTGTCTGAGTCTGGCCTGCTTCGGCCGTGGCTAGTTACCACCCTACCAGCAAAAACGTACCGCCAAAGAAATTTGTGTTCCGGTACGATGCTGTGTAGAAACCGTAAGGGGTATATCGCCTCTTAACAGATTAGCGCGGTTCCATCTTAGACTGTAACATCACTTACCATCAGGTTAGATCACAGTCAAACGCTAATCTGTTAGTAATAAAAAAAAAGTGTAACACATTAGCAGAAAACCAATAGACCCCTTTTCAACCGACTTCAAAAAAGGAGGAGGTTATCAATTCGTCTGTATTTTTTTATGTTGGTTACCTCATAAATATCATACCTCCCGACTGGGTGGACCGATCATGATAATTTTTTTTAAAGGTGTTGCTCGTCACAGGGTCCCATTTTTATAAAAACCAGTTCTGATGGCGCCAACCGATTTCGATGATTCTGTTTTATTAGAAAGGATATACTTCAAGAGTTGTTTTGTGATAGTTTGGTAAGGTTCTGACGATGGAATCCATGACAAAGTGACGGAACTCTTCAATCCTTAGGAGCAAATCAACGATACTCGGCAGAATCTTCTATAAGCTATCCAGATATTTGAGTTATCTACCGTAACTTCGGTATGGTCAAGTGCTAGTCGTAGTTAAATATGAAGATCAATGGATCTCCTCAACGGCATAAAGTGGTGCGGTTTATGGCAGAAAATATAAGTGTCTGTAATCAAATGTCAATGACCTTGCGTTTGTTGCTGCATTGCAATATTTAAAAGGTGAATTATGTGTGAAGCGGTGGTATAAGGTTGCGGGTTCGATCCCGGGTGTGGCGATATTAATGTAAATTTAACTTTGTAAAGTTGTTTCATTTAAACGGTGTTATCTCATATGAGAAACGCGTTTTAGGTGTACATATATTGAGAAAAATTTGTTAGTTTACTTCAGATTCACTTAAAATCAAAAAATAAATATAAATTTTAACAAAAATAGAACCGCCTTCGGTTCGAAGAACACTGTAGAAGTTCTTTTTTTGTTAAATTTTATATTTATTAATCATCTACATCTGTTTTAAACACCCTTCTTCTCTTGTCCTTAACTCTTCTCTCCAATGCAAACAACACCAGTGCCTATCAATAAACTTTATATGTTACATTGTGTTTGCTCAAAAAAATAAACATATCTATATTATCAAATAATCGAGTTGTAAAGATTACACAATAACTTACTCTGTTTGATATGCAGAGGTCCAATTTACTTATTCGAATTGGAACTGAATTTGCTTAAAGATACCTGCTAATTATTTCGTCTTATAGCGGATTTAAATTTCGAGAAACATATGTTTTGAGGCTTTTAAATGCACCAAGAGTTCTGAAAGACAGGAGGTATTTCACCTTAGGGGAGGAGGTAGAATAGCTATGTGAGGATATCACTTACGGACTTATGGTTGTATTTTTATCTGGTACTCTAGAGCCCCTTCGGGCTTTAGCCAGTAAAAATCTAGCATAAACCGTAATGCCTGCCCCCATGCTGTTGCATATATATATAAGCTTGGAGAGAAGCGAACACAACATTTTTTCCGAGCTTGTGCTTATCGATGTTAAACTTAAAAAAAAAATTTCTCACAGCCTCCAACAAGAACCTTTAACACCACTGCTGGGAGTATATCCCGCGGTGGCTGCAATATGCACAGCTGTTCCATCAGCGTGGTTCTACCAAAGAAGTTCAACACCAGGATCTCTTTCACATGCGAAGTATCTACAGAAGGTCCAAGGTTCGCTGTTGTCAACCAGACGAAGTATTTGACCGTTGCAGGTTCGTTGTTTTCTTTTCTAATGATATCTTAGAATACCCCGTGGTGTAGCCAGTTTCTGTATTTGTTGGAACATGGGGAAACCTGAAAACATCTCACGTAAGGAAATGTATGCCAAATTTAAAAAAGTTAATCTTGCAAAAAGTTTAGAAGACCGCTGATCGTCTTTCGCTTATTCATCTTTACATATATGACTCTGGTGTCTGCACGATCTAACTGATCCCATCTTAAACATCTGAACCGATATTTAGAGGGAATTATGCTGTATATTCTAAATTCAATATCGGGAACGGAAATTCCAAGCGTATAAATAACATCACATTAAGCCACTTAAAGAGTTCATCATTTATACGTAATGAATAAAAGCCCATTACTTCGATCGATTTGAATTAACATTCTACTCATATCCCTGACTCATTTGCGTATTAAAATTGATTTGATAAATACTGGGCCAAAAGATAAACAATCTAGGCCCGCCTTTCGTTAAGGATATTGTATTTGTACCATATCAGAATAATTTATTTGTTAAAATTTAACTTATATAATAAATCATGGTCATAGAAGAACAGTTTTTAAGTGTTTACCTTAATCGTTTCATTACCTTAATGTAGCCGGCCAACCTTGTTCTTGTTATTTCTAACTTGTATTATATTTTGTAAATTAGTAACGCTGAAAGAAGATCCAGTTATATCAGGAGCAGCAGGCACCGTTCAACTTGGAGAAGACGTACTACTCAATTGTTCAACGAAACCTGCTTTGCCGCATGCAAATATCATGTGGTTTGTCGATGGAAAACCGGAAAAGGTAATTGTTAAAAAACCTTATATAATATTCTTCAATGCCATCATCAGCTATTCATGGAAAGAAAACAATTCCAAACTGCTTAGAAAATCTGAAAAATCCTACTTGAATAAAGAATTTTTAATCGATTTGAGTGGTTCCAAATAATCATCGATTTGTAAGATATATTCCATAGAATAGTTTTGCATAATGGGTTATGACTAAGAATGTCAAAAGCCTTTCTCAAGTCGAAATATATTGAAATTAAAAATACGAAACTTGAACAATAGAATATGGTCCAAAAGCACGGGACAAAAGCAAGGAAAGCTTCTTTCTAAAACCTAAAATCACCGTAATTACAATAATAAGAAATAAAAAGTTCCCTTCAAAATGCACTTGTCAAAAATAACACGATAAAGGGTACTAATAATTATTAATTTTAACTATTTTTTGAAAATTATTAAAAAGTATATAAATAAGATTTTCATAATAAAAGGTCGATATCCAAACTAAAATATCATTTACTTCCAGTAAACTCTATTTATCAATGACTACCACAGGATCACAACCTACAGACTAGATGGAGAAGAATCCGGCAAGAAACTCCATAAACTTTTACTCTTTTGTTTTTATCCTTGTTATATTTAATAAAAGTTACAGTAAAATACATCATCAACATCGATTATCATTAAATATAAAAACAAATATCACAAAAATATCATTATTACATATTAAAAAGACATCAGTTTTAATTTAAAGAAATACACTTAGTTTTGTATCGCAGAGCAGCCCTTTTTATGACACCACTAACTTAAAATACAATAATTCGTAGCAAACGTTGATTAAAAACTGAATTCTCGATAAACTTTTAGGACTATTTATACATTTGTCGTTAATGATGCCATTAGCATAAACCATTAAATGTATTTCTTAATTTTCTTATTTATTAAGAAACCCCTCCCTGTTAGTATTTAATAGTTACAATTAATATAATTAAAGTAATTCTAATTGTTTATGAAATATTACAACTATTATATCGCAAATTGGCATCATTTACAATGTTCAATTCACCAATCGCAATCAACATTTGTGATGTTTCAAGGTCATCGTTTTCTAAGAATACGATTTAGTCAAATGACGAACCGTACTCTTTATTTAAAATATTATTTTAATTAAATTATTTTATATATACTAACACACTCAATATTTACATTTAGGACAACAAAATAAAATTTCGTGTAACCTAATAAAACAGAACTAATTTGCTAACAGATATTGGTATCAATTCTATTGCTCCACTTTCTGTAAATGTAATCCTAAACTTTCTATGGAGACAAATTTACCCTTTGACTGATTATTACATATTATCTAATTGTTACCTCAGTTTTCATATTTTATAGCAAAATGCTTTCAGAATTTAAGACCACTTCATCTTTAAAATCATCATATTCTATTCGTCAAGCCTTATTTACTGTTGTTGTTGTTTTCTTGCCCTTATCCCACTAGGTGGGGTCGGCACACCATGTTTCCTTTCGCCACTTCACTCTATCCGCTGTCATTTCTACATTCACACCCTTAATACACATATCCTCTTTCACACAATTCATCCACACTTTCTTTGGTCCGGTTACCATCATATTTAGGACCCTCTTGCATACATGGCTATCCTACCTTCTCATGACATG
>JACTOM010000870.1:215091-233507 GCA_015832385.1 Elymnias hypermnestra | reverse complement strand
GTGGTTTCCTGTCGAAAGAGGTGTTCGACAGGGATGTGTTGCGTCACCATGGCTGTTCAACCTTTTCATGGATAAATGTTTGACAGATTTAAAAGAATGTATGTATGGGTTAAGAATGAATGAATTACTCATCAAATGTTTACTCTACGCTGATGATCAAGTAATACTTGCGTCATCCGCTAACGAGCTTCAGGAGATGCTAAATATTATGAATGAAGCTTTGAAAGGGAAAGGAATGAAAGTGAATGTAAACAAAACGAAAGTTATGCTTTTTGAACGAGATGAATCTATGATGAATGGCAATATTTTGATAGATGGGGAACAAGTGGAAGAGGTGAAAGAATTTGTATACTTGGGATCTAAATTTACAAAAGATGGAACATGTGAAAGTGATATTGAAAGGAGAGTGAATGCAGGGAATATGGTAAATGGTGCTCTGCACGCCTTTATGAATAGCCAGATGGTGTCTCAAAGAGCCAGACTGGTAGTGCATCCAGGAGTGTTGTAGCCAACACTTATGTATGGTAGTGAAAGTTAGGTATGGCAGAAGAATCACATAAGTAAAATAAATGCGGTAGAGATGAGAGCGTTGAGAAGTATGAGCGGAGTAAAACTGAGTGACAGAGTAGGAAATACTGTGATACGAGAACGTTGTGGTATAAAAAAAGACGTTGTGACTAAAATTAAGAAAGGTATGCTTAGATGGTTTGGGCATGTAGAGAGAATGAGTGAAAGGAGACTGACAAAAAGGATTTATGAGTCAAGAGTGAATGCGAAAGTTGAAAGGGGAAGACCAAGGCGAACGTTCCTGGACCAAATCCAGGATATTTTAAATAAGGGCCAGGTCAAGAGTACTCTAAACCGACGAACTTGTATGAAAAGTTTAATGAGAATGAAAGAAGCAGGAGGAGAAGGAGATATGCAAAGATCGTAGCAAGTGGAAGGACGTGGTCTTTGTCTACCCCTTTGGGAAAGAGGCGTGATGCTATGTATGTAATAAAAAAAAGTTGAATTGATCATTTTATTACAAACATAATTAGTAAAAATATGTGGTCATTTTTAAATTTTGGACTATTATCTAGCATCTTTCGACCTCAACGAGATAAATCCTTAGCAGATTTAGTATTGTCAGATACAATAGCTTAATTCCTTATATATTGATTTGTTTGTTTTTAGTTATTGTTCTAATCTGTATATATTATATCTGTATTGAAAACCACATTGATTTACATACAGTTTTGTTTACTGTACAATACAATTTGATTTCCTCCTTCCCACAGGTTCGAGTTCTAGTAAAGTTGCAGTTGTATTAGCGACGTGTATTGCAGTACATATATTTTCAAAATACAGTGCCTTGAGTAAAGTCTAAGAGTGGTCAGACATGAGTTGGATAATTGTATAAACGATAGCTCATAGGTAGTTAATTTTTCCACCCACTCTTCACATTTTCATCGTCACTTAAATTTTCTGTTGCTTATCAAAACATATTGCGTCATTTAGAAATTATTATTATACAAACACATTCACCTTTGTCTTGTATGTTAGGGTTTAGTTTATATTTTCAGTTTCTAGTTCGCTAGTAAAGCATAATATCGTTATTACTGTTTGTGTTCACGCTGAGATGGGGGAGAAGTTTTGCATGATGGCAGTGCATATCAATCAAATGAAATTGGTTTCAAAATGGGTTTTATGTTCTCATTTTATCAACCGAAATATCTTTAACAATAGTTTTATTTTAAATTATATATTACCGTTAAATCCAATGCGGTTTATTATTAAATTAAAATTTTGTACAAAATACGTTTTGTATTTAGATTAGCTCTTTTATATTTACTCGTTAATGAAAAATTGGGAGCTATAAAGAATGGCACGAATAAATAGGCAAACCTTAGCGTTTAATCTTTCCTTAAATTAGTATTACTAACTTTAGGCAATACGCCTAAGGCTATTTAAGAAAAGACCCTAATTTGAGATTTACTCCAGTCAAATTATTTATTTTTTGGCGTCACCTAAGCTAATTTGGTTAAAGCGTAAATTTCTCTTATTTACAAAAAATAATCACTCTTTTGATCACTCTTTTTATTTAATTTGTTTACGCTTCGAATCGAAAATTTAGCGAGTTTTTACTCTGTGTTTCTTTGCCTATTAGAGAAATTTCAAAGAAAAGTAAGAACTATTTTAAACAATTCTATCTTCTTATACACAGAGCAACCGAAAAAGAGGAGTTTTTTAAATCGGTAAAAATTATGCTGAGATTATTAGAGTGAAAACAATCATGTTTTAAATTCTCTCACTTTGATAGGACAAGTAATACCTATACTAATACAATAATGATGAGAAGAAACCTAAACATTTTTGCTAGATAACTGTTAGTAATTTTGTTTAATGAGAAGAAGAAGAGGTAGGTGAATGTGACGATATTGAATAACCGTATTACATTATTCAAACTTGTATTTTTTGCCAAAGTATTCTTCAAAATTATATCTCACACTTTACTTTTCTCGTGCCATAATTGATTATATCTCGTTTTTTTTTGCATTACCATCAATTATACCTTATTGTATAACTTCCCACTCAAAAAATAATAACTCAAGCAATCACAGTCGATGTTTAAACGTTTTACTAATATAAAGTGTATAATAAAAATGGTCTACGATGTATTTAAATCAAATCAAATCAAATCAAAATATCTTTATTCAAGTAGGCATAATACAGCACTTTTGAATCGTCAAATACTTTTTTTTCTTTTCTTTTCCACACTCTAATTCTAATGTACGTCTGATGATGATACTCCAGAACGACTTAAAATCTAAAGTTACGAGGGTTCCTTCGCGCCCTGATCCGAGAAGAGCCCACAACAAACTCAGTCGGGTATTTTGTTTTTTTTTTTTATCATCATCATTACAATATCATATTAGTTTAATATATTTCAATTCAAATTAGAGCAGTTCGTTCACTCCCACGCGTTTCTATCGTCTAAGTACTCTTGCAACTTATAATACGATTTTTCTATCAACTTTCTTTTAACAAAGACTTTGAATTTATTAATTGACATTTCTAAAACGTCTTGTGGGAGTTTATTATAGAAACGTATACAGTTACCTTTAAATGAGTTGTTAATCTTATGCAGCCTACTAGAATTTACAACGAGTTTGTTTTGGTTTCGTAAGTTATATGATATACCTTCACTCTTTTTATTAAAAGAGTCAATGTTTTTGTGTACGTACAACAAGTAGTATTCTTTTTGGAGATATGTTGAAGCGTGGGTGGAACCAACAAAAATCTTATATAATATATTGATAAAGTCTATAAATATAGCCAGCACTGAAATTCGATGTTTTCTTACACGTAAAATTTGTAATTATATTTACATATGTTGTGAGGGAGTTGACAAAATTGAAATATGTAATTTTTAAGTAAATATAAATGTTGTTTACATAATAAATACTTTAAGGTGAATTCTCAATATTGTTCAAAGTCTTTAAAAAATTGGTTTCTCTACTTAAAATATTAAAGAAAAAGCCTTCAATTTTACACTTCTATTGAGTATTTTGGGATAATTCACCTTAGGAAGTTAAAAACATTTTTCTTTGCAACGAAATCGACATTCTTACGGCCTCTATTAAGTGTTGATGATAATTAAATTAATAAATAATATTTAAATAATTATAGGGTAATAAATTCTAATTTTTTACGAATGCGCAGGATGTAATTTGTGTTATTTATGCTACAATTAACTATAAATTTGTTTAATTACGCCCATGGAAACCCTAAATATAACAAATAGATATTCATTTAATATTGTTTATATAACTAGATGTTAATTAAATTACGAAAGGCAGCCTTTTTTTATATTAAAGTAATTTTTAACAATCGGTATATTAAACTAGTTCATTTGATGCCTTTTATTACAAAAAAAAATTAAATTAGAAGTGAAACTGATCAATTATTTTTGTTACAAATGTGTTTAAAAAAAACTTGGAACTATTATAAGTTACATAAAAATATCTAGAAGCTTATAATTAATAAATTATATCAACTTATTTAAGGAAATGTCATATTTAAGTTGCAATACTGCCGATTTATAAGATTATCGTCATTATTTTATTAATCTTCGTCTTATGTATAAAATTGAAGCACTCAGTCCATGTTTTATGGTTCCCAAACGATTTATGATACTTTTTTATTAACATATTAATAGCAAAAATTATTATTGCCGTCCGCAGTTTTATTCGTATCCAACAAAATTACTTTTTCACGATGAAAGTTTTTCTTTGTTTCATTTATACGAGAGGAGAATAAACTCCTAGATACATTAATTTAGGTCGCTAGAGCTTAAGACGATCATTCCCTAAACAGAACTTCTTTTCTTTGAGGTCGTGGATTCAATTCCCGACGAGGCGAATTTAGGAAATTGCATACTCTAATTATTTTCAGGATTGATTATTTTTAGGAGGCTTCAACCTAGGCTAGTTACAATATATATAATTCGAAAAGCATAGTCCCGCTGACATCGTCAATATGGAATCCATAATACAATCTCCAAACTGTGGGTGTCGGTGGGTAATGTTGGTGCAATCAAACTCTTTGCTTATTAACTCAGATTTTAATGTCCAATCATAGCTAGGAATGCGGCAGTTTCAAAACTTGACCGCACCGGCGTCCCTTCACCCGAGCACTATCGAGAGTCACGCGCCGGACTGCCACTTATTGACTCTGCCCCACGCCGATAGACTGATAGCGCCAGCGTTCCACAGACTATTGCTCTCCAACATATATATGATGTCGAGAAGCATAGTACCGCCGACATCGTCAATAGGGAATCCATAATACAATCTCCAAACTGTGGGCGTCGATGGGTAATGTTGGTACAATCAAAACACTTTACTAATTAACTCAGATTATAATGTCCAATCATTTAATGTTGCCGATATCAAATTACACAAACATATTAACAGTAATAGTTGGAAACGCGCGTAAGTTTCAATAGTCGACCGCTCTGACGGACCGTTACTCAAGAAATGTCGAGAACGCCGCCGGACTGTGACTCATTGTCTCTGTCCAGCGCCGATAGATGACGCTCGCGTTCCGGAAACTATTTGACTCCGACTTATATATATATATACAGCGTACAAGTACCATTTAAATTGCCTATAACTTCGTTCAAAGAAAAGATAGGTAGGTTTTGTTTTCATAAAAAGTTTATTTGGTCTGTACATTTCTTTTTCATTATGATTGGAATATTATATCTTCTAAATGGTGACCACTATTCGTTTTGCAACATTAGGCTCTTTTAAAGGTATTATTTATAACCCCGGCAACATCTCTGGCTTAGTTTTTTTAATTCCGTGACAAATATTGTCTTTAAGATGTTGAATCGTTTGGGGCTTATTCACATAAATTTATAGAACCCCATAACAAAATAGCCGGTCCTGTTAAATCCGGAGATCTGACTGGCCATGCTAAATTGGCACCTTATTTCAACACCTTGGTAAAAATAGGGTAAAAATAGGGACCCACTGGTCCAGCATGAAAACCACCTTATAGTTGATATTACTGTATATATACCATACTAAGGGCATTGGTGGGTAATGTTGGTGCAATCAAACACTTTATTAATTAACTCTGATTATAATGCTCAATCACTAAATTTGACTGATATCAATTTACACAAACTCATTAATAATAATAGCTAGAACAATTTCAATAGTCGACCACTCTGGCGGACCGTCACCCGAGAACTGCCGAGAGATGCGTGCCGGATTGTCACTATTGACTATGCCCCACGCCGATAGACAGATGGCCCCGGCGTTATAAACAATTCTGATTTATACACACATTTCTATTAAATATTAAACTCAATACATTAACACTTACTTAACGCTTAACTTACCCTTAATATCAAAAACTACAATTGTTGTACTTAGCAATCATTATCATTCGTCATCGTTCCCTTAACTTAGTCAATACAACAACTAATATCATGACGTTAACATATTTTGACTTGTTATAAATATTATTAACGCACTTAATCAAATATTTCACCACAGTATATTTATTATTTAGCTAAGATTTGCTATATTAAATTTATTGCACTTGTATCGACGATTAATAAAAAAATTATAATGGTCAATTGAAATGCTTTCCAATCGTTTAACGAAAGTGACGAACGTAGCCGAAAATTTAAAGTAAAAAATGCATTTAACTTCATTAAATCATATCACAACATTATGTAGATATTTGTGCTCATCTGTTTCGTTTGTGCTGAACTTTCCTCAAGGGTTTTCATTGTGATTCACATTACTTAAATGATCAATAACACAAATAACCACTAATAAACACTTACAGTTTATAAAATATCACAAAAAACACTGGACGACCGTTAACGTGACACATGCACTGTCAGTAACGGTCACTTTGTAACTGATTTATCCTTTGGTTTTTCTAATATCTGGTGTTTTGATAATAACCTTAATTCGTTATTCGATGTACAATAAAATATACATAATACTAATTGTATATATGTAAATTCTGTGAATTTTTTCTCAGATATAATTTTTCAAAAGCTTGTCAATTTTTATTTTAATATTATTCAGACGTAAAGATCATCTTTTCCATGTCGCCTGTAAATCTTTCCAGATCTGTAAAGACATACATATTTTATTTTGTCGTTCTCTTTTCTTATTCTGATTTCTGGGAACCTATTCCCTCCATCTTATACCGCTTAATCCGCATACATGCAGTGTATATAAAGTAAAAATGAATGTATTATTATAAAAGAAAATAAATGAATCATTTTAAATTCAACTCGTATTTCTGGTAGATATTTGACTATGAAATTTTCCGTCGAAACCTTGTTGAAACGAACTCCGCGTGACATTTTTGACAAACAAAATAACTAGAAGCCACGTTTGTGCGGTTTGTATGAAGCATCAGTGTTTTTGAAGGCCCAACCAGCATAAAACTAAGGTTACCATTTAACTCATATCATAACTAAGGATACGATATTAAAAATTTTATTTTTTGGAAGATAAGTAGATGTTAAATTCTTTAATTTCCGCTTAATAGAATGGTGGTATCATATAATAACATACTTAAAAAAGCTAAGCTTGATATATTTAATGACTCGGCCAAATCATTTAAAAAGAAAATAATAAAATATATGTCTTCCCATTAGTTTCTATATTGTTGTGTTGTTCTTTTGTAACTTTAGATTTAATTTCATAAATATTTATTATTAATATAACCAATCTTATTTATGGTATAGTTTTCAAATAGTTAGTTTAGTTTTTATTGTATTTATTTTTTAATAAGGTGTACTTACATAAGAATGTCCAAAATTGTGCATGCTGAGTTAGCCTGTAAGTGGGGTATACAATATAGATATTCTCAATTAATATTATGTTAAGTCACATTTTATATTGTATACAACGTTGGCTTCCTAATAAATAAATAAATAAATAAATACATATATTTTTGTTCGTATATCTTTTGTTTATTAAACTAAGACTCTGGTGTAGCGTCATGTTGCGCTAAACTTTGAAATAGTAAAAAAAAGTCCGTCTTGTATTCATAGGCTTACATTTTAAAAATTAAAACTTTCCTCAAGGGTTTTCATTGTTATTTACATCACTTACATAATCAATAACACAAATAATCACTAGTAAACACTTACAGTTTTTAAAACACCACAAAAAATCACTTAACGACCTTTGAGGCGACACACGCACTGTTAGTAACGGTCACTTTTTAACTGATTTATTTTTGTTTTTTCTATTATCTACTATATATAATTTTATTATGAAGGTTATCGAGAAGCGAAATAGATAATACACATTGTGAATTAAAAGGGAAAAGATGCTTATATTTTTGATTGCCCAAGTGGAGACAGAACTATCATGTCAACTAGTACTTGACACTGGCTTTCTATGGGTTAAAACCTATATTTATAACCGTGGCTAAACAAATGGCATGGTGTCAATTCCAATGGAAACCAAACAATTTTTACGTTCACAAAATTAGAATATGGCTGTAAAATAAATTGTTTTTACGCTTAAGACCTCCAGAGAACTTTTCTACAACTATTACTGTAAAAACAAACAGAAATAAAAGTAATTATTCAATGTCCCACGAGATGGTAACATAGTTTCCTTCCTGTAATAAAATTTTCAACTGATTTCCTTGAACTTTTGCTTTTTGTATATAGATCGTAATATCGCGGCCTCAAATATAAATGAGACTTTCCTGAGTATAACTGAAAAGTTGGTCAGCTTATGCAAAACCAAGTAATTGCTTACTGAGAAGAAAATCTGCAGGAAACACTGTATAATACATCTTTCACTTGAAATGAATAAAGTATTAGACAATTTTGAGCCATCGGTTTGTATGTATATTTTGTTCTGAGGAAGTTGCCTGAGTCTGGACTGGTGGGAGGTTTCGGCCGTGGCTAGTTACCACCAAAAACCTACCGCCAAGCAAACAGATTTGTGTTACGGTACGGTCAATAGTCTGCTAAGTTGGACTATAGTTCTTTTTTATTATTTAATTACTTCAACTGCCTCATTGGTCTAGTGGTTAGCAAGTTTGACTACAGACATGAGGTCCTGGGTTCGAGTCCCGGGTCGGGCTAATTCAAAAGTCAATATTGAGTTTTCTATTAAGATTTTCTCAATGTTTGCCCCAAGTTGGGAAGTTGGCTGTGTGATCCACCCCCGTGCCTCAGAGAGCACGTTAAGCCGTTGGTCCTGCGCCTGATCTCTCTCCTTTCGTGTCGGATTCCCGTTGCATCGGACTATGACTTTCCTTACTTACTTAATTACTTCCTTTCAAATTATCAGATAGACACATTATATAATAAATATATAATCTAATCAATATACAGATTTTACTTCACAACGAATATATATCTAGCAAATAGATTTTTAAATTAGTAAAATCATTTACGTGGAATGTCAACATTTTTCAATTCGTTATATCTTTTGAATGGAATGTCCGATTTTAATAATTTAAAATGTATTTGACAGTTATTGAAACTATCTGTACTAGAATATCATTAATAGGATAAAGACTAACAGAGGTATGAATAATATGGTAGGTTATAGTCGGCACTTTGATTCACTCTTAAAATGAAAAAAAGTAGTTACATTGGCATAACTACAGTAGTTGGACATATGCTATTAAGAACTTTTTTTGTAGATGTTAACATTTCATAAAATTGTAGAACATTTTTTTATTCTATAATAAGTATTTTTCGCAGCGAACGCGAATGCAGATTTTTTGTGACCAATTTATTCTGAGAAAGTAATATAACTTCTGTCACTCAGTAAAAATGCAGCTTTCTAATGGTGAAAAAATTTTTAAAATCTGTCCAGTAGTTTTTGTTTGATAACGTAACATATATACAAAAACACAAATGTTTTCTCTTTATAATATTAGGTTAAAGTGTCTCTTACCAGATTAGCATGCATTTATTTTAAACTGCACCATCACTTACCACAGTTAATCAATAAAAAAAGCTTAGCTTGAATGCTCTAACTCGGTAACAGGTAATTTACATCTTATGAAACCACCGCCGAAGCCTGCAACCAATCCTGATTGATGTATATTAGAAATGCAAATTCTTAAACTTGTCCTGAAGAAAATCGAACCCAGGAGTTCTGCTGCAAAGCATACCTATATATTTTTCTATTATAAATCCTTATATCAGCAATACATTAAAGAAATAAGTATAACAAGAGCGTCTTAAACTCGTTACAGAGGAAAAAGCTTTTACGTGAGCTTTTAATACATAGCGCTGTTTGGTTTTTCGTTAAATAAATATAATTAATTAACTAATACTTATTGGAAATGTATTAAAATTAAGTGTCAACTACTATTTGTTTAAAAAAATGTATTAGAACTTTATTTGGATTGATATAAAAGTATTTTATTAACAATTGAAAATTTTATCAAGATGTAAGAGATTGTTATCTAACAGTGGAAAAAAACGCTTCTTTTGAATCTATATTGAAGTAATCTCTATGTGTTTTGAAAAAAAAATTATAGTCTAGTATAATTTAAGCTGATTCATGAAATTTATAATAACATGGACTGAGTTATTCAAGGTCGTGCCAAAACTTATAAATAAAAAAAACTGTTACGCTAATCTACTTTATTAATCTGTAAATATATGTAAACTTAATAAAATATAGGTAATAAAATGTCTAAATTAAATTAACGATAAAATATATTGTTGTATGTTTGTTTGATTTAGTTAGCACGAGGGAGGTGAATTACCAAAGTTTTGCATGAAACTTTTATGGATATTATTTTAAAAATACTAATAACTGATTTCTTACTTTCAATGCAATCAATTCAGAGATGATCAATGTATCGCTTCTGATGCTGTTGATGCCTTACTTAAGAATAGTTCAATGCCTTATTTAGAATGTGCTCGATACCTCACTTGAAATACATTCGACGCCGCACTTAGAATGCGATCAATACCTCACTTGAAATGCAATCGATGCCTCACTTAGAACACAATCGATGCCTCACTCAAAATTAAGACGATGTCTCACTTGAAAGGAAATCGATGCATTACTTAGAATGCGACCGATACCTCAATTGAAATGTAATGGATGCCTCAATTAAAAGGCGTTTGATACCTCACATGAAACACCATCGCTTTCTCACTTAGATTACAATCGATGCCTCACTTATAATGCTATCGATACCTCAATTGGAATTAGAATGCAATCGATGCCTCACTCAAAATGAAATCGATGTCTCACTTAGAATATAATCGATCCCTCACTTACAATGCTATCGATATTTCACTTGAAATTGGAATGCAATCGTTGTCTCACTTACAATTCAATCGATACCTTACTTGGAATGCGATCGCTACTTCAATTGAAACGCAATCGATGTCTCGCTTGAAATGTAATCGATGCATCACTTAGAATGCGATCGGTACCTCACTTGAAATACAATCGATGCTTCACTTAGAATGCGTTCGATACCTCACTTTAAATGCAATAGATGTCTCATCTTAGAATACGATTGATAATTCTCTTAAAATACAATCGATACCTTATTTGGAGTGCGATGAATGCATTATCGCTTTTATAAAATTTGTGAGATTACGTCTTCCTATAACGCTTGCTTCAGTCCAGATAATACTCAAAGACTTTACTGAAATAAATAATTGTGTGGTTGCATCAGACATGATCATAGGCGTCGTCATATTGACCTTGGCTGCTCTATCGAACGCCTTTCATGTTATCGCGGCCGGCTGCATTTCGACATGCGATAGATGGCGATGTAAAAGGAGTTTAAATATGTGGTTTTATTTGTATTTATTAAAAGGTTAAAACGGCATTATCATATAACATTTTGGCTATTCAGGAAAATTCTTAGATGATTTTTGAAAAGTGCAGTCTTATATGATCTATTTTCATAACAAATCAACTTTTTACACCTTAAAATAGGAAATTCCAAATGTTTTAGTAGTCTCGCGACATTTTCCAATATCAAATATTGACTGGAATATAATACAAAATATGTTGTGGTAATATTGACGGTGTGTACAGAGGTTGTTTTAGGGCTTGACCCGTAAGGTTCAATGTTTGTTCGCATTGGCAAACATTTGTTCTGGTCTCGTATACGCCTTTGGAGTCATTTCTTATCCCAAGGTAATAGATAAATAAAAAGTAAATAAACAGGCCTCTTTTGATTTATATCTTCCCTGATATATCTATAATATAGAACTGTTCCATGTGGTAGCTTTCATAGTTTCTAATCTCGTGGGAATATGGAAAAATCCTGATAGGGAAGAAATCTGGATAATTCAGTTGATTATTTGCCCATATATTGTACAAATAAGTAAATAGCATCCCATTATCGTCGATCTGCTGAGCATAGATCCACTGCGGGTTGTCAGGTATTATGCAAGTATATATAAAGTGTTAGGAAACCGCTCCCAAACAAAACGAAGACAGACGTTGGTACTAATGACACACTTGATGATGGAATGGAAAGAAACTTGATTCTGATTTGAAAAATCATATTTTTAAACATATTAATAGCATTATTTACGCTCCGTTATGTTAGTACAGCTAAATTAAATGATAGTTTCATAAAAAATAGATTACTTTACGAAACAAAACAACAATTAAACACAATCAGCTGACGCTCGGGTCAAGAACCGCACCCGGCAGAAATACTAATCCTTTCTTACAGTTCTATACAATATCAGTCATTACAATTGCGAAATTATGGATTGGCTTCGTTTTTGCATAATTTTCTACTACATTTACGTTTGAAATTTACTAGAAGTAGAAGTTTTACGTGATTGGTAATCTATCTCCCTTGTATATGTTTAAATGTTTTCTCTGTTAGTTTGTGTACTGTCACTTTTTTATTTGATAATATTGTGATCGTCCACCTTTTGAAGCGTATGGTCAATTCCTAGCACTATCAAATTATTCTGTGATACATGTGTTTATTAGTTTGTATTTTATATTATCATTATGTATTATATAAACATTGTCATTGGGTGTCACGTTCTAAATGGCGGCAAATAAACGATAAATACAAAAAAATGGTGGTGTTTTTATTTCAACCTATATATAAAATACAATTATTGTTCGTTAGTCTCACTAAAAATCGAGAGTGGCTGGACTGATTTGGCTAATTTTCGTTTAAAAGGTGAGTAAATGTGAAAAATACTCTTGGAATATAGTGAGAACAACACTTTCACTTTACCTTAGAAACTATTCCTATCAGTCAAACATTTGAAAATCATCCCGTCGTTTAGAAATCAATTTAATTTAAAAGTCAAAACGCGGAGAGATAACCTGATTTAACCGGGAAAAATAGGAGCAAAAGACCTATAGGCCGAAATCTGAAACGATGGTCCCATTAGGTAGCGGAACAGCTGGATACCAGAGCCAGTCAGGCCATCAACATTGATCGGCAAAGATTGCTCCACCTGTTTCATCGGAATCATCACGATGCTCAGGAGTAAACGATGACCAAAGGAGGAGGAGAATTTAGTTTTATCTGAGTCTGGCCTGGTGGTAGGCTTCGGCTATGGCTTGTTGACACCCTATCAGGAAAGACGTGCCGCCAAGCAATGAGATTTGTGTTCCGGTGCCTTGTTGTTACCATCAGGTTTAAACACAGTCACAAAGAAAATATAGCTGCTCGTCTTAGACTGCCCGTTCGCGTTTTATTGGCCCGTGTAATTTTCCCGCGCTTTTTAACGGAAATTACCGTCGTCTGCCCCGCCACACAAAGATGTTTTTACGTCGGTTGCCCTCAGTTCGAATGACGCTAAAGTGGCTTTTGGGACTTATATGTTCATGAAAGACTTTTGCTAATAGTTAAACTATACAATGTTACCATTTGTTTATTAAATTAAGACGCTACGTCATATTGTGCTTAACTTTGAGATATTGTAAAAGGCCCGTCTTGTATTTATAGGCTCATATCTTAAAAATTAAAACTTACCTCAGGGCTTTTTATTGTTATTCACATCAATTATACAATAAAAAAAAATCAAATAAAAAAAGTTTATACAATACCACAAAAATCTTCATGACCCAACGCGACACAGTCACCTTTAGTAACGGTCACTTTGTAAACGATTAATTTTTTTTTTTTCTATTATCTAGTGTTATGTCTACGCATATTTTGTTACGATAGTTACCGAGAAGCTAAATAGATAATACACATTATGATTTAAAAAGAAAGATGCTATATTTCTAATTGCATGAGTTGATACAGAACTTGTAGTTCACACAAACTATTTAGGGCAAAAAAGTCATGTAAACCGGCAGTTGACAGGGGCAGCCTAAGTGTTATAAACATCTGTTTAAGTTCGGTTTGAGAATAATGTAAAATATAGTTTGTTATACATATAACATGCCATTTAGATAACCTTGAACCGTGAATATATAATTGTTATCAACGGTAAACAAAACAAATTAAAGTGTGTAATTTAATTTAAATTTGATTACTATATAAATGATTAATCGATTTCAATTCTTAGCTAATATGGTGATATTTTTCAATGTTGTCTCTAAGAAAGTTCTATTTCAAAGTGTTTCTAGCACTGATGGTATTGTCCCTGTTTGATCTATGTAGCACTCTAGAAGAGCCTCCATCGAGCAGAAGACATTAGGGATGAAATTTAATACAGTATCGATATTTTTTAAAAATATCAATATCGATATTAATATTTTTATTAAAAAATATCGATATATCGATGTATCGGTATGCTTTAACAGAGAATATTTGTGCTCTAAAAGTTATTTTACTTGGGCTCAGCTAATTCAGCTATCTTACATATCTAGATAAATATTAATCAATAGACATCAATTTCAAGCGATTATCGATTGATTGTTTGAAAACTAGGTACTCAGTCAAGTGCAGAATAAGCATGTGTTGAGGTTATAAAACAAGTTATGTCAACAAAACGAAAGGGCAGTTAAAGCCAAATTATAAAGCAACATATCGAGTCGACCAAAAATAATAAAAACATAAAATATCATTTATAAAAAAGAAGGGAGTATGTATTGATTTTCAGAATTTTTTAATATTAAAATTTTAAAATGTTGATTGGTTGTCTGTAAAAATATCGATTTTGCATACCTTTTCGATACTTGGAATTTGATATCGATATATCTAAATCTTAAATTGAAAAAATATTATCGATATATCGATATTTTTTTCTACAAACCTAGAAGACATGTCCTGGTACAGATTTCAAATTCAAATATTCTCAATTTTGAATCGTTAAATATAGTATTTCGATATACACTAGCACAAAAAATAAAAATGATCAAACAAGTATCTAAATTTTTAACGATTTTTTAAATGGCTGTATCTTTTTAAAAAATGATTATATTGGAGTGAAATAAGAAGGGAATTGAGCTAGAAGTTTCTAATTTTATGATCTTTCAAAAAAGCCTTTCTTCTGGTGTACGGATTTCAATTTTTTTTACAATTTAACCACTATGTGGATTGGTTAGCTATTGAACTTTGAATCAAAATGGATCATTTTCTTCTTTGCTCAAGCATCTCCAAAACCAATGGTAGAAAATGGACGATGAGTTTCGTAAGCGTGAAGCGTGATCCTTTAATTTATTTTTAAATGTAACTGAATGAAACAAGGAAACGGCTTTATGGATCAAATTCAAACTATGTACCCCTCTTTATGGACTATGTCAATTCAACTGATTACACATCTCCAACACCCGTTTCAGAATCAGTTTGAATCTCTGAGTGTGTCTTCTGACAGTGTGGCCAATTCATATCCAATTACGCCGTAAAATTTTGATTTCCGATCGATTATATGGCATTTGTTGGAGAGACTTTCAATTGTAATTCTGCAGGGCCAGAAAATGTGTAGAATTTGCTTAATGCACCAATTTATGAAACCATGGCTCTTCTCAAGAATCGTTTTTGTAATTCTTCACGTTTCACACCCATATAGCAAATTTTTTGGTTCTGCTACACTGCTGTTTTAACATTACTAAACATTTTCTATCAATCAATTGATCACAATGTTAAAAAATGTTTTCATGTTAGGTAATGTTAGTAAACATTTCTAAACAAAATTGTCATTAAACTGCGAGGCGAAACCATGTTTTCATGTGTTATATATGTTTGTAAATAGTCCTAAGCAGTAGTTTTAACAACATTATAAAAAAGTAAGTAAGTAGCAGCCCATTAACGTCCCACTGCTGGGCACAGGCCTCCTTCCTCATATGAGAGAGGGTTTTTAGAGCAAAGATCCACCACGCTGCTCCACTGCGGATTGGCAGCCATAGTACACAAGTGCACTCTCTATTCCTTCACTCTCATAGTCAGGTGTGACGGAAAACCGACACGACCGGAGAGAGATCAGGCGCAGGACCGACGGCTTAACGTGCTCTCCGTGGCACGGGGGTGAATCACACCGCCAACTTCCCAACTTCGGGCAAATATTGAGAAAATCTTAACAGAAATCTCAATATCTATTTCGAAGTGGCCCGACCCGGGACTCGAACCCAGGACCTCATGTCTGTAGTCGAACATGCTAATCACTAGACCAAAGAGGTAAGTAAAATGTTTTATTTACATCATATCCAAAATTAGCACACTTTGGGGCTATGAGCAAACCGCAACCAAAATCAGGAGTATGGGACTCGGCGATACCTACTAATACTCAGCTGAATCGGTAATGAGACATCAAAAGGATTAACTTGAGCATTCCTCCCTGGTGTCCCTGGATAAGCCCGAATAAGGAGTCGTGTTTGCGAGACTACATGCGTAAAACCATTTTTATATTATCTATATCTACATTTATATATAAGAGATATCCAGGTATCTATTGACTCATCACGATATCTCTGGAACCATAAGGCGTAGACACTTGAAATTTGGTAGGAATATTCCTATTGACGAGTAGAGAACAGCAAGGAACGGATTTTTCGAAATTCCTCCCGCAAGGAGGATTACGGGGATGTTAATTACAAAAAAATTAAATTTTCACGTTAAAAAAAATTCAAACTTCACATTTACAAACTATATCTTTTATGGAATGTAAAACTTGGTCAGAATTTTTTTTTTGCGTAATAGAATCTATCGAAAGTAAATTTTATGAAATTCCACCCCCAAAGGGCAGAGCGGGTTTCTTATTTGTAAAAAAATTTGCCAAAATTAATGAAAATGCTACCAAAAAAACATTCTGCCCAAAGAAAAGTCGCGGGTTCTGCCAGTGTCTTATATCATAAGAAGTAAAGACACGTAAATAGTAGTCTATTAACGGCCCACTACTAAGCCTCAGAGTCACTCAGCGTGCGATGGAGAGGACTAAGCTCGGAGTTTCTCTACGCGATCAAATCAGAAATGAGGAGATCCGTAGCTGAACCAAAGTCACCGACACAGCCTTACGAATCGCGAACCTGAAGTGGCAATGGGCGGGGCACATAGTCCCACGAACCGATGGACGTTGGGTCCGGAAGGTGCTGGAATGGCGACCCCACACCGGACTTCCTATACTGCGTAGTATAGGAAGACCCCCCACAAGGTGGACCGACGATATAAGGAGGATCGCCGGTAGCCGCTGGAGCCAGGCGGCGCAAGATCGGGCCTTGTGAACATCATTTCGTGAGACCTATGTCCAGCAGTGGACGTCCATCGGTTGAAGCGACGACTAAGCCTGTGCTTAGTAGTGGGCCGTTAATAGTGTGCTCCTCACTTATAACATAGAATTATTCTGCTAATATATATTAATTTCCAGGATTCAAAGTCACGACTTCTCTGAACAATAATCCATGCGTCTCAACGCTAAGCCAGCATGACGTTGTTAAGAGGGGTCATGTTTTTAACAAAATATTTGTATCTGTACCTAAGGTATTCTCAATTCCTACTAAATTCTTATTTTTACTCCTCTCACTTAACTAATTACAAATAAATAAATACTAATACAAAATGAATGTTTCAGGAAACCAAAACATAAGAGGAATGTAGGATGAAATAAAAACGACGAGGATTGATATGTCCAATTCAAACTAATTCGGACCACGGTTTTGATAGATTGGGTATTATAAATAAAAAAAGGATAACTTTCTTTAATAAAAGCATTATTATTTTGAGCCCTGTTAGTTTTATTTTACACTACCTCCACTCTTGTGTCTGACATCACTTATATGTTATAATTTAACATTTTCGTGGAAAGTTTACGTCTTTGTTAGTAGAACAGTAACATACGAAGTAGAAGCCTTCCACCACTCCAAAACTAAAACCAACTCGAAAATGCAATTTTCTAAATTAGATCTCATTTTAATCAAACCCAGGAAACCTGATAACGAAGAGAATATTAGCACCATTACGCCAGCACCGTCTAAATTGGCCAAGCTATTTTGTGCATCGTATAAGGAATGGGACCTCTACCTTCATTAAAAACTACTTCATTTCATTTCAGTTGCAAAAATAATGTTTATATCAACTTAGGCTAGCTAAATAGTCTGAAATCAGTGAAGGTTAACTTTAAAATTAACCACCACATAGACTTGAGATTCACTTGAGTTGTAAATTGTCTGATTAAACTCGTATTTAGTCACCGCGTTTTATGAAATGAGACATACATACATACATACATAGCATCATGCCTCATTCCCATAGGGGTAGGCAGAGACAACATCCTTCCACTTGCCACGATCCTTGCATATATCCTTCGCTTCTTTCAATCTCATTAAACCTTTCATACAAGTTCGTCGGTTTAGAGTACTCTTGACCTGGCCGTTATTTAAAATGTCCTGGATTTGGTCCAGGAACGTTCGCCTCGGTCTTCCCCTTCCAACTTTCGCATTCACTCTTGACTCATAAATCCTTTTTGTCAGTCTCCTTTCATTCATTCTCTCTACATGCCCAAACCATCTAAG
>JACTOM010000870.1:170909-208432 GCA_015832385.1 Elymnias hypermnestra | reverse complement strand
ACTGAGAATTTCTTAACAAAAAAACCAATATCAATTTTTAAATTCGCCCGGCCCTATACTCAATCCCAGGACCTCATAATTGTAGCCGAACAAGTTTACAGTCGTCGTCGTCGTCGCTTCAACCGATGGACGTCCACTGCTGGACATAGGTCTCACGAAATGATACCCACAAGGCCCGATCTTGCGCCGCCTGGCTCCAGCGGCTACCGGCGACCCTCTTTATGTCATCGGTCCACCTTGTGGGGGGTCTACCTACACTGCGCCGCCCGGTGCGGGGTCGCCACTCCAGCACCTTCGGGCCCCAACGTCCATCGGTCCGTCGGACTATGTGGCCCGCCCATTGCCACTTCAGGTTCGCGATTCGTAAGGCTATGTCGGTGACTTTAGTTCTGCTACGGATCTCCTCATTTCTGATTTGATCACGTAGAGAAACTCCAAGCATAGCCCTTTCCATCGCACGCTGAGTGACTCTGAACTTTCGTATAAGGCCCATAGTCAGCGACTACGTTTCGGAGCCGTAGGTCATCACTGGCAACACGCACTGTTCGAAGAGCTTTGTCTTCAGGCACTGAGGGATATTGGACAAAAAGAGATGCCGTAATTTCCCAAATGCTGTCCAACCGAAGTTGGATTCGGCGGTTGACCTCCTTCTCGAAATAGGACCTACCTAGATGGACTATATGTCCCAGGTATGTGTATTCGTCAACAATTTCGAGAGCTGAGTTTTAAACGATGACTGGGTGTAGCGGTACATGGAAATTAGACATAATTTTCGTCTTATCCATGTTCATTTTCAGGCTCACCTGTTGAGAAACTGTGCTAAGGTCATCGAGCATTGTATTGAGATCTTCCAGAGTCTCTGCCATAATGACCACGTCATCGGCGAACCGTAGATGAGTGATGATGAGAATTTAAATTCTATGAGTATATAAATGATTGAACCAATTTTAATTCCTATCCAGTGTCGTGAGGATGTTGTGTCTTAAAAAGTTCTCTTTGAACGAGCTTCTAGCACTGACATTATTGTCCTTGTTTGGTGTATGTAGCAGTCAAGAAGAGCCTCCACCGACCAGAATAATTCACGTGGTGCGGTTTTTACTTCGTTTATACTGTATATTCTATGTTATCAGTTCTGCCTGCCTTATTAAGTTAGCGATCAGCTTAATTGACTACAGAATTGAGACCCATTGTTGAAATCCCGGTTCTGGCGAATTTAAAAACATATATTAAGTTTTTTGTCAAGAAATTTACAGTATCTGCCTGAAGTTAATTAGTTTTTGTGTCGGATTGCCAACTAGTCGGCCTATAAAAGTGCAGGAATAGAGAGTGCACTTTTGTTACAGTAAACACTTGTTTACTTTAATATCTCCTGTGCAAATAGGTAGTCTCTGCTTGTGATTGGTTAAAATTGCTCAAGGTCTTGCTATTTATATATACTTATGATTGATATAATAACAAAATGTAGTCAAAAAGTGCCTATGTACAGCCGTTGTACTCGTGTAAAGGTGGCCACTAAAAATAGCATTGGGGTTATATAAAATCCATGCTAGTTTGATTGGTCACCTTTTCTTATCCAAACGACGACACAAATGCAAAGTAATCTCTACGATTTTATGTATTTAAATAGTGGGTAAAGAATAAACTTTTTCTGTCCAAAATTCTCTTAAATTTTTGATTGCATGCACGCACACTACACATTCATTATTACGAACACATACTCTCTCTCTCTCTCTCTCTCTCTCTCTCTATCTATTTTTCTATAAACAATTTATGAAAGTTGTTACTTTTTATATAGTCACGTTCGATAAGTATCTATTTAAATTTTAATGATAAATAAGAATATTTTGCAAGACTTCTTTTGTATATCTTTTAAAATATATGTATACTTTGAAATTAAATTAATGAATTGATTCATATTTCAAAAAGAGGTACCACACCTTTTTCCAAAACGCAGGCAAATTGTCCCTATAAAGTGCCCTAATAGAGGGATCCTGTAAATGAACATTACATTAAGTGAGCTTTAGACAAAAGAAACTACCTATACCTGATCAAACTTTGTCATGGCTTATTCTGATAATAAACATAGTCGTGATATATCTCATTTAGGGGCATTTTAAAAAGGAACAAATCCTTATTAAGTAAGTTCTGTGTAAGTTCTGACGGTTTCGTAGTTTAGTTAATTTCAGCATGAATTCTCAGATTAAGAAAGAAAGAAAATAACTTTATTCAGTGCATAGGCGCAATTACATGATATAAACATCTGTGAAAAACAAGCATTGAGTAATTGCACTACATTGAAACCACAACTAATGGTTTAAATGCTGTGCAACCACCACCCAGCCCCGAAAAGGCAGAACAGCTTGGTATTGCTGTATGCCAGAAACCTGATAAACGGCACCGATTTTCAGCTGCAACCCTATAGCCTAGTCTGACGACACGGCAGAGCATCAGCCGGTTAACTAGTAACTATTAAAAAAAACCTTAAAAACAAATCATAACCTAGACTACTAACTATAAGAAATTATTAGAGTTGGCAGAGAATAGACTTACGTAAAAGTATCAAACTGGGAGAATTATAATAATTTTAAAAGTAAATGTTAAATATTCAAAATTTTTTAATATTAAGAAGCATCATATGAAGTTCCATAATAACAAAGGTTTCTATTGATGAAAGTATTTTAACAATCAGTTTTCTAATGTTGAATTTATCCGGAACAAAAAGCTATCAAACCATTCTCGTTGTCTAATAATGTAGACAAGTTAAGACATACATATGAATATAAAGTAGGATTTGATCTGAAAGAACCAATTAAAGTGTAAACTTATAAGGAATCCTACGCGCCTTGTTCTTACAAGAACCCACGATGAACACGGCCAGCATATTTTGTCATTAATGGTTCAATTCAGTTTATTCAAATTAGAGCAATTCATTCCCTAATAAAGTATATTTTTAAAAATAGACTGCCTACTTTATGTTTGCTCTCTTTCTCTTGCTTTTGGTAGAGATTGTTAGAAAGCCATAAAACCGCCTAGTGTCAACCCAGTTATTAATATAAGTTTTACTCTACTTAGTATATCAGATTAGTGTACAATAAAGGGAATGAATGAATAAATAAACCTCAAATTATTATGTGTATAACAATTAGCTTTGTCTAATAAAGGTTTTGAAAATATAGAACATTATCAATTTTATATATTGTTAAAAGAATTGTTAACATTATGTTTTCATTCCTTATAGGTGCAATCCTTCAAAATTATTATTTAATTACCTTCAGCTATAACTGTTTACAAGTATATAAATATTAATTTTAAATTACTGTTTCAGGTTCCTATAACAACGAAATGCATATGACAACGTTTGATTTGTCTGTTTCAATCTAGTTTGGACACCAGTTTTAATACAATGGACATTAACAATTTTAAAAATATATAATAAGAATCAATAAATACAATGCTATTAAAGACTTGTTAATTTTACACCAGTTAAATCCCTGTCTGTCTGATACATACATATATACATAGCATCACGCCTCATTCCCATAGGGGTAGGCAGAGACAGCATCCTTCCACTTGCCACGAACCTTGCATATCTCCTTCGCTTCTTTCATTCTCATTAAACCTTTCATACAAGTTCGTCGGTTTAGAGTACTCTTGACCTGGCCGTTATTTAAAATGTCCTGGATTTGGTCCAGGAACGTTCGCCTTGGTCTTCCCCTTCCAACTTTCGCATTCACTCTTGACTCATAAATCCTTTTTGTCAGTCTCCTTTCGTTCATTATCTCTACATGCCCAAACCATCTAAGCATACCTTTCTCAATTTTAGTCACTACGTCTTCTTTTAAACCACAACGTTCTCTTATCACACTATTTCTTACTCTGTCACTCAGTTTTAATCCACTCATACTTCTCAACGCTCTCATCTCTACCGCATTTATGTCCGCACTTATATAATAGGAATTATGTATAAAAGCTGATACAATTTATAAAAAACCTAATTTTTAAGTTTCATATTAATAAGTGATGCCATAACAGGTTTCCTTATCTTGACATCGTCTCAATACTATTTAATTAATATATTAACACATGTGTAAATAATAGTTTATAATGATTGTTTCAGGCCCTATAACATCCACTTAACGACAATTGATTTATTTCTTTCAAATTGAAATGGATTACTTTAAAAAAATGTTATTCAATACATGTCATTTTCATTGTATACCATTTTAACTCTTATATTACTTATAAGGTGGATATTAGCAGTTTTCTTCGAAACTTCAGCATAAGAAGTAACCTAAGTTATTCTCAATAAAATCATCTATTTGCCAGTGATAAATATATCAAATATGCTTCGTTTATAGATTAGGGAACTCACAAATAGATAAGAGTCCATAAAATAAATATTGCTTTTATGGATGTTAAGTTTGAAGAAACATTACTGTTGTTTTATTTATGCTAAGAAAATATTCTGCTTGGATAATTTCTTAGTATAGGAGCTTCACTGATAAGTATCGCTCCTATCATACTTGCCAGTGACGGAGGTCTGTGCTAGGGATGTCAGAAATGCAATAATGTATCGATATATACCATATCGAAAATTAACAGAATAATTTGCCAGCAAATCCAGTCGACTAAAACTAAAAAAATAGATTAAATATAATTTATAACAAAGAAGGGAGTATAAAAAGTATTCCTTCTTAGGATTTATTATGCCCCGAAAAAAATCGATTTTATTCTAGAAAAAAATATCGATTTCATACCTCTTCGATACTTACAATTTTATATCGATATACCATAGTATTAAATATCGCTCAAAAATATCGATACATTGAAAAAATAATATCGATATATATTTTTTTCAACAAGCGTAGTCTATGCCGATCAGCGACGTCATGAGTCGCTGAGGTCCCCAGGCGGGATATTCTGACACCGTGTGGTGGGCTGTGTATGACGAGGCACCACACTGGTGACATCTGGGCGACGGCTCACAGCCAACAGTTTGGTAAAGGTATTTGCTGAAGCAACCATAACTGGTAAACACCTGTATCAACCTTTAGGATAGCGATCTGTGCTCTTTGCCCTGCCATCTGTCCAGTTGAGGGCAGACCGACCCTACTATAGCCCCGCCCGCTACTGGGGACCCGAGAACCTCCTTCCATCTTCGGGTCAAGGCCCTGTTAGCTAGAACCATGACCCTCATTATTTCGTCAGCGTCTGGTCATTCCTCTGTGGTTCTCTCTGCACGGAAAACTTCCGCCCTGAGCTATATTGTAGAAATGACAGCATCATTCCAGACATCGTGATATCTTCAAAACAATTCACACGATTGTCTTGAAATGCGGCATTTTTTTATTTATTTATTTATTGCTGACAGTTTAGCGTTTGACTGTGATCTCAACTGATGGTAAGTGATGATACAGTCTAAGATGTAAGCCTGTTATGGTTTCTACACAGCATCGTACCGGAACACAAATCTCTTTGTTTAACGATACGTTTTTGCTGGTAGAGTGGTAACTAGCCACGGTCGAAGCCTCCCACCAGACCAGCGTCAGACAAATTAGAAAATACTATTTTGTAAACTTACCGGGGATCGTACCCGGGGCCTCTGCTAGCAAAGAGAATACTTCCACCACTGCGCCAACGAAGCCGTCAAACCTTTCGCTACGTAGACTTTTACTATGAACGGGTATCCCTATATTCACACATAAACTGCGACGTACAACCAGTTATTTCAACAACATTGAAGCATAAATAATATTTCATTTATAAAAAATGTAAAATAATGAAATGTGGATAAAGCATATAATTAAATTTTAATTCTTTTACTATATAAATGCTTCAATCGGTTTCAATTTGTATCCAATTGACGTCGTGATAATCTGCAATGTTGTGGCTAAGAAAATTCTCTTTCAACGTGCTTCTAGTACTGGCGGTATTGTCCGTGCCTGGTGTAGGTAGCACTCAAGAAGACCCTCCACCAAGCAGAAGACTTATCCCGGTACGATTCTCATTTCTATTTTTTTTTTATTGCAGACAGGTTAGGGCTTGACTGTGATCTCACCTGATGTTTAGAGACGATGCAGTCGAAGATGGAAGCGCGGTAATCTCTTAATAGGCAATTTACGTCTTATGGTTTCTGCACAGCATAGTACTCGAGTTAGGATGGTAGCCACGGCAAGTCCAGACTCAGAACAATTAAAAAATGCTATTTCCTAAACGCGAGTACTGGCACCAGACTGCCATAAACGTCAAAATGTCCACTTATTGAATGCAAATTAAAACATTTAATCAATATTTCAGGGAAGGGTATCCCAACACATACAAGTTCTGTGTCCTCCTGGAGAGGTTTGGAATCGTGTATTAATGATATGTAGACCAGGTTTGTAAAGTAAAAATTGGAGGTCTGTTTGTAACACCAAAGTTAACAGATATGTCTAAATGCATAAAAAGTATGTCTCAGTAGAATATAATAAGTTGGGCATTTTTGTGAGACCTGGTGTAAGTAACAGAAGCGTATTGTAGCAGTCCATTAACGTCTCACTGGTGGGCAGAAGCCTCCTTACTCCTAGCAAAGAGGTTTTTAGAAAAACACGCCCACTACGCTGCTCCACTGCAGGTAACTAGAAACATGGAAATCCTTCTTCACGAAAATACATGTGGTGTAGAATCACCATACTATGCCAGTTACGATAATTTGGTCATATTATCTGAGTGCCTGATAAGCGGGTTACCAAACGTCTCTTTTACTGTGAACCTCAAGATGGCAAGCAAAACTATGGCGGTACATGAAACAAAGTAACATCCAGCCCTCAGAATAGGAGACGCTTGCAGAAAATCGGGCTGAATAGAGACACCATTGCCTTCAAGGAGATTCGAGAGGAGCAAGGCTTAAAAGAGATCAAGTCAAAGCCAGACCGCCGACGGCTAATTGCTAATATGCAATTACAACGTTGTTATCTTGACCATATGGTATTGGAAGAACTGTCTCATTGGTCTAGTGGTGAGCATGTTCGACTACAGACATGAGGTCCTTGGTTCCAGTCCCGGGTCGGGCCAATTCAAAAATCAATATTGATTTTTCNATTGAGTAATTGCACTACATTGAAACCACAACTAATGGTTTAAATGCTGTGCAACCACCACCCAGCCCCGAAAAGGCAGAACAGCTTGGTATTGCTGTATGCCAGAAACCTGATAAACGGCACCGATTTTCAGCTGCAACCCTATAGCCTAGTCTGACGTCACGGCAGAGCATCAGCCGTGACGTCGGGTCGGGCCAATTCAAAAATCAATATTGATTTTTCTATTAACATTTTCTCAATATTTACTCGAAGTTGGGAATTCGGCGGTGTGATCTACCCTCGTGCCTCGGAGAGCCCGTTAAGCGGACGGTCCTGCGCCTGATCTCTCTCCGGTCGTGTCGGATTCCCGTCACATCGGACTATAAGAGTGAAGGAATAGATGGTGCACCTGCGTACTATGCCTGCCAATCCGCAATGGAGCCGCGTGGTGGGTCTATGCTCTAAAAACCCTCGCTCCTCAGAGTGAGGGGGTCTGTACCCAGCAATGGGACGTTAAAGGGCTGCTACTTCTTTTTTTTACTTTTTTATCCTGACTGGTCTTGAGTGTGGGCATAATTGTTATATTAGTCACTTGCGAGCGTACGAAATGGCAGGAGTCCATCAAAATGGTCGTTGTATCTGAAATCGGCTAAGACCTACCTACTTTTCGCTGTCTTATAAACGACTAGACCAATTTTGACGAGACTTTCACAGGCAGATACCTAATATCATAAGAAGTAACATAGGTTACTTTTACTTTACTACCAAACTAAAGGGTGCCGAGAACAAAATCAGTTCGTCAGTCAATCCGTCAGGTTCAATGCGTATGCCATTTTTTTATAAAATAAATATATCCTAAGTCAGCTATCAGCCAATGAAAGTCTCATCAAAATCGGTCCTGTCGTTTAATAGATTAGCTGTAACAAACACATAGATAGACAGAACATTAAAAACTATTTAGAATTATATAAATATTTCAGGCTCCTATAACAAGTTATGAAAGAAAGGCACATTACAAAGACTGATTTATCCAATGGAATATTTGGACTACAGTTTTCCTCGATTGGATAATAAAAGTAAAGAAAATGTCTTTAATAAAAACAACATATACAAAACGTGTTAATTTTATTTACTGCTGTAGCAGATAATTTACTGCTGACAGGTTAGCCCGTGACTGTTATCACCTGACACCTGATGGTAAATGATGATACCGATACGCTTAAAGACAAGTTTTCCCTACTATCCATTAAGATTTTTTACTTATATATATAGATATATATAAAAACATGAAGGTTTAATGAAACCAAGGCTCAAGTGAATCAGTTGATGGGGACGCCAAATTGGCCTTGGCTCCGCTTTTTACTCCCCCCATCTTTGCAGCCAGGCTATAATCCGACATGCGAAGGTGGAGGAAAAAATTTGGAGCCTTGAAAACAAGGTTCCCTATTAAAAAAATATTTATTTCACCTACATTATTTTGTTATTATGAAAACGTATTATTTTTCCACTGGAAATACATTTGCGCTCCCTGGCTGAAAGTAAATACCTTCAAGGACTGGCTGAAAGAATACCCTCTAAAACCTGGCGGGACTCTCCGCATCTTGAACTGGGGCTCGAGAGAGTCAATGGGGACATTCCTCTCTGGGACCACGTCTCATGACACCAGAGGTAGACTCTGCTGCAGCGTCCTTTTCCCTCTATAATACCTCTGTGAGATGATGTTCACTGAAGAAAAAGACCACCCGCCAATCGCTCTCGCAGTTGAGTATATAGCAGTCTAACGTTGTATCCTGCTTTGAGTTTAGATTTCACTCTGGGGCCAGAAGACTTAGACTTTAACAATGAACAAAATGAGAACGTCTTAGTAATCCTGTTTATTGTATATGTGAGAATATTAAAAAGAGATCTTTCGGGTCAGGCCAATTCAAATCTGAGTTGGCCTAATTAAAAAAGTTTGTTATAACGGATAATAGTTTCTAGATAAAAAAATATGTTCATATTAATCGATAGATTTTGACGAGAGTTGACGATTAGAACTTGAACGAACGTCTTAAGAAAGTTATACTTAACGGAATCTCGATACGCAACAGAATAACTTTCAAAATGGCTCGGCTTCTGCGCGATGTGTAACAGTCCTTACTTAGCGTAATAACTTATGTGATTCTTTAGGTATCCAGTGGTGTAATTGAATTTCGGATGGATGTGACAAATATGTAGCTGCAACACCAAACTGTATCCCTCGATTTTGTTATCATTTCACGTTTTATTTTTCTATTGACCCTACTTGTCTAAAGATAAATATAAATTTTAACAAAAAAAGAACCGCCTTCAAAACAAACTTACAAATACATTAATATGCTCTTAAAAGAATACGCAATTATTTCTTACTTTTTAGAGCATATTAATGTATTTGTAAGTTTATTTTGAAGGCGGTTCTTTTTTTTGTTAAAATTTATATTTATTTTTGATTTTTAGTGATCGCCACACCCGGTATCGATCACCTTTCAAATATTGCAATGCAGCAACAAACGTAAGGTCATTGGCATTTGATTACAGACAGTTATAGATTTTGCAAAAAATCACACTCTTACTGTAAGCCGTTAAGGAGTTCCATTGATCTTCCTATTTAACTACGACTAGCACTTGACCATACTAAAGTTACAGTAGGCAACTCAAATATCTGGATAGCTTATAGAAGATTCTGCCGAGTATCGTTGATTTTCTCCTAAGAACTGAAGAGTTCCGCCACTTTGTCATGGATTCCATCATCAGAACCTACCCAAACTATCACAAAACAACCCTTGAAGTATATCCTTTCTAATAAAAAAAGAATCATCGGATCGGAACCTTGAGTTATTCGTCCATTTGTCGCGCACATGCTTACGCATATTTAAGAATTATCCGGTTTCGTCATGGATGCCATCATCAGAACTTATTTTAAAAATTGGGACTCTATGACGAGCATCACCTTTCATTTTTAAAAAAATCATCAAAATCGGTCCACCCAGTCGGGATATATGAGGTAACAAACATAAAAAAATACAGACGAATTGATAACCTCCTCCTTTTTTTGAAGTCGGTTAAAAATTAAATCTCTACATACTTTTGTAATCAGATTACAGTTTAAGATCTCTCTACAACCTGCTACCTAATCTGAGTTCAACGGCTCCATAAAAACGTTAACAAAAGTACGTAGAAGATTGTCTGAAATGAAACCATACCTAGCACGTTGTGGCATGCATTTTTAAATTTATTGCTAACGGACTAAGGCACGTCTTGTACCTTCTTATGTGGGAAGTCAACGGAATATTCTGGACTTTTGAAACGATATCTTAAATATTGTATATTTTTAATATTTCCCAAATGCTAATTTGGTTCTTCCTTCCCCAAAGCTTACCTTCTGATAAAGGCTTCCTCGAATGCTTTCCATCTGTACCGATTCTTTGCTATAGCCATTTTTCAGATCCTCTTACCATCTCTATATTGGTCTTCCATTTCTTCTTTTATTTTCCCTGTGATACCTTCATCATATGTCACGTCTATTGTCATTTTAATTTTCTGCAGACTGATTGTACTACTGATTTCTTCTGATTCAAGCATTGAAGTCTCTCTATGCGGGTTTAAGTGCTTGTGTCAGAATAAATGGGGCATACACGGAGTGATTTTCTGTCGAAAGAAGTGTTCGACAGGGATGTGTTGCGTCACCATGGCTGTCCAACTTATTCATGGATAACTGTTTGACAGATTTAAAAGAAAGTATGTATGGATTAAGAATGAATGAATTACTGATCAAATGTTTACTCTACGCTGATGATCAAGTAATACTTGCATCATCCGCTAATGAGCTACAGGAGATGTTAAATATTATAAATGAAGCTTTGAAAAGGAACGTTAACAAAACGAAAGTTATGCTTTTTGAAAGAGATGAATTTATGACGAAAGGTAATATTTCGATAGATGGGGAACAAGTGGAAGAGGTGTAAGAATTTGTGTACTTGGGTACACAAATTCACGCCTTTATATATAGTCAGACGGTGCCTCAAAGGGCCAGACTGGCTGTGCATAGAGGAGTGTTGGCGCCAACACTTATGTATGGTAATGAAAGTTGGGTATGGCAGAAGAATCACAAAAGTAAAATAAATGCAGTAGAGATGAGAGCGTTGAGAAGTATGAGTGAATTGAAACTGAGTGACAAAGTAAGAAATAGTGTGATAAGAGAACGATGTGGTATAAAAGAAGACGTAGTGACTAAAATTGAGAAAGGTATGCTTAGATGGTTTGGGCACGTAAAGAGAATGAATAAAAGGAAACTAACAAAAAGGATTTATGATTCAAGAGTGAATGCGAAATTTGGAAGGGGAAGACCAAGGCGAACGTTCCCGGAACAAATCCAGGATACTTTAAACAAGGGCCAGGTCAAGAGTACTCTAAACCGACGAACTTGTATGAAAGGTTTAATGAGAATAAAAGTAGCGGAGGAGATATGCAAGGATCGTGGCAAGTGGAAGGATGTTGTCTCTGCCTACCCCTATGGGAATGAGGCGTGATGTTATGTATGTATGTATCAGACAGACAGGGATTTAACCGGTGTAAAATTAACAAGTCTTGAATAGCATTGTATTTATTGATTCTAATTATATATTTTTTAAATTGTTAATGTCAATTGTATTAAAACTGGTGTCCAAACTAGATTGAAACAGACAAATCAAACGTTGTCATGTGCATTTCGTCCACATGTTATAGGAACCTGAAACAGTAATTTTAAATTAATATTTATATACTTGTAAACAGTTATAGCTGGAGGTAATCAAATAATAATTTTGGAGGATTGCACCTATAAGAAACGAAAACATAAAGTTAACAATTCTTTTAACAATATATAAAATTGATGATATTCAATATTTTCAAAACCTTTATTAGACAAAGCGAATTGTTTTACACATAATAATTTGAGGTTTATTTATTCATTTATTCCCTTTATTGTACACTAATCTGATACACTAAGTAGAGTAAAACTTATATTAATTACTGGGTTGACACAAGGCGGTCTTATGGCTTTCTAACAATCTCTTCCAAATGAAAGAGAGCAAACAAAAAGTAGGCGGTGGTTGAATACCGTATTTAAAATGATTTTGGTAGAATAATTACACAAACTCACTTTTGCAGAAGTGCTGTCAGATATGTATCATATTTCGCGTTCTAAAACAAGATATTCAGAGAATACATTCATAAGAAGGAGCTGTAAACAGTACAACATGTTATTCTCTGAATTTGACCCATTTTATCTCTCTCTCACAAAATTCAAACTAAATATCAATAATAGTCTACTTCATAAAGATTAATATTTTGAAGTAGATTACTTAGTAGATTACATGGTAGGTTAAATAGTATGTTTTGCTTTGTCTGCACTCACTTTTCTCTTTCTCATGTAATTATAAGAAATTTGTATTATAGGAAACTGTTTTGGTTGTAAGATATTATCATATATTTTATTATTATTGTGTGTAAAATGTACTGTTTTTTTATAAAGTAAAGCTAAAATAAAAAATTAAATAAAATAATTAAATATTTGTAGTGCCACAAAATGTAATTATGTCTATTATTTCTGCTAATTGAAATATGAGTTTTTAAAACAAGAAAGTATAAAATATTCTTGACTCTGCTATGTTTTTATTGAAAATTTGAAAGTTGTGGATATTTGGATATGAATTATAAGATGAGAAATAATGGAATATTCCGGATTCTGCTGTTCCCTTAAATAACATTTTTAACATTGTGGATTTTTTAATATGAATACACAACACAAGATGTTCAGACACTGATGCTGCATTGTCCTTTTCTGTAAATTGTGGATTTCCCAATATGAATTTTGAACATAAGTAAATAATTCTGGATTGTATAAAATGAACTAGATATTTGTATATTGTGGATTGTGTGATGCTTCATTTAGGCCATTGATTTGATAGATTTTCTTATCAAATTGTAATATTCCGAACCTGCTTTATCACTGATCGGTTTCAGAATAACACCGCTGCATTAATATAATATGGAAGCTCGCAAGTTCCGCGGGTAAGGCCGAGTTGGCACGTTTTCGATTCTATTTAAAACCGCTGAATTGTTAATAAATAGATCCTTTAACTGTATAGAGTCTGAGAAATATTGAGGGTAGTTACCATATGCTCAATTATTTAAATGCATTTACCCATTACAGAATGTTTTGTGAATTAAATGGAATAATTTAGAAGGATCATACCTGGTCATCCGTTGTAGGACATAAAAATAAGTCGTTTGAGTGTAATCTCACCTGAAGATAAGTGATACAGTCAGTCTAATACAGTCTCATTGATCTAGTCATGTGGTTGTTTGGCCACAAATATAAGGTCCGAGGGTTCGAGTTTACGGTTAAGAAATGCTTAGTATTTGCCCTGGGTTGTGTAGTTCTCGGTTTGCTCCACCTCCGTACTTCGGAGAGCATGTTAGGCCGTCGGTCTTGCACCTTATCTCTCTCTGGTCGTGTCGAATTGCTAATCTAGTAATAGAAGGGTTACTACACACTATTATACTGTAATGGTAACTATATTTTGTATCTGAAATTGACGCATTTAGTTTTGCAATACTTACTAAATTTCTAGCTCGTTTTTTTATTGTTTTAATACTAGCATGTAATTTAGAAAGCTGTTTTAATTTCTAGCATCTGTGTTATTAGTTTAATAATCCAAAATCTACAAATAAAGGGCGTAGCTTCAGAAAAGACGTTGTCTCATCAACACCCTTACAAATATTATGAATGCGAAAGTAACTGTGTCTGTGGCACTTTCCTGTCAAAACTACTGAGCGTGATGGGTCAAAGCTCTAAAACTCTTTCCTAAGAGTATTTAGGCTTGTGCCCTGCAGTAGATTGTTAATAAGCTGCGACTTATCTACAGTCAAAGTTAGAATCGTGCTAACCTAGTAAGAAAAGAGTTACTCCACATTAATACACAGTAATGGTTACTATACATTGTATCTGAAATTGACGCATTTAGTTTTGCAATTTTTTTTAATTTCTAGCTCGTTTATTTTAATTATTTTACAAGTACCATGTAATTTAGAAAGCTGTTTTAATTTCTAGCATCTATGGTATCAGTTTAATAATCCAAAATCTACAAATAAAGGGCGTAGCTTCAGAAAAGACGCTGTCTCATCAATACCCTTATTAATATTATAAATGCGAAAGTAACTGTGTCTGTCGCACTTTCCTGTCAAAACTACTGAGCGTGATGGGTTGAAAGCTCTAAAACCCTCTTGTTTTAGAGTCAGGAGGCTTGTGCTCAGCAGTGGCACGTTAATTAGCTGTGACTTATCTACAGTCTAAGTTAGAATCGGGCTAACCTGGTAAGAGAAGGGTTACTACACAATAATACACTATAATGGTGACTACAAATTGTATCTGAAATTGATGCATTTAGTTTTAATATATATATATTTTTTTTTTTTTATTTGTAGCGTTTTCCTTTTAATTATTTTAAAACTAGCAAGTAATTTAGATAGCTGTTTTAGTTTCTTGTTATCAGTTTAATGATCCAAAACCTACTAATAAAGAGCGTAGCTTCAGTAAAGATGTTTTCTCATTAATACCCTCATTAATATTATAAATGCGAATATAGCTCTATCGTACTTTCATGTCAAAACTACTGAACTGATTTAAATTAAATTTGGTATACAGATAGTCTAGAGCCTGAGAATGGGCATAGATCACTTTTTAATGTAAAAAATGTTGTAATAAATGGATATGTCGTTATTTAGAAGAAATGGATGTTGAGATAACCATCCTTTCTAATATTATAAATGCAACAGTTACTCTGTCTATTTGTCGCACTTTCACGTCAAAACTACTGAACAGATTTAAATGAAATCTGGTTCACAGATAGTCTAGAGTATCAGAAAGGGCAATAAGTTCTTTATATTGAATCACAACTAGTATTATTATAAATATACAGACATATCCTATAGATATATATATAGTAGTACGACACTACTAACGTTGCCATCCAATGAATTATGAGATTAGTCACCCTCTACGTGAATGATGGAGCAGGTTGACAAGGCTCAGGTTTCCAGTACAGAACTAGCAATTTACCGTTGACGTTGAATAGTGGCATATAAATATTAATTGCTAGAGATTCACTATGTAGTGTTGGAAACTCACCATGGAATTAATTCAGAATATATTGTATACAAGCGGTGCCCAGGACTTCGTATGGATGGAATAGTGTTTTTGGATAGCATTTTTAATAATGCATAGCATACATATAGCATCACGCCTCATTCCCATAGGGATAGGCAGAGACCAGGTTCTTCCACTTGTACTTGCATATCTCCTTCGCTTCTTTCATTCTCATTAAACCTTTCATACAAATTTGTCGGTTTAGAGTACTCTTGAGGGTCGCCTTGGTCTTCCCCTTCCAACTTTCGCATTTACTCTTAACTCATAAAACCTTTTTGTCAGTCTCCTTTCATTCATTCTCTCTTCGTGTCCAAACCATCTAAGCATAACTTTTCCAATTTTAGTCACTACATCTTCTATTATACCATAACGTCCCACAGTGTTTATTTTTAATAATTTATGCTAATTGTTTTACAAATAAGATATATGTATAAATACTTTAACGAGCTATTTGTAGTGTTTCACTGCAAATATCTTATTTACTTTTCTAAGGCTCTAGACTATTTATGCAGCAAATTTAATTTAAATAGGTTCAATAATTTTGGCCTAAAACTGCGACAGACAGAGTTACTTTCGCACTTATTTTGTTATTTTCCTCCCTGAAAAGTAAACTTTAAAAACGTTGTCTTTTGTAAGGCTCTAAACTATACGTGTTTAAACTAATTTCATTTAAATAGGTTGCGTAGTTTTAGTGTGAAAGCGCGACAGACAGAATTACTTTCGCATTTCTAACATTAGTAATGACTACGATATTTGAAATGCGGTTAAAGGCGTTTCCCGTTTGAGAAATTATATCTCATTGAAAGTTTACATCAACTTTAAGCCAATCAAGCAAAAAGTAAAATATTGTTCAGTTTCTGCCTAATTGTTCGCAATTAACTCAGCAGAGATATCATTAATAAAAAGAGTCATTCATAAGGAAGATTTAGATATAATATTTGTTTAAGGTTTAGTGTAAATAAGTAAAATATAACGATAATTGTTGCAAGGGTAGGAAACATCAAGCCGAAAGGGAGCTTTCATCGAAAAAGCTGCCTAATCCGTTGAAAATATAACAAATAGTGCATGTTCAGAAAAGTCTACGACGGTTTTCTAAAAATTACATTTAACGAGAACGAGAACTGTTATACCAATACTTTTAAAGTAATTTGTACTAATAAAAAGTAATTTAAATCTTAACCCCTGTATCTTTATCTAAATATTACTTATTCACTAGAAATTTAACATTTCAAATGATAATAAAAATATTTCTAAATCATTTTTGAATTGTCAGTCGTCTGTCCATTAATAACGAATCTACCACCGGTTTGGAAAGTTGATTACGCTGAGAAAAAACTGGCAAGAATCTCAGCAGTTACTCTTTTAAACATAGTTTCATTTAGGTTTTATCTGCAACTGGAATCAAGTCCAAACATCTTTGTCGCTTACATTTATTTACTTCAACATTATAATATGCCTTTTTATAAAAATATATTTGAAATAATCCTTAAAATTATGTGGAGGGAATCCCCAAATTGATTCTGGTATCTTATAATGCGCATGCTCAACCCGTTAAATGATTTCTGAACCTCCTCTATCCTAAAATATTGAAATTTCTTTACGCAAACCAAGTGAAGTAAAATTCTATTCAGTGTTGGACTCCCTGGACTACGAGAATACCTACTAAAACTAATCAGAACCCTCTTCAACTCCCAAAACGAGGCGAAAGCTCTCCATGCCATTTCGCTGCCAACCATAGTGGCAATAACAGCTGTTGCATACTACAATTTCATCAAATTAACCTTATAAGTTAATTGCCTGATACAAATCATGCAATTTTCTACCCATCAACTATAATAACTCGTTGGAGACGATCACCATCGATAATCTCTCGCTAATCTGGTCGCTAATTGAATCCATCGGCCTTATAGATCACAGTGTAGTTTAAACAGCTAACTAATTAAAATATATAACTTCAAACACGCGCTATTACGTATACGCTTATAGTATCACGTCTCATTCCCATAGGGGGAGGCAGAGACCTAGTCCTTCTCCTTGCTATGATCCTGGCATATCTCCTTTGCTTCTTCCATTCTCATTAAACCTTTGATACAAGTTCGTCTGTTTAGAGTACTCTTGATCTGGCCCTTATTTAAAATGTCTTGGATTTGGTCCAGGAACATTCGCTTTGGTCTTCTCCTTATAACTTTCCCATTCAATCTTGACTCTTAAATCCTTTTTGTCATTCTCCTTTTATTCATTCTCTCTACGTGGCCAAACCATCTAAGCATACCTTTCTCAATTTTAGTCACTACATCTTCTTTTATACCACAACGTTCTCTTATCACACTATTTCTTACTCTGTCACTCAGTTTTAAACCACTCGTACTTCTCAGGGCTCACATCTCTACCGCATTATTTTACTTTTGTGATTCTTCTGTCATACCCAACTTTCACTACCACACATAAGCGTTGGCATGCCCCTGCATGCATAGCCAGGCTGGCCCTTTGAGACACCATCTGGTTGGTCCATCACCGCCGGATGGTTTGGGCATGAAGATAGAATGTATGAAAGGAGACCGACAAAAAGGATTTATGAGTCAAGAGTGAATGCGAAAGTTGGAAGGGGAAGACCAAGGCGAACGTTCCTGGATCAAATCCAGGGCATTTTAAAGAAGGGCCAAGTCAAGAGTACTCTAAACCGACGAACTTATACTAAAGGTTTAATGAGAATGAAAGAAGCGAAGGAGATATGCAAGGATCGTGGCAAGTGGAAGGATGTTGTCTCTGCCTACCCCTATGGGAATGAGGCGTGATGCTGTGTATGTATGTAAGTATGTATTCGTGTTTTTTTAAATTTTCTTGTTGCATTGATATATTTAATTAAATTAGACTTACTGATTACTGTTATACTGTGTCGCTGGTGGGTGCATGTCGACGTAAGTATCTTGCCTGCGAATGCCAGCTCTCATCAGAATCGATGGACTCACTATCAGATATCTAACGATATAATCTCTTCTATATACCATTACTAACTTACAGCCATTTTGATTAAATTTAAGCTGTTATTCTTTATAGGCATATATTGTGTGCAATTCACACGCGGTAGAAGGGAAACCTTCAAAAATTCTAGCTTCAAGGTAATGAAATAAATGTATAATTTCGGCAAGAGTTTTAGTACTACTTTGCCTTGTGGATACGAGTGGAAGGGCCCGAAATAGTTTTTATATCGACGCATAAAAGCAAACATGTAGTAACTGACAAAATATACAAACTCATTTTTTTTTTAAATCAAAACCTTATAATCAGTTGAATAGTTTCTGCTTTCGTCAACACTGTGTCAAAATAAATAACTATCGATGCATGAAAGCAAACACGTCGTAACAGGCAAAATAAACAAATACAACAAAATAAAAAAAAACATCATTCTGTTGAATGGTTTCGGAGTTTATTGCGGTCAAGATTTTTTATGCTAACGCATGAAAGCAATCACGCAGTAACTAACAAAATATACAAATCCAACAGAATAAAAAAAAGACGTTATCAGTTGATTAGTTCAGTGCGGTCGAGAAATTTTTGTATTGACGAATGAAAGGAAACACGTAGTAACTGGCAAAATAAACCAATACAATAAAATTTGAAAAAAGAACATCATTCTGTTGAAAGGTTTCGGAGTTCATGGCGGTCAAGAAATTTTTATATTAACGCATGAAAGCAAACACTTAGTAACTGGCAAAATAAACAAATACAATATAATTTAAAGAAAAAATCATTCTGTTGAATGATTTCGGAGTTAATGGCGGTCACGAAATTTTTATATTGACGCATGAAAGCGCAGACGTACTACCTGGCAAAATATTCAAATCCAAACAAAATTTAAAAAAACCATCATAATCAGTTGAATAGTTTCGGAGTATTTTCGTTTCATCTACTTGCAAAGCACAACGCATACCTCTAACCAGGTCAGCGCATTACCATCTTAGACTGTATCATACCCACCATCTCATGTCCCATGTTGTGAATTTACGTGACTGTTTCTTTTACTGTCGCTTTTTCGTTTCATCGACTTTCTAATCACAACGCATGTCTTACAAAGTTAGCGCGCTATCACCCAAGACTGTATTATCACTTTCTTTCTCACGTTAAATATTATTAATTACTCTCTGTCTCCTTTTCTTTACATCGACTTTCAAATGAAACGAAATTTTCGTTTTTACGACTTTCTAATCACAACGCATACTTCTTGCCAGGTTAGCGCCATACCATCTTAGACTGTGTCTTCACCTGCCATCCCACGTTCAATCTTGTGAATTTATGTGTCTGTCGCTTTTTCGTTACATCGACTTTCAAATGAAAACGTATTTACCTCTTCCCAGGTTAGCGCACTACCATCCCATGTCACATCTTGTGAATTTATGTCTCCGTCTATATTCACTGTCGCTTTTTCGTTTCATCGACTTTCTAATCACAACGCAAACTTCTTGCCAGGTTAGCGCCATACCTTCTTAGACTGTGTCTTCACCTGCCATCCCACGTTCAATCTTGTGAATTTATGTGTCTGTCGCTTTTTCGTTACATCGACTTTCAAATGAAAACGTATTTACCTCTTCCCAGGTTAGCGCACTACCATCCCATGTCACTTCTTCTGAATTTATGACTCCGTCTATATTTACTGTCGCTTTTTCGTTTCATCGACTTTCTAATCACAACGCAAACTTCTTGCCAGGTTAGCGCCATACCATCTTATACTGTGTCTTCACCTACAATCCCACGTTCAATCTTGTGAATTTATGTGTCTGTCGCTTTTTCGTTACATCGACTTTCAAATGAAAACGTATTTACCTCTTCCCAGGTTAGCGCACTACCATCCCATGTCACATCTTGTGAAAATCTCCGTCTATATTTACTGTCGCTTTTCCGTTTCATCGTCTTACAAATCACAACGATGCCAAAGAAGTTTCCACTTCATAAATAAATTAAATGATATTGTCACGTTTGTTCAGTTTATAAAAGAAATATTTCGAGACCTAAAGATGTTTCCAATCCCCTATTGTAGTCGACGGCTGAAGCTGGCCCAAAGAATAGCTTATTTGAAACAGACAAAATGAATTCCCCATTTTATCTACAAGAGTCCAATCGGAATGCTTAGCGCAAATAGGTCAACAAGTTTAGCCTAGCTGTTTTCAAGCTCGAGTGAAACAGGACAATTGGAGTATTATTTAAGTTTAAAATTCGCCGGAAATACACGCAAAAGTTTGCTTTACAGCGAGATTACAGCTGCTTGGATTTTATAATTGAATTTAAAAAAAAAGAAGTATCTGCTTGTAATTTTCTAATTAAAAGCTCTACAATATACGCCTATGAACCTGTCATGATTTTTACACAAGACTCAGGCAAATTAGAGAATGAAATTTCCTGAAATCGTCTTACCGGGGACCGAATCCGGAACTGCCACTTGCCCGTGTCGGCTACTAGACGACATGGGCCAATAGTTCTGTTTCGACTGGGGCAATCAGAAATATAACCATCTGTTTTTAAAAGTCATAATCTGTATTATCTATCTCGGTAACTGTCGTAACAAAATATGAATAGATTTAACATCAGACAATAGGAAAAACATTTGACCTGTCGGTCAATTCGGCTACCCCCAACCGACCAACAAACTGGAGACTCTAGACCACAGGCGAACCACTCGTTCCCTGTGTCTTCCAAAGAGTCTATTATGAGGAGTGTTCAGAGGAACTGGTTTAAGTTACCGCCGTCACAATTCTACGACCGACCATCTCGTCGTAGAAATAAATACCACCGACACACTCTGGACGAATGGCACTCGTCAACGACTCGGTTTGGACGATCTTCTTTCCGCGTACCTGCAAAATGTGGAACCAACTTCCAGCAGTGTTCCACATAAAAATGTTCAAGAGGCAATTGAACTTCCACCTTCTTGGCCGGCAACGCATCGGCAGCTCCCCTAGTGCTGCAAGTAGGAGTTCATGGGCGGCGGTAATCACTTAGCATCAGATCATCCGCCAGTTCGTTTATTATCTATAATTATATATATAAAAAAATCAGTTACAAAGTGACCGTTACTAACGGTGTGTGTGTCGCGTCGAAGGTCGTCATGGTTTTTGATTATATATGTGATTTTAATAACAATAAAAACCCTTGAGGTAAGTTTTAATTTCTAAGATATGAGCCAATAAATACAACATGACGCTACATCAGTCTTATTTTACATAGGAAACATAAAAATCATAACATTTGGTAGTCTTTCATGAACATTAAAATGCCAAGTGCCATTTTAGCATCATTCAACCTACGGGGCAATCGACGCAAAAAAGTCTTTATGGGGCGGGGCAGACGTCGGTTATTTTCATTAAAAAGAGCGGGCAAATTACGGGGACCAATTATAAATATGGCCGTAAAAACGAATACCAGCGAGACCTACCTATGTTGTATGTATGTTTGTAAGTTTATTCCTATTAATCTCTGAAACCGCTGGACCGATTTCAACGAGACTTCTACTAGAAGATACCCGATGTTATAAATGTCTAAGGATTTGGCCAAGTCAAGTATAATGTCCTTGTTTTGTAAGACAATGTTTTAAAGATAAATCATTGTCTTCGCACTTGTAGGTTTTACGAGATTAGACCCACCACGCTGTACCACTCCGAATTGTCATGTTATAAATAATTACTCCTGGGGCAAGCAGGTTTTGATGTTTTCATCAACCGAAAAGCATATTGATGACTTGGAAAGAATAATAAAGCATGTAAGTTTCTCTTTGTAAACAGAAAAGTGGTGTTCGCCCAAGAACCGAAGTCGAGACTTTTATGGACAAGAATTCATGCTTCTCACTACTAGGCCATCTTGGCTAAAAAATGATATTGCCAAAAATAACATTGATTTTTATTCTCAATAAAAATACTTATGTAATGTCTGCCTCATTGGTTTAAAGGTTAGCATGTTTGACTACAGACATAAGGTCCTGGGTTCGAGTCCCGGGTCGGGCCAGTTGGAAATCGATATTGAGTTTTCTATTAAGATTTTCTCAATATTTACGCGAAGTTGGGAAAAAATTGGCGGTGTGATCCACCCCTGTGCCTCGGAGAGCACGTTAAGCCATCGGTCGTGTTGGATTGCCGTCACTTCGGACTATGAGAGTGAAGGAATTGAGTGTGCACTTGTGTACTATGCCTGCCAGTCCACAGTGGAGTAGCGTGGTGAATCTATGCTCTAAAAACCCTCTCTCATTTGAACGAGAAGGCCAGTGTCCAGCAGTGGGACGTTCATGGGCTGCTATTTACCTTTTAACCTCTGTAAAGGATTAGTTGAGACTAATCCTCCTTTTTTAAGGCGGTCTAGAAAACTTCGTCTTAAAGTGATAAGACTGCCTTTTGTTCTTCATGAATGTATGTTTTAAGGTTTTTTTTGTGTAATAACTGTTATGTACAATATCGTCGGCTTCGTCGTCGCTTCAACCGATGGACGTCCACTGCTGGACATAGGTCTCACGTAATGACGTCCACAAGGCCCGATTTTGCGCCGCCTGGCTCCAGCAGCTACCGGCGACCCTCTTTATATCATCGGTCCACCTTTTGGGGCTCTGTATACACTGCGCCGTCTGGTGCGGTGTCGCCACTCCAGCACCTTCGGCTCCCAACGTCTATCGGTCCTTCGGACTATGTGCCCCGCCCATCTCCACTTCAGGTTCGCGATTCGTAGAACTATGTCGATAACTTTGTCGATCTCTTCCTTTCTAATTCGATCACGTAGAGAAACTCCAAGCATAGGCCTCTCCATCGCACGCTGAGTGACTCTGAGCTTCCGTATGCCCATTGTCAGCGACCACGTTTCAAAACCGTAGGCACGGCACTGGCAACACGCACTGTTTGAAGTTTGATGTTCAGGCACTGAGGAATATCGGACGAAAATATCTGGAGTACTTTCCCAAATGCTGCCCAATCGAGTTGGATAAATGCCCCAGGTATGTGTACTCGTCAACAATTTCGAGAGCTGAGTTCTCAATGATGATTGGGTGTGGTTGAACATGGATATTAGACACAATTTTCGTCTTATCCATGTTCATTTTCAGGCCCACCTATTGAGAAACTCTGCTGAGGTCATGGAGCATTGTATTGAAGATACAATATAGTTTATATAAATGGATATTTTTATATAAAAAAATTGGTTTATACCGTAGAGACAATTTCACTGTTAAAAATATGTTACAAAGGGAATTGTTTACAGAGAGATTTCGTTTGAAAAACATTTTTTTTACTATCATACGGTCCAAATTACAAACGTGTGGTTGACAGCATTGAAAAATTAGCTCTGTGCTGCAGACATTATCCTCCTTTGCGCAGCGATGTCGGGTAAATAGGCCGCTCGCCAACTCGGATGGGAATTTAAGTGTAATGTAAGGGAAAAGTTTCAAGTATGCGACTTTAATATATGTTTCAACTTTCAAGTCCGTTTTAAGCGAGTGCATTGTTTCACAGTTGTGGTATAACAACAAATTTATTTGTTAAAATTTATACAATCCCTTTAACAAAATAAAAATTCAATAGCCTTGCAGATTCGCGATCTGTAGGTATTTGTCTTCTGAGGATCTCCTCAATTTCTAATTCGAGAATCGCGCGGAGATACTCCAAGGTCCTATTTACCCTTGTCCATAGTCCACTGTATTACTATGAGCCTTCGGATACATAATCAGAGACCACGTTTCCAATTCCCAAGTTGTCACTAACAGAATCATAACCTGGACTGCTTCAACTGCCAGTAATCTGTTAGCAAAGGCAGTACTTGCACAATTGAACCGTCGAGGGTTTTCCGAAGAAACCCTTTAGATTTATAACATGATTACAGATAGATAGCGTTAATAGTGGAGTTTAAAATCGAAAGTAGTTACAGATAGTATAACATTTGTAGTTACATAATTACTTAAGAGACAAATACATACTAAATAAGCAGATGAAGTCGCACGCAGGAGCTTATACCATATAATAAGCCTCCGGATGTTTATTTCAAATTATTCTCGATAAGCCAAATTGCCTTAAACGTTAATCTCATATTGGACAGCTTGCCCTTTTAATCCGAGATTTCCTTCGTCGTTTTTAGGATTCGCTAAGCTAAGCTAATGCGTATGGGATCGACAAAATTACTTTTATTTCAGCTATTTGCCGACGTCTATCACATGGATTTAACTAATGAATGACTAAAGACAAGTTTATCCTTCCATAATATAAAATAAAGTCCTTCGTTGCATAGTTTAACGTATTTCATGTGATTTTTACCTATATATATAGAGAGATTCATAAGTAAGATATTAATATATAATTTGTTAAGGTTTTGTGTAAATTATTTGAAATATATCAATAAATGTTTGATGTGATGGAAAAGACCAAGCCGCTCGGGAGCTTTCATCGGAAAAGCTGCCTAATCCTTTAGAGATATAAAAAAACCATGGACGGTGGAATATTTCCCTTTTATAGATCTACAAAAAAGTCTTTGAAGGTAAATTTCTACCTATTAAGTATAGCTCACTATATCTATTTTATATTCTAAGAAAATGATCTCTTACACCATAATATTTAAATGGATCTTTTAGGAGTTATAGTAAAAATACTTTAACAATATATTTAAAGTTATTAGTGTCTAATGTATTATAATAAAGAGAAAACATTAGTGCTTTTGTATTTTTGTATGTATATATGTTTGTAACGTTTTAACACAAAAAGTACTGGATCGATTTCAAAAATTTTTCACCGTTAGAAAATGGCATTTTCACGGAGCGATATAGGCTATTAATAATTTCTCAAAAAAAAGGAATTTCTAAGAAAAATGCATTAATGTAACCCAAGGTGTGATACAAAAAATTCTTTTATCGCTTGCGCTCCGAGAACTATTGAATATAGAACAAAAAATGTTCTACAATATTATAAAACGTGATAATATCAAAAAGCTTATTGCGCTTTCGTAGATTTAGAAAAGGCCTATGATCGAGTGGTGAGGAATGAGCTGTGGTCAACGTTATCTACGTATGGGGTGAGCGGTTGTCTGATCCAAGCATTGAAGTCTCTCTATGAGGGTTCTAGTGCCTGTGTCAGAATAAACGGAGCGTACACGGAGTGGTTTCCTGTCGAAAGAGGTGTTCGACAGGGATGTGTTGCGTCACCATGGCTGTTCAACCTTTTCATGGATAAATGTTTGACAGATTTAAAAGAAAGTATGTATGGGTTAAGAATGAATGAATTACTCATCAAATGTTTACTCTACGCTGATGATCAAGTAATACTTGCGTCATCCGCTAACGAGCTACAGGAGATGCTAAATATTATGAATGAAGCTTTGAAAGGGAAAGGAATGAAAGTGAATGTAAACAAAACGAAAGTTATGCTTTTTGAACGAGATGAATCTATGATGAATGGCAATATTTTGATAGATGGGGAACAAGTGGAAGAGGTGAAAGAATTTGTATACTTGGGATCTAAATTTACAAAAGATGGAACATGTGAAAGTGATATCGAAAGGAGAGTGAATGCAGGGAATATGGTAAATGGTGCTCTGCATGCTTTTATGAATAGCCAGATGGTGTCTCAAAGGGCTAGACTGGCAGTGCATGCTGGAGTGTTGGTGCCAACACTTATGTATGGTAGTGAAAGTTGGGTATGGCAGAAGAATCACAAAAGTAAAATAAATGCGGTAGAGATGAGAGCGTTGAGAAGCATGAGTGGATTAAAACTGAGTGACAGAGTAAGAAATAGTGTGATAAGAGAACGTTGTGGTATAAAAGAAGACGTAGTGACTAAAATTGAGAAAGGTATGCTTAGATGGTTTGGGCATGTAGAGAGAATGAATGAAAGGAGACTGACAAAAAGGATTTATGAGTCAAGAGTGAATGCGAAAGTTGGAAGGGGAAGACCAAGGCGAACGTTCCTGGACCAAATCCAGGACATTTTAAATAACGGCCAGGTCAAGAGTACTCTAAACCGACGAACTTGTATGTAAGGTTTAACGAGAATGAAAGAAGCGAAGGAGATATGCAAGGATCGTGGCAAGTGGAAGAATGTTGTCTCTGCCTACCCCTATGGGAATGAAGCGTGATGCTATGTATGTATGTATGTAAAAAGTCTGTCATATCATATTTCCAACTTTAGTAGTTATGCCACTATAACTATTTTTTTGCGTTTTAAAAGTTAATAAAAGCGTCGACAATAATCAAACCATTTTATTCACACCTCTGTATTAATCGTTGTCCTATATATATATTTTATCAAGGAACTTTCAAATACCTGTAAAATACTTTTTAAATTATTAAAATCGTTATAACAAATAGAGAGATATAACGAATTTTCAAATCTAAGAAAATAGGTCCGACTTTCCTTTGCCACACGATCGGTAATAAATATATTTGTTTGTCTTTATGTTGTTTTTTTTATTACTAACTGTGATGACAATACAGTCTAATGTATTCTATTATCTGCTCAAGAACTGAACCCGCATCTACCCCGAACTAGAAGCATCTTACCAAAATACAATCATAAACATCTATATTTTATAGTATTCGCCAAATATTTCCGTATTGTATCTAATCACAGCACTCGATAGTTTTATGTCCCCAACTACAAATCTTGTTATATTGCAAAAGCTATTTACGTCGATCTATTTGGATTCAAGCCAGCAGTGAAGCTTTAATATAAAATCTTTTTTATGGAGGAATAAAACAAAAATCGAGCATACAATTCATATGATATTAAACTAGCCACCCGCCCCTGCCTAACACATTTCTTTCAGAATTTGTTGCGTTGAATATGTCGGATATCAATATGTATATGATTGGACGGCCTTGCTAGCTTTCTAATTTATCTGAGTCTGACCTGATGCGAGGCTTTGCCCTTGACTAGTTACCATCCGCACCAATTCCTCCACAATCAGGGAACTTAAGATTAAACAGAGACTGTCATTGCTTGTCCAACTGCAAATTCTTAAGTTCTTTGGCCACATTACCAGAAAGGAAGCAACTATCTAACACCTGGTGGTTCAAGGCCGTCTTGAAGGGACGCGGTCGCGTGGTTGATTCCCAACGAGATGGATAGATGCAATAAAAGCAACGACTCCACTTACTATAGCAGAATGTACTCGCAGTGCCGTTGACAGAGGCCGTTGGAGGATTATCTCGAAGCGTGCATAGCGAGCATGATACATAATTACCACCACTCTGCCAAGAGTTTACGAATAAAAAGAAGAGGTTACCACCCTACCAGTAAAAACGTACTAACAAGCAAGAGATTTGTGTTCCGATATTCTGTGTAGACGCTATAAGAAGTAAATTGCTCTCACAGTCATGTTCTAACCTGTCAGCAATAAAGAAAAAATCTCCCTTCTTGAGTTGACTAGCTCCGGATTTACTTAAACGACCCTTACAATCAGAAATGAGGAGATCCATCCATAGAAAAACCAAAATCACCGACATAGCCCTAAGATCACGAAGCTGAGGAGGCAATGGGAGGGGTACATAATCCAATGAACCGATGGACGTTGGGGCCTAAAGGTACTGTAATGACGACCCCACACCGGATGGCGCAGTGTGAGAAGACCCCCCCCCACTAGGTAGACTAAAGATATAAGGAGGATAGCCGCTGGAGCCAGGCGGCACAAGATCGGGTACAATGGGCATCATTAGATGAGACCTTTGTTCAACACTGGATGTCCATCTGTTAAAGTGAGAGGTATAGGGTATCTAAAGGAGTTTTCATTTAAATAAAATAACATTTACATGGTCTTCGTAGACTACTAGTGAAATAGTTAGGTGTGTCACGACTTTGTCAAGTTGTAATCCAATATACCTAAATCCTAAATGTAAAAGCGATACCAATCGCATCCGTTTTGATTGGACTGCTGCTTACAAACGCCGTCGCAATTCACACAATACGCCATTTACTGAACTTGCATTGACACAAGAGATAGTTCTGTACGTAGCTCTCAGATTACCAGGAGGTACAATTGATCCTAAATCCTAACTGATCTATTTATTACTATCCGTACATGTCAAATTACCCTTAAATGAATTGTCAACTTTAGATAGTTACATTTTCTATTTACTCACGATTAGGATTTGACTGAAATCTCACCTGAAGATACAGTCTAAAGTAGTTTGCTCCTAGTCGTTTCTACAGAGCATCTTAGTCAAACGCAAATCCTTTGCTTGCGGCTTGCTTGGTATGCTGGTCTAGCCACGGTCTAAATTTCTCACTAGTCCAAGGATAAATTGAAAGATTAGAAAATGCTAGCAAGATGACTGCATCCTGCTTGCGAAGCGATAACTTACGCCATTACGCCAGCTAGGCCATTTATTACTTTCTGGTTAATACATTTGCACACTCCGACTTTAGGGTTGGGAACATGGGACTCGATGGGAACGGAAACCTCGTAAAACTTAATGAAACCCTCTTCATCTACTCGTATTATAAGGCAACCCAAAGATCACTCACGCATTTCTATCTGATGTCCCGGATCAGTTCAAATCCACGGGCGATGGGAAAATAAGGCGCAAAGTAGGCTCGCTGCTCATAGGGACGACCTGAACCCGTGAGACCTGAACAAGTAAAACAGTCTAATATAAGGGATAATGACTTATTTTCTTGATTTCAACCACGAGGCCAACAGGGTTTCTTTTTTGAATATCGTCCATGTCTCTGCAACCAATGAACGTCCAATGCTGAAGCTAAATCTCATAAGGCTTGATCTAGGGCCTTACTTGTGTGGTCTTTCTCATACTTCTTATCTTACACTTCGCCTTTTGGTACGGGATGACTGTTCCAAACTTCGGTACCAAACTTTCACTGATCCTATGGACTACATGCCCAACTCATTGCCTCATCGACCTCGCAATTTGTAGCACCATGTCAGTAATTCTGGTTATTCTATGGATGACCTAATTTTTGATGTTATCGCATAGAAATACTTTGAGCATATGCTTCCCTATCACCAATAGTCATTACGTTAAATCTTGAATCTTTTGATGATTATTAGCAACACGTACTATTCGAAGACCTTTGTTTTCAGGTACAGAGTTTCGAGTATAATAAACGCTAATAGGTTATTACCAAGACCTATTAAATGCTTTAATATCTGATACTATTGTAGACAAACAAGGTTCTTGCGGACTGATTCCGACATGCCATGGGCCTTATCGGTAGTTTAAGGTTCCATTAGTAGCCGGATTAAGGATCGGTGGTCATTAGTAGTTTGGTTTACTAACATATATGTTACAGCTTTAGTTCTAATTACGTTTTTTCAAATTCAATTAACATTAATGTTTGAAAGGTCAGATATACTTTTAATATACCTATAACAGAAAACGATTTAGAATATAAAGTTAAGGGGTTTTCTTCATGTCCTTTTTAGTGAAGAACTTGCAACAAATTTAATTACGTGTCCTTTCCTTTATCATGATCTTTACACATAATTTAGAATAGAGTAATTCATTTTCATCATCCACTCTTTTGTTGTCGAATTAATCCTTCAAATTATTACATGATTTTTCAATTAGCTGTCTTTTAATAAACGATTTTAATTAATTGAACGATTTCATTAGAACATCTCTTAGGAGTTGTTTATAGAGCTAACGTTTAATGAATTGTTGAGTTTTATTATTTCTTTTGCTTTTTTTCTGTAATATTTGGCATATATTTAACAATTAATTCTAGGTAAGAGTGTTCACGCCGGTCCGTGGCCGATCGAAGGAGGCTACCAAAGGTCACCAGGGCCCATAAATGGTGATGAGAGCTTGGACCACTGTGGACGGCGGGAGGAGAAATTATATGAAAGAAATTCCACTTAGGGGTCAAACAGATGTGAATCTTCACCTACTTCAAATGCCGTTCTCCTCGGGCGACGACGATCCTGTGCCTGGTGGTGCACGGGACCGCCTTGGAGTGGACAGAAGACCGTCGTAATCGACAGCAGCTTTCCGCGACGCCGTGGCAGGTCATGTTAGACACAATTCATGCACAATACACACAAACAAAGACACACACCGAGAACGGCATTCGAGATAGGTGAAGATTCACATCTGTTCGACTCCTAGGTGGAAATTCTCTCATATAATTTCTCCTCCCGCCGTCTGCGGTGGTTGAGGCTCCCATCACCATTTATTGGCCCTGGTGACCTTTGAAAGCCTCCTTCGATCGGCCACGGACCGGCGTGATCAATGAGAATTATTTTTGGTAATCTCGTTTAGTTTTTAAGCTTGTAGCACATATTATTGTAAATTTGGTTAGTTAAAAGTTATGAAGAAACATGCAGCCTCTGGAATGTAAGTAACATCATTTTGAGCCACAACTAAGCAAGGCTGACTTTGATAATAAATTCAAAAGTTCTATGCGCTTTACATCTGTTATCTTAGGAGTTTCATATGTAACCTAAGTGTAGTTGCCGCCTCGGGCTTACTTCCCTACTTAACTTGGTCGCTTTGTTGGATTTCGTGATAAACGAGCCTCACACATTATTTTCAAGTTAAAGAGCTTGCGCGCACTGGCAATAAAATAAACGACAATTATATTTTTATTGGTATTAACTAGCAAACAAAAAAAATCGAATACCATTACCCTTAGACAGTTATAAGATAGATTGAACTACCTCACATGTTTTCCACTTATAGAGCATGCGCACACGTTTGTTAAAATAAACGACAGTGATATTTTTATAGACTTAAACTAACAAATCTTTATTAATTGAACATCATCGCCCTAAGACAGTTACAGAGCTTATAAAACTGTTACGCTGGAAGGCACATATTAAACTAATCCGTATATATTCCAGCAACAGAGCCTGTTGTAGAAAGAGATCCTGATATCGATAGATAGTTATTAGACCAGAAGAAGTGTTACAGCGTTATTTTAAAGATATAGATCACGATGCCCTCACTGGCAGTAAAATAAACGAGTTTATTATAGGTATAACCAAGTAAACGTCTATAAGTAAGTATCATGGCCCTTAGACAGTTACGAGACATATAGACTTCACATATTTTTGAGTTTTAAAGCATGCACACACTGACAATAAATTAAACGACAGTGATTTTTTGGTAAAGATATTTATTTATTTAATTATAACTTATGAACTAGCAACACGTTAGAACTACAACTTAAACTATGCTAAAGGTTATTAAATTACACATAATTATACTAATACCTAGTTACATCATGAACCTAAAAACTAATACGATACACTATAAATTTAGATAGCTTGAATACTAGTAGGAAAACAACAACGACAATACAAAATACAATGCAAAAAAAAAATATATAAACCAGTAAATGAGGCAATGGATACCCTTGGCCATGGATGGAGTTACATGGCCTAAAGAACTACTACAGCAATTTTGAAGTTATAAAGCTTACTCACGTTGGCAACAAAATAAACGACAGTAAATAAGCCAGCAAACGTCTTTAATTGAGAATGGCGATAAAATAAACAATAGGGGTTTTTGAAACAAGTATAAACCAGTAAACGTCTATTAAATTAAAATCGTCACCCGTAGATAGTTACTTGACTAATAGTTACCTTCATTTGTAGAGCATGCGCACACCGGAATAAAATAAACGACAGTGATATTTTTAGAAAGATATAAACCAGCAAACTACCAAATGGATACCCTTGCACTTGAATAGTTACATGACCAAAAGAGCTGCTACAGGGTTGTTTTAAGGTTATAGAGCGTATTCACATTGGCAATATAATAAACAACAGTGATTTTTTATAGATATAAACCAGCAAACGTTTATTAATTTAATATCATCGCTTTTATTTTTAGCTTACATAATTTCCATTTGTAGAGCATGCGCACACTGGCAATAAAATAAACGACAGTGATTTTTTATAGTTAATATGATATTTAAACGAATAATTTAGCATTTTTTTAGAAAATTTACTACAAAAATATATTTGATGCATCCAGCTGATTTGATTTTATGACAGAAAAAACATGAAGACAATATTATTGTATAAATGAATAAAGCTCAACAACAGCTTAACCGAATTTCATAAAAAAATGGGGTGTGGCTGTTAGTTGAACGTGATTACGTCTTTTAATGGGGCTTCCCTCTCTACCACGCGCGATGTGTTACAGTCCTTACTTAGCGTTATAAACGATTCTGTAGCTATCCAGTGGTGTAATTGAATATCGGATGGAGGAGATAAATATGTAGCTACAACACTAAATTGTACCCCCCGATTTTGTTATCATTCGGATTCTAAAGACGTATTCACGTTGAAATGATACATAACAAGAACAATGAACATACATGCATAGCATCACGCCTCATACCCACAGGGGTAGGCAGAGACAACGTCCTTCCATTTGCCACGATCGTTGCATATCTCCTTCGCTTCTTTCATTCTCATTAAACCTTTCATACAAGTTCGTCCGTTTAGAGTACTCTTGACCTGGCCGTTATTTAAAATGTCCTGGATTTGGCCCAGGAACGTTCGCCTAGGTCTTCCCCTTCCAACTTTCGCATTCACTCTTGACTCATAAATCCTTTTTGTTAGTCTCCTTTCATTCATTCTCTCTACATACCCAAACCATCTGAGCATACCTTTCTCAATTTTAGTCACTACGTCTTCTTTTATACCACAACGTTCTCTTATCACACTATTTCTTACTCTGTCACTCAGTTTTAATCCACTCATGTTTCTCAACGCTCTCATCTCTACCGCATTTATTTTACTTTTGTGATTCTTCTACCATACCCAAATTTCACTACCATACATAAGCCCTTTGAGACACCATCTGGCTATTCATAAAGTCATGCAGAGCACCATTTACCATATTCCCTGCATTTACTCTCCTTTCAATATCACTTTCACATGTTCCATCTTTTATAAATTTAGATCCCAAGTATACAAATTCTTTCACCTCTTCCACTTGTTCCCCATCTATCAAAATATTGCCATTCATCATAGATTTATCTCGTTCAAAAAGCATAACTTTCGTTTTGTTTACATTCACATTCATTCCTTTCTCTTTCAAAGCTTCATTCATAATAATTAGCATCTCCTGTAGCTCATTAGCGGATGACGCAAGTATTACTTGATCATCAGCGTAGAGTAAATATTTGATGAATAAGCACAAATGAACAATGAATAAGCTAAATAATAGATAGTTTCCACGATTTTGTTCTAGGCTCAATTAGCAAACTTTAGTATTCGATGCATGTAGTTGAACAAGTTTATAAGTTATCCGTTTTCAAGCATGAAAGCAACAGGACAATCGGTATATAGTTTAAGCTCGGAATGGCCCAAAACTGCACCGAACTCTAGTTTAAAACACAGCGCGGTTGCAGCTGTTCGGCTTGGGTTGCTCAACTTTGTTAAGACGCAACTTTACTTGTTGTTTTAATTAAATCCGTTATCCATATTTCATGGTTGTTTATTTCTATTTTTAGTACACTAGGTTTATTAACTTATAAAGCATTGACTCGTGGAATAACAAGGCTTTAACGGAATTATAACTTAGAAGGAATGCTCGCAAAAGCCTTGTCTCGTTTTTGCCTTCTCCTTGGTTATACAGACGTAATATGACACTTCATTGTGTAAACTTATTGACACTTATACGAAAAAAAAGTGAATAATTAACTTAATATAATTTAAGAAATAGAAGTAAATTCAATTAAGGGTTTCTATAAAAAACTTTCAGAGGAAGTTACAGATATCGTACTATAATTTGAAGGACTACTTAAAAAACGTGAGAGTGAACAAATTGCTCTAGTTGAAAAAGAATAAATTAAAAATATATATTGTAATGAATTAAAAAAAGGATATCCGACTGAGTTTGTAGCTGGCTCTTCTCAGAACAAATCACGAAGGAAAACTCATAACTTCAAATTCTAACTCGTTTTGTGACATCATGATAAGTCGGACATTATGCAGTAAAAGTCTACTGGAATATAGAAAATTTGAATTTTAAGCTGATATTTTTTTTAAAGCTTTTAATTCTTATCGGGCACTTCTGATGGCATGGTAGGGGTCATGGATATTCATATTTGAACTTTACATGACTCTCATGTGAAAATAGTAGCATTGGTTTCGCGTTGCCTTCTACTCCAGGACTTTATGAGGTAATTTAAAACCCCTAGGCCTCTGTAGCCTCGCCTACTCTAGGTAGGACAGGTATTTGATTTTATTCTCATCTGTTATCAGATGATTTCTACAGACTATCACACTGGATCGCAATTTTTTTCTTGTCGATACTTTAATGTGGAGTTTTGATTGATACATCACATCATAATGTAGTAAGATTCCCGGCTTGAGGGCCCCAACGACAGCTCATGATGTCTCTGGCGCTGAATTCTCACTGGTCACCATAGAGGACGAAATTCTCTGCAATGAGATTGGTTGACAGGCATCAGAAAGGACGATAGAAGCAGCAGCTATCCGATGGAGGAGACAGAGGGCCAGGAGACGCGTCTCCTGCTATTTGCGTCTCCTGCTATTTGCGTCTCCTGATTGATCGTAACTGGCGAGGTCTGGGGTCCCAAAGAATAATGTCCCCACTATATCTCTGCCCCTGTTTTAGTGGGTATTTTGTACTTCAGTGAGCCAAACACTCGTGGTTAAATATGTAACTTTCAGCTGCGTAAATGAACTTCCACCAGTCTCATACAAATAAGAAATGAAACTGAGACCTTTGCTAGCAATGCAAGTACTCTGACCATTACGCCAAAGATGCTGTTAGATCAGAAAGATCAGCCCCTTGAAAGGTAAATAGCCAAATTCTGTAACATTAGAATCGGGTCACCTATTTAAATGGCATACGTATTCCTGAAATGAGCTACATTGCTTTCAATGGGTTTTCCTGTACGGACGGTCCCTTTCATTCGCCCTTTGATCAAGGGATGGTTGTTAGTCGAAAACCTTTCCTTTGACAGCAACGCGTGAAGGCTGTATTGACTCATAATTGAATTCCTGAAAACAATTGTATGCTGAACAACACTTATTCATGCATGTATATAAGTGAAACCACTGATAGACTGACTTAAAATTATATATTATATTTACTAACTGTGACCGTAACTTCGTCCGCATGGGATCGTGTTTTGAGTAGCATTTATAACAATTTATGCTATTTATTTTTCAAATAGGACACATACCTATAAATACTTTGATGAGCTATTTGCAATGTTTCACTGCAAAGCGCTTATTGTCTGTTCTGAAGCTTTAAGCCTATCTCTGGACCAGATTGCATTTAAATTGGTTCAGCAATTTTGACGTGCAAGCACCACAGATAGACAGTTCATATCGCATTTATAATATTAGTAAGGATTGTTATTTTACACCCTTTGCATGTCGTGTTTATTGATTGATAGAATCAACAGTCACAAAATTAGTTCAAAGCTTCTAGCTCTAATAATGACGAGACTTACGTCGTTCACAACTCTTTTTTGGATTAAAAAGTAATGTCCTTTCTTCTAAACTAGCTGTGTACCAAATTTAATTGAAATCAGTTCAGTAGTTTTGTCTTGAAAGCGCGACAAACAGAGTTACTTTCACATTTATCATATTAGTAAGGGTTTACCAGTTCTATGATGAATGGCAATATTTTAATAGACAGGGAAAGAATTTGTATACTTGGGGTCTAAATTTACAAGAGATGGAACATGTGAAAGTGATATTGAAAGAAGAGTGAATGCAGGGAATACGGTAACTGGTTCTCCGCATGGCTCCCGCTCAAAAGGCCAGACTGGCTGTGCATGCAGGAGTGTTGGTACCAACACTTATGTATGGTAGTGAAAGCTGGGTATGGCAGAAGAATCACAAAAGTAAAATAAATGCGGTAGAGATGAGAGCGTAAGAAATAGTGTGATAAGAGAACGTTGTGGTATAAAAGAAGACGTAGTGACTAAAATTGAGAAAGGTATGCTTAGATGGTTTGGGCATGTAGAGATAATGAATGAAAGCAGACTGACAAAAATAATTTATGAGTCAAGAGTGAATGAGAAAGTTGGAAGGGGAAGACCAAGGCGAAAGTTCCTGGACCAAATTCAGGACATTTTAAATAAGGGCTAGGTGAAGAGTACTCTAAACGGACGAACTTGTATAAAAGGTTTAATGAGAAGGAAAGAAGCGAAGGAGATATGCAAGGATCGTAGCAAGTGGAAGGACGTAGTCTCTGCCTACCCCTATGGGAATTAGGCGTGATGCTATGTATGTATGTACCAGTTCTGTTCCTCATGTGTTTTGAAGTATGATATCACATCGTTTATTATGATGATGATATCACATCATTTATTCCGTTATCTCATCTACGTTACTAGACGATATCTCTTCATCAGCAAAGTGAACCGACAGTTTCACATAACTCAATATCACTGGCGACCTCAAAGCTTATATCATAAACCGCCTGCACAGAGTGTCACTTTTAAAGCGAGGAAAATCTTTATTGACTTATATGTATGAAGCAAATTGGATGATGGAATAAAAAGTTGCATACAAATATTATTCTGTCTTAGTAATACAGTAGTTTTTCGCGACTTTTTTCCAACACATCTTTAACTAATAAATAGTATCCGTTACAAAATTGTATATAGTTTACTCGTATTAGAATCATATTACATTTTTGTGAATCATTGTATAAGAAAACTCCTAAAGTAGAAAGAGCAGATAGTAAGATAAAACAAAATATAATGTAAATAATAATATTATTTGAATAATAAAGACACGTCATCATTGCGCTTACTTGTTACAACATCAACGTTTGTCAGGCGCATTTGCCGACTGTAGATAGGTTGTTTTGGCGCCAAATTGTTCCGTAATTATCCTGACTTAGTTTATTACGCGGAAGTGTTCGCGACTTTTGTCTATTATAACTTTTACGCATTAATTAAAAGAATTTTAGATAGCTTGCTCTTATAAGTATCATAATAGATTTATATAAAAAGAATGGATAGTAAGATAAAGATAAAATGTGTAAATAATAATATTATATGGAACATGGCCCCAACGCGCTTTCTTGCTACAGCATCAACGTTTGCCAGCCGCATTTGTTGAATGTAGATTTTTGCGCTTAATTCATCCGTGATAATTACGCGTTTGATAGTGCATATAAAATAATATATGTATATATACTTCTGGACACATCTATTGGCCCACCTTGCATTTTCAGCTTCGTTTGGTCCTAGCTAAAATTTTATATTAGGTCGAAAGCAAAAAGTTTTTACAGTTTTGAACCTGGCACATTCATAATTTTATTCAATAGTCTTTTTTTTAAATTTGAA
>JACTOM010000870.1:72992-169904 GCA_015832385.1 Elymnias hypermnestra | reverse complement strand
TATATATAAAATAATTTATGATATATTTCAAATAGAATAACATTTTAAATAAAGGATACGGTTCGTCATTTGACTAAATCGTATTCTTAGAAAGAATGACCTTCACGAAAAGAATGGCCTTCACAATATCGTTCCCATTGGTGAATTTGTAAACAGTGTAAATGATGCCAATTTGGGATATGATGTTTCTTAAACGATTAGAATTACTTAAATTATATTAATTGTAACTATTAAATACTAGCGGGGAATGATGTTTTCTTGATAAATAAGATAATTAAGAAATATATTTGCCGCCAAACGCTGCCATTGGTGGTTTATGCTAATGGCATAATTAACGACAACTGTATAAATAGTCCTAAAGTTAGTCGAGAGGTCAGATTTGTATCATCAACGTTAACCACGAGTTGTTGTGTGTCAGTAAAAAGGGCTGCTCTGCGATATAAAGCTAAGTGTATTTCTTTAAATTAAAACTGTCGACTTTTAATATGTCCTAATGAATAATTGAGTGTACTTTGTTTTACATTTAATGGATGTTGATGGTGCAATTGTATTTAATTGTGTGTTATTTATTTTTATATTTAATAGTAATGGATGTCGATGTATTTTATTGGAATTTATATTAAATATAACGTAGATAAAAAAAAGAGTAAAAGACTATGGAGCTTCTTGCCGGATTCTTCTCCATCTAGTCTGTAGGTTGTGAACCGGTGGTAGAAACATTGACAAAGAGTTTACTGGAAGTAAAGAATATTTTAGATTGGATATCGACCTTTTATTATGACAATCCTATTTATTTATTTTTTAAATCATTTTCATACAATAGTTAAAATTAATAATTAATAGTACCCTTTATCGTGTTATTCCTGACAGGATGGTAAATTAATAATTATTAGTACCCTTTATCTTGTTATTTCTGACACGTTCCTCTAGTTCTTGGAAATCAGCAGGGGCTTTATTTTATAATGATCCAGCTTAGCATAGTTGTGAGTCACCCAAGGGGCTTACAGTAGTAGTTTATATAATAAAAATGAACTTATAAAATGTATTATGTAATTTGTCGGAGTCTGGATGGATTACTATAGAAAAATCCTATTCATGAAGCTAAACTTTGGTAATTTATACAATATCGATGTCGGCGCGACCTTAAAAGCGATTTAATTTAAGATAATTGCATTAAAATAACTTAAGATAGAAGCTATTAAAAATAAAGCTTTGTTCCCACAAATGAGTGGTTATTTAATCAGTTGTATAGGTCTTGGCGGACGGCCTACTCGTGCGGCTGTTGTGGCAAAAGACGGTAATGCTTTTTGCCTGTTAACAGGCTATCATTTTTCAAGGCTGTCAACCCCACGTTTATAATTTGGGCCATATGAAAAAATGTTTTTCATACACACCCATTGTGCGAAAGATTCCTTTTGTTTGTAAATTTTATGTCACGTGAATAACAAAGCAAAAAATTGCCTCTTTAGAACTTTTGCGAGCTTTTGCCGACTTGGAAATTAGTAAAAATTTCCCATTTATATTATCCTTTTATAAACTGTTTGCTATATATTTGGAAACAACTAAAGGAGTTTTCACCAATAGCGTGATTCATGGTTGATATATAACAATTATTGTTTTGGAAAGTATCAAGCTTTAGATGTTTCTCTTTAATAGAACTACAAAAAGTCCGTATTAGCTTTTATCTACCTTTTAAGGACAGCTTACTATTTATTTTATGAAAAACAAAGATCACATACTATGTTATCCAATAATTGTTAAAAGTTTATAAAATATCAAACCGTAGATAGCGGTTACTAACAAAACAATTTACAATAGGATATTACTCTTTTATAGATCTACAAAAAAAGTCTGTATTTAGTTTCTGTATATCTTTTAAAGACAAAAAGAAAAAAATATTGCTTGTAATGTATTTATAAAGTAATTCAAACGGATAAAATATTCATTTATCTACGTTAATTAACGTAGAGTATTTCATATATATTATTATCATTTTTTACACCATATGATATTACTTAAATGAATATAATGACAGTTCACTGCGTATACTCGTATATATCAGAAAACTTATTCTATGTACATAAAAACATTGACTCTTTTAATAAAAAGAGTGAATGTACATCATATAACTTACGAAACCAAAACAAACTTGTTATAAATTCTAGTAGGCTGCATAAGATTAACAACTCATTTAAGGGTAACTGTATACGTTTCTATAATAAACTCCCACAAGACGTTCTATAGATGTCAATTAATAAATTCAAAGTCTTTGTTAAAAGAAAGTTGATAGAAAAAACGTATTATAAGTTGCAAGATTACCTAGACGATAAAAACGCCTGGGAGTGAACGAATCGCTCTAATTTTAATTAAAATATAGTAAACTAATATATTATTGTAATGATGATGGTAAAAAAATACCCGACTGAGTTTGTTGTGGGTTCTTCTCAGATCAGGGCGCGAAGGAACCCTCGTAACTTTAGATTTTAAGCCGATTTTGAGTACCATCATCAGACGTATATTAGAATCAGAGTGTGGGAAAAGAATATATAATTTGACGATTCAAAAGTGCTGTAATATGCCTACTTGAATAAAGATATTTTTGATTTGATTTGATTTGAATAACTTAGGAGTGAAATCAAACAAAGCGTCGCCATAAGAAACCCTACGACTATATACAGCAGTGTACATTTATAAAATTAAATAACGATATTATATTATAAATAATATAGAAATAAATAATTCTAGCTACAAAACTTTGCCCAATTAAAACTATCCCGTTGTTTAACAGCCATAACTTGAGCTAATTAGGGACTTTTAAACCTAGAAATAATGTGTCTGGTGGTAATATAACTTGAGTTGGATGTTGGAAAGTTTGAAAATCTGAGGTAACTACATTATATTTATTTTAATTTTTTTGTTAGTTACGGTATAGTTAAAAATTAGGCTCTTGTGTTTAATATAATATTGTGAAAGCTTATTTTTGAGTTTACTTAGCTTTCATGTTCAAAGAAAATACCTCTACAGTTTATTTATTTCAATTAACAATGTGTATGATCGAGTTGTGAGGAATGAGTTGTGGTCAATGTTATATACGTATGGGGTGAGCGGTAGTCTGATTCAAGCATTGAAGTCTCTCTATGAGGGTTCTAGAGCTTGTGTCAGAATATTGGGGCGTACACGGAGTGGTTTCCTGTCGAAAGAGGTGTTCGACTGGGATGTGATTTGTCAACGTGGCTGTTCAACCTGTTTTTGGATAACTGTTTGACAGATGAATCACTCATCAAATATTTACTCTACGCTGATGATTGANATGTGAAAATGATATTGAAAGGAGAGTGAATGAAGGGAATATGGTAAATGGTGCTCTGCACGCCTTTATGAATAGCCAGATGGTGTCTCAAAGGGCCAGACTGGCTGTGCATGTTGGAGTATTGGTGCCAAGACTTATGTATGTTAGTGAAAGGTGGGTATGGCAGAAGAATCACATAAGTAAAATAATTGCGGTAGAGATGAGATAGTTGAGAAGTATGAGTGGATTAAAATTGAGTGACAGAGTAAGAAATAGTGTGATAAGAGAACGTTGTGGTATAAAAGAAGGTGTAGTGACTAAAATTTAGAAAGGTATGCTTAGTTAGTTTGGGTACATAGAGAGAATCAATGAAAGTAGACTGACTAAAAGAACTTATGAGCTTTGCTTACTTTGCCCTTCCCGTTCCGGTCGTCTTACAGTAAACATCTAAGTTTGTTGTGCAATGAAAAACAACTTCAAAATACAATAAACAGTCACTTAGTAGTGCTAAAAACATATTTTTGTGAAAATAAAGAGTTGAAATAATACTAGTGTATCCAAAAACTGCCAGTATAAATAAAAACAAATCGAAACATTTCGATTCTTTATAAATTATAAAATGTGACAAGGTGTAAACAATAGTGAAGTTGTCGCTGTCAATGCTGCCAACTAAATTGAACTGTTGTTCGGATACACACACCGTTAAAATTTGCTAACGCGGCGTTCAGATTTTAACAAGATTGTAACAACATAACGTGACAAGAAGTATAGTGCTTTTGTGGCGCGAAGCTCAAGGTGAGTGTAAAGGTGCTAAGCTGCTCGCACTATCGCTCATTTGTTTTGCACGTGCATCTACACGTTTATATCCAATAATTCCCGTGCATTTGGTGTCCTAGTGCCCGGAGTACAAAATTGTATCGTACTGCCACCCTCGCATTAAGAACACAAATATGCCCCTTAATCGAACTCCTCCCACTGGTTCGCCATCACTGCAACATCACGTATCAGAGCCAAACATATCGTTGCAGCGAGAAGATAACCTTGGTGATACCTCAAATCTAAATATAACAATCAGAAATAAACGTAAGCGAGAATTGGAATATGACTCATTAGATACGCTAAAATCAGATATCTTGGAATTGTTTGCTAAATGGGCAAGCGACCAGGACTCCAAACTTCTAAAACAGTTGTCTGCAATGTCTGCATCAATGGATGAACTAAAAGCACAGAATGCTGAAATAAAGGCTGGCGTTGATTTCATGTCGCAAAAATATGATGAAATTTTTTCCAGACTTAAAGTATTGGAAGAGGAGAAAAAACAGAATCTTAAACAAATTCAATTCCTGGAAAATAAAATAGAATATTTAGAAAAATCCACTAAAGCTACATCTATAGAAATAAGAAATATACCGCCAAGACAAAATGAATCGAAGGAGATTTTATCAGAACTAGTTGAAACGACCGCCAGGGTTGTCCATGTAGACATACAACGCTCGCAAATACATAATGTATACAGGACAAATTCTAAAACGGAAAGTAAACCAATAATATGTGAGTTCTCAAACGTTCTAACAAAAGAAAAATTTCTGAAATCTGTCAAAAAATATAATAAAGATAATGGGACTAAACTGAACACCAAACAAATAAATATAGATGGTGCTCCAAAGCAAATTTATATCTCGGAAAATCTTACAGCGACCACTAGAAAGCTTTTCTTTAAGGCCAGAGAAGTAGCTAAAGAAAAAGGTTACCTTTTCTGCTGGACTTCCAATGGAAAAGTGCTTCTGCGCAAACGAGAAGGTGCGCCATACATCTCTATTCTCAAGGAAAGTGATTTACTCAATATTGCATGACTTTTAATTCATCGTTATATATTTTTTTCTACAGTAGTTATTCAACATTACAACTACGTTTTAATATTGTGTTGCAAAACTGGTTGTATGATGTACATTGCATTTAACTTAATTTATATGATTAGTTTAATTTTAACACTTTACAAACATAAATATATAAGCATTACAAATACTTATACTCTAAATAATACCCACATACACAATTTATATACAACAAAAACAACATTCCTTAATTATCGTAATTTTCAAACAATTTTCAAAGTTACAATAATATACAACATTATTTTGATTATAAAACTTTTCAATTACACAAAAACAATAGTCTCCAGTTTTAAATTCTGCACTCTCACTTATGCCTGCCGTATCATCATTCTGATATTATTTATACCCTCGGATGTAAAGTATCATATATATGTACAACGCATACAATACTATACTATTAAGATTGACGGTTCCAGAACAATTGCCTATAGATATACTCCTTTCTTAAACAAAATATATGTAGCTAAAAATACTTATATAATACGAACATTCTTTTTATTAAATGCAACTGAAATATTTGATACTACATTGTTAAATAATAACTATTATTTGAGCAATCATATCATGATATTTACATATTTCTCGATCCACATCAATCTCTACCTTTATGGTTAAATACAACACATTCGATCTAATGAATAACATAGATAATGTTAAAGTATCTCAGTCGTTCTATTGCAACCCAGAAGACTACTGTTCATCTTAAGTCAACACATAGAACTCTTTAGATTATGACGCAAAATATTAGGAGTATTTCACGTAATTTTGATGGGCTACTCATATTACTAAACAGAATAAAAGTTTTGCTTGACATCATAATTCTAACTGAATGCTGGTTGTCCTCAAACTCTGTTATTCCACACATTACAGACTACGATTATTGTACTAATAATGTCCTTCTAAACCAAAATGATGGAATCGTTATATATTTCAATAAGAACTTAAAACTCAANAAACAACTAATACATAAAATGATTGTGAATTTAATCTCAAAGTTCTTTTATTTTTGTTTACTCAAAACATAATATTTCTTTTGACTAAAAACTCTTCATCATTCTAAACTATTTAAAATTTTATAAGAACGTAATTTTTTTTTTGGAATGAAAAAGGAAAGTTATGGCAAAATTGCCAGTTTAATTCCAAATAATTCAATTATAAGATATCATAAAAGTAACAATAATATAGAGATGATAACCAAGTATTGAACAATTTGTAGGACAAAATGATTACTGCTAAAACAAGAAAACATATCCTATTACACAAATTATTTGGAGTGAAGACATCACAAAAATTATTTCACCAAGTTATTAGGTCAATATACATTCTTTTCAAATAAACAGTCGCAATTTCCTCATCAAGCACAGTAAAAATTTTTCATTCTCCCGGAAAGCAACCACAATCCCATATAGACCCTATTCCATACACCACATATATTGTTATATTCAAAATAAGTTCAATTAAGGTAAGGTAAGTAGCAACCCATTAACATCCCGCTGCTCGGCCCAGGCTTCCTCACTCGCACGAGAGAGGGTTTTTAGAGCACAGACCCATCACTCTTTACATAAAAAGAAATCATTAAACTGTTTTTACACAAGCTGTCATTAAGGTAATGTAAGTAGCAGCTTATTAATTATTATAAATAGCTGGGCACAAGCCTCCTAACTCATAGGTGAGAGTTTTAGAGCCATCATGGTGCTCCACTGTGGGTTGGCAGGCTATACACACCCTAGAATTACTCCTGGGAGATGTAGGTTGATTGGAAAAACCAATCCAGCATGTAAGTTTCCTTTTTAAAAAGAGAAACTTACAGAGGTACTTGTCCATGTTTTGCACCTCCAATTGCAAAAAACGAGAATTCAAGCGTTTTTCCACAAGGCTATTATGATTTGTCAGCTTAATAGACACTGCTGTACAATTCTTTACAAATATGAAAAAAACTGTATTAACAAGAGTATCATCCAATATAAGTATAACAAAATGTATTTGAACTTTAGTGTAATTTAAAGTATTTTATTAATGATAGAAAATTGGAACAAGATATAGAATTATATATGGGGACAGTGTGAATTAATAGTGGAAATTGAAATCTTACCGAGTGGACTTGGCACAGGGATCAAAATAGAGGCTTCTGTTTCTACATTGTCTTGTTTCCATGGTATCTTTATAAATTCTTTATCTCTTATATTTATTTCATGAGTCTGAAAGGAATTATCATCATTTATCATATAATGTCATGAAAAACATTAATATATATTTCATCAAGTGTCTCATACAATAACATACCTTTATGTGTCTTCCATTAAGATCCTGATATATTAAAATTAAAGTTGGATTTGAACAGCCATGTAGAAACTCTAGATCATAAACATTTAACTCCTCCAACCTAAAATTATGAACATGTTTTATAGATATCATACAGATCTAAAATGGTGATGGAAATATGAGGAATATTGAAGAAAAGAGAAAACTATATTCAACTAAAGTAACTTTAACATAATAGGAATAATTTCATTGTTAGTTAATTTTTATTTTTCTATGCTTTTTTTTGTGATGTTCAATGAAATATACATCTATATACATAACATGTATATTAATTGAAATAATTAAATAATTGCACAACACTTAAACTATGGGACCACAATTTTGTTTTTAGAAGGGTTGCAAATGCTATAATAATATACTTATAAAACTACTGTTACTAATTATTTGCAACGTTTATCGTACGACGAAACAGAAAGTTTACTATCAGACTTAAGGTAAATTAATATTAATTTATCAAATATATATTTAACAAATATTTGTTAACTATAAATAAGATTGTATATTATAGAATAAATAAATATTACCCACGAAAACGGCGTATAATCCTATGCAATGCAGTCAATAGCACTCATCCACAGTCACACACACACACACACACCCCGTCACATATATCATAACTCAATCAGACAACAATCCTATGCAATGCAGTCACTAGCACGCATCCACAGTCACACACACATACACACACACACACACACCCCGTCACATATATCATAACTCAATCAGACACATACATTTCATTTTTTCTTGTTATTCTTTATTTAGTTACTGTATATATTATAATAGTTTGTAAAAGAGGGAAGGCAACTGATGCCTATAGTACAGGGTAACCTAGTTTAGGCATCAGTGACTAACTCATCTTATCTGTATCGATATATTAAGAAATATTGTTTTGATCCATAAATGTTTCAAATAAGTTGTTTACCAATAAAGATTTATTATTTATTATTATTTATTTATGAGTCAAGAGTGAATGCGAAAGTTGGAAGAGGAAGACCAACGCGAACGTTCCTCGACGAACTTGTATGAAAGGTTTAATGAGAATGAAAGAAGCGAAGGAGATATGCAAGGATCGTAGAAAGTGGAAGGACCTTGGTTTTGCCTACCCCTATGGGTATATTGAGGTGTGATGCTGCGAGGAGTGGCCTTCTTCTGCAAGACTGTAGTTTCGCTAATGTAGGCCCGCGGACGAGAGAGGGAGAATGCAGTAGGTGGTCCCATCTCACCGCCGAAAGAGGTAGGATACTAAGCGGCTCAAGTTTGCGTATCTACTCCCAATTCCGTGAGTCCTCAGTCGGACTCATCCGAGACACCACGTCGGAAAGCGCAATTTGATCCTCTGTTGTCTAACTCACGGATAACCGCTGGATTTAGTGGGTGTTGGGATCTTTTCTCCATCGCATTGCCGATTTATGTGTCGGAGTTAGTGCGCAAATACATTTTCCAGCGAAAAAAAGCATTGGAGCCCAAGGTCTCTACTACCGAAGCAAGCTTCTAGCCATTTGTCTTAAATAAAACAGTGTAAAGAAATTATAATTAGCTGTAGGCTTAACACAGTCATGTAAAGTCTCATAACAATTTAATAAGGGCGTACCTAACGCTTCGTCAGACATATTTTAATTAAGATCATACTCCCGGCAACGTACTCGCTATAAAGACGTTATAAATAAGCGACATGAGCTAGATTTCCCAGGTGGCCTACGTGTGACCTAAGTAAGCTCGCTGTATTAAACGAGCAATTGTGATATGCGGGCTATCAAATTGACTTCATTTAAATGTATAACAATGTTTACTTTCTCTCTCCAATTGCTCCTTCATGACTGATCGTGGTTCTGGTAAGATCTCAATCGCGAACGGATTCACGCTTTCCACCTGCCTCTGTTAGTGGCCATCTTCGCTAGGTTATAAAAGGTAGTTGGTTTGGTCTCGCTTAAATTGTCAGCTCATCGTGTCGGGAAACGGCCTCGAGATCTTTTTCTGTCTGTGTTTCCCGTGATTATGAGCCTTTCCAAACAGTCCTCTCGCCGCATGACGTGCCCGAAAAAGTCACAATTCATTGATAACAGACAGATAAGAGCATGACATTGATTCCGTGATGCAATAGAACAGATACGTTTGTGCGTTTGGCTGTCCAAGGAATTCTTAACATGCGCCTCCAGGACTTCATCTCGAACGCTTCTATTCTTCGCCTTTCTCTTGCCTTTATGGTCCAAATTTCCACTCCATACATAAAGATAGAGAAGATTAAAGCACGGATAAGGCGACTCTTTGTAGTCATTGAAATATCTCGATTCTTTCAGATCTTATACAGGCGTGTCATAGCACTCTTGGGCACCGCAATGCGTCTCTTTATCTTCGACACACAACTGCCATCACTGCTAATCTGGGATCCGAGGTAGACATAATTCTGTACGATATCAACGGATGGTATAATATTGGTGTTTAGTAGTTTCCCCGCCCGGTAAACTATCATTAGTTTTGTCTTCCTTCGGTTTACATTCAAACCCAGCTCCTGACTCTCTGCTTCCAGTTTTTGCAAGAGTTCTTTCATATCCTCGACTGATGTAATAAGGAGGATATGAAAGAACTCCTGAATAAATGTTTACTTAATCCGGGTGAAAACAGACATTTTTCTTAACGTATTAATGCGTTACGCTTGATAGTACAGTATGGGCAAAAGCCCCGCTACCATTTTGATTGCCAATAACGTTGTTGAAAAAAAAAGATAAGTAGGTTTGGTTTTCATAAAAAGTTTAGTTCAACTAACCACCAGTGGTTTCAAACTATATAACAATGACATTATAACAGTTTTCATGTTTTATATACAACGTAGAGTTTAGAAGATGTTAAACCGAAGACAATAACAAAGATTCAACGAAGAATTTGTAATTTAAAAGGCAAACTGTAGTAAATTTTAATATTAATTGGATAAGCAGTCGGCGTAGTTTGTGGAGCGTCATCACAATTAGTAGTAGAATATATTTAGCAAGAATAGCTGTGATAACGAATTTGCACAGAGTCGCGAATAGTGAGTTATGTTAAGACACAATCCATAAGACATATGCGATTGGAGAAATTGATATCAGTTAAATCCTTACGTATTATAAAACCAAGTCCTCCGTTGCATCTGTTTGTGCCTGATCGCGATAAACTCAAAAACTACATAAAGGATTTTCGTCCAATTTCCACCAATGTATAGATTGATTCTTGAGGAAGATTTGCACATAGAATTTGTCAGGGTTTTGTGTAAATTGGTGGATATATGACAATAATTGACCGAAGTGTGGGGAAGATGAAGGCGCCGCATCCCTAAGACATATAACAATATAATGTATTACGGGATAATTCCTTTTTTATAAAAAATACTGTGTTTTTCAAACTTTCCTCCATCGTATCTCGAAATCGGCTTGACCGAGTGGCTTGAAATTTATAGGGCACACTCAGCACAAGTAAACGCATAGAACGAACTATTATCAATCAAAAATTTGCAAAAATTATATTTTTTATAACAAAATAAAATACACAAGATCTGCAACTTTTATTTGCCTACCAAAAGTCCAATTCTTTGTATATTTATTTCATAATAGTCCATTCCGTGCATTTAAGCTTAAAAATTAAAACGCCGTTTTTTCTTCTGTTTCAGATATGCCAATCAGTCGGAATCGTGGAGGAAGTGCCAGCTCATTTTTTCGAGGGTGTTCAGAACGCTGGAACTCGAGTCCTACACAATATTTTTAGCTCAAAATTTATATTTATATTGTCGAAATTTATGTAAATAAATCATAATAAACTTAAAGCTCTATCTTTTTGCTCGTCGTAGAAATAATCCTAAAAAACAGGCCGTCACATTGGATGACCCCCCTTTTTTTTGTCGGGAAATGCAAGTTTCGCACTAACCCTGACCGATGACCAGTCAGGAGTAAGGGACTCGGCGATGGAAGGTCTCGTAATACCCACTAAATCCCAGCGGAACCCTCTTCATCCATTATTGAGGCACCAAGTGATCAGCTTTCGCATTCTGCCCTGGTGTCCTGGATGAGTCCGACGGAGGATTCACGGAGGCGGGAGGAGATGCGCAAACATGCGCCGTCTTGTATTCCGCCTCCTTTGGCGGTGAGGGGGTGCATCTACTGCACTCTACCTCTCTCTCTCGTGGGCTTCCTTCAGCGAGACTACCATCTCGCAAAAGAAGGCCACAGCCGCCCAACATCTCTCGCTGGAGAGCATCGCGCCTACAATGCTTCCCAACGAGAGGTCGCCGCCGATCAACGCCACCAAGAGGTGACGCTAAAGTTCCCAGGATGCACAACCTGCCACAGTGCGATGCACTGAATCTATAGCTGCGCCACACTGATGACAAGCGGGTGACTCCTCCAGACCAATTTGGTGCAGGAACTTTCCGAAACACCTATCTCCGGTCAGAACCTGCACCAATCTGTAGGAAAGCGTCCCGTGCTCCCTGGAAAGCCATTGTTTCAGGTGAGGACGGATCGCCGCCACAGTGGCCATGCCCGCTACTGGGGATCCGAGATGATCTTTCCATTTTTGGACAAGAGCCTGGTCGGCCAGGGCTCTGACCCTTAGGACCTCGTCGACATCAGGCTGCAGGCCATCTGCATGGGATGACCCCCTTAAAATGTAAAGTTACGAGGGTTCCACCAACCTGTCCTGAAAATACAATCATTACAATCACCCACATTACAATCAGTCGGGTATTTTGTGTTTTATTTATCATATATACTAAGTATAAGTTATTTATCATCACAAATATGAGGTGAAATCCTTATATCTTGTCCCACACTCCACGCCCGCTGGTGGTGTCGACTGTTTAGCAAGTCTAGGAGAGTTCGTTACTCGATTAGGCGCCGGTTAATCAGCGCCTAGCAGCAAACAGAATGTATTCTGAATGAATAATCCGTTGCATTCATCGCCAGCACATTTGCATATCCTTCCTAGACATAATTATTGAAAAATACACACATTCTTAGAACGATTTTATTCATTTACTGGCTGATACGGCAAATTGAGTACCGCCTCAGAATCGATAAATAAAAAAGCTGAGTGATAATTGCAGTACGTTTCAACTTTAATTAAAAATGTAGTAAAAACTTAACCGGAACCAAAAGAATAGTTAATCAAAAAAACAAACTGCTGTTTAAAAATGTTTACAAATGTTACAAATTGTTATAATATAGTAGATATTGTTAGATGTTTTGAGTGTTCTAACACTGATCGAAATGTTTACAAACATTACCTAACATGAAAACATTTTTGAAGTTATACTTCTTTTGGCGCGTTAGGGAAAATTGTAAATAAGTTGTAAATTTTTACGATGTGCGCGCACATCGTCACAAAAAACCGACACCCTGAAGTTAGTTATATTCAACATTTTAAGAAAGAAAGAAACGTTTATTCAAATTGTACAGTACAGTTGTGAGCAGAATACATGTATGCGAAAATAACAATTAGAATACAATTTGAAAAGGAGTTTAGCTTAGCTGCGTGCTGTGCGTTCTAGTTTGTGCAAAGAACGCACAGGTGCAGGTAAATCCTGATGATGCCATGGACATTTACAATTTTACAACTAAAAGGAAAACTTAATATACATAAATACTTACAGATTAGCGCAATAACTATAATGAGTAAAAAAGATTTACAGTTTATGAAACTACTATATTAAAAAAAAAAAAAATACAATGGTCAACTGCCTCATTGATCAAGTGGTTAGGATGTTCGACTACAGACATGAGGTCCTGGGTTCGAGTCCCGGGTCGGGCCAATTCAAAATCGATATTGTTTTTTCTATTAAGATTTTCTCAATATTTGCCCGAAGTTGGGAAGTTGGCGGTGTGATCCACCCCCGTGCCTCGGAGAGCACGTCAAGCCGTCGGTCTTGCGCCTGATCTCTCCCCGGTCGTGTCGGATTCCCGTCACATCGGTCTATGAGAGTGAAGGAATTGAGTGTGCACTTGTGTACTATGCTTGCCAATCCGCAGTGGAGCAGCGTGGTAGGTCTATGCTCTAAAAACCCTCGCTCCTCGGAGTGAGGAGGCCTGTGCCCAGCAGTAGGACGTTAATGGGCTTCGAATACAATAATTATACTTAATAAAATACACTTTGCATATACCTATTAACGACTCCACTTATTTACTAACTTCAATTTCAGAGGGTTGTTTTATATTTTTTATTTACATTTTTTTGCTAGGTAAGAAAATTTTAAAATTATATTTAAATGTGTGTATACTGTTTGATTCCTTTATGGGTTATTTTAGTGTTTGAAAACATTTTATTTAAAGAGATTTTTTTGTCTTATTACGCCGAAGATGTATAACTTCTAACGCGTGTATATAAAGTACACACGCACTTTTTTATTTAACATTGTAATCAAGTGTTTGTTAGTAAATGTTTACTAATGTTTATAAATTAACACTAAAACCTAGCAGAACCCTCTTCATCCTTAAGTGTGGCACTAGGTGTTCAACTTTCGCATTCGTCCCTGGTATCAAGTATCCTGGTATTCAAGGAGACGGGAGGAGGCGCGCAAACACGGGCCGCCTAGGAACCTGCTTCCCTCGGCGGTGAGGGAGAGCGTCCACCGCATTCTCCTTTTCTCGCTCACGGGCCTCCTTTAGCGAGACTAAGGTCTCGCAAAAGACGGATACACTGGCCCACATTCTCTCATTGGAGGGTATCGTATCTATAAAACTCCTCAGCGAGAGATCGCCGTCGATGGAGTATGTGTAGCCTGCCAAAACGCACTAAAGCAGCATGGTGGATCTATGCCCTGAAAACCCTATCTCCTATGAGTGAGGAGACCTACGCCCCGCAGTTGGATGTTAATAGACTGCTCCTTTTTTACTTTATATAGAATATTGGAGCCATAATATCACAAATACATACGGTTCTGAGACGTGGTCGCCGACTATGGGCCTCATGCGGAAGCTCAGAGTCACTCAGCGTGCGATGGAGAGGGCTATGCTCGGAGTTTCTCTACGTGATCGAATTAGAAATGAAGAGATCCGTAGTAGAACCAAAGTCACCGACATAATTCTACGAATCGCGAACCTGAAGTGGCAATGGGCGGGGCACGTAGTCCGAATGACCGATGGACGTTGGGGTCCGAAGGTGCTGAAGTGGCGACAATGCACCGGACGGCGCAGTGTAGGCAGACCCCCCACAAGGTGGACCGATGATATAAAGAGGGTCGCCGGTAGCCGCTGGAGCCAGGCGGCGCAAGATCGTGCCTTGTGGACGTCATTACGTGAGACCTATGTCTAGCAGTGGATATCCATCGGTTGAAGCGACGACGACGACGAATATCACAAATAACATGTCGCAAACAAAACAATTTAGACATCTTCTATTGTTACATCTATAGTGAAGTGAAAATCCCTTGGTTTTGCAACTAAAGCCAACGTCAACGCCAGGAAACGTCGATGGCTTAAATCTACTGTTTAACTTAGATAGTTTTATGAAACCACACAGTTTTTAAAGGAAACAGTTGTTTTTAATTCTTAGTTCTAACTTAATTGTTCTATACAATTTAACCAATGTACTGCTGATAGGCTACACATATCTCTGAATTAGCTCCAGGATATGCAGGTTTCCTCACGATATTTTCCTTCACAGAAAAGCACAATTAAAAATTTTATGCAACAATTAAGTAGGTAACTTTACAAAGTGAACTTAGTGATTGTTTATCCAGGATTCAATTTCGCGTTACAAGAATCCACGTGTCTCTCCATTGAGCCATCTTCTTTCGGGATATTTTTGAAACGCATACTACAGTTCTTTGGACATATCTCACGAAGGGCCAGAGATAACTTAGAGAAAATCATTTTAAATGGAAAAATAGGGGAATAAGACTCAGAGGTTGTAGCTCGAAAGGATGGTCTGACCAGGTTGCGGAACAGCTGGATACCAAAGCCAATCAGACAATCCATATGGCTATCGATCGGCAAAGATAGCACATCCTGATTCATCAGGAACATCACGATATTCTGCAGTGAGCCATGAAGGAAGTAGATACGAATAAATACGTATTTCAGTCATGAATGCATATTTTAAGCATACGAAATCACAGGCTTCAGCTGCAGAGGCATTTCTCTAGTCAAACTTTTAATTTAAATATCGTAATATTTAAAGGAAATATATATAAAAAGGAACCATGTACCGGGCAGTGTCAAAGCACTAGCTAATTAGCACTTAATGAGCCCTCGGACCTTATATTCAGCTTAATTAAAGACCATTTCCTTATTTTACAGAGCTTGTTGGATGAGTCTTGAAATCTGTAATTTGCATTAACTTCTTTCAAGTATAAAATAAAGCTGTAAGAATTAGAACGACCTAAGTAATATTTAGTCAAAGAATCTTTAAAGATGCCTATAGTTTTGTTAAATCTTTTTAGACTTGTATTGAAGCTATCATTTACAGATGCAATGTCCTAGTTGTTGAAGGATTTTTCAATATACGAAGTTGTAATTAAACCTGTGACATTTTCCAAAAGTACCCACGTAAACGTTTTACTAATACAATTATAAAGACCTTAGCATAGTATAAAAATATAGTATATTAATAAATATTATAATTTTGGTCTCTATGACCTATTATTGAAGTGAATTTAACTGTGGGGCATAGTGGCTGTTATTCTGGGCAGGGAGCTGGTTTGGAGAGCTTTGTCCTCCTTATATGAGGCTGTGATCTTGCAGAAGATTATGGTAGCAGATCGCATGAGCTCTTTGGAGTAGACTGGAACACTCAATTTTCAGACAGTAGAAAATTACATCTACCTCGACTCCAACATCAGCAATAATGTAAAATCAACGTAAAAAGGCTTATCGGAATGGCCAAAAACGCCATATCTCGTATCCATAGAACTTGGAAATATAAGATAGACAGATATCTTAAAACGAAAATTAGATTACTACGAACCCTAGTCTTTTCAATATTTCTCTATGGTGCTGAGACGTGGAACTTGATCATCAGACCGCAATCGCATCGATGCTTTTGAAATGTGGTGCTAGAGGAAAATGCGTCATGGGTCATGCGTCACCGTGGACAGCACATCTGAACAACGCACCAATTCTTAAGAAACTCAATGTTACAACTAGGCTTTCCACTATCTGCCTCAAAAAATACTTGAGTATTTTGGACCCATTGCCAGAAAAGAGGGTGATAACCTAGAAAGCTCGTGATAACTGGAAATATTAAGGCAAAAGACGAAGACGTCGGAGCCCAAAGTGTTGGTCTGATCAGATCCGCACCACATTACAGACAGCTCTCTACGATGCCTTACACGCCATGGATAGTAGAGAAAGAGGATCTTGCTGCAGGAGGCATTCGTTAAGGGAAACGGAGTGTGCGGTCAATGCTCGTTTTACCCGTTAGTGGTTAGACAAAGCCAGAAAGTACCCATCTTCTCCCCCGTTTGAATCTTTAAGTTGGATCTGATGTGCCAGAGCTTAATGTGTCAGCGAACATTTGGCTTCTTGTATAGTGACGAAGAGGGTTCCTATTAGTGGGTATTCTGGTGTACCCAGCAAGTTCCACACTTTATCTCCATCGACGTACTATTACAACCCTAAATTCTTTATTAATAATGCTGACCTGCAACTATAGACTGCTATGTCAGGCAAGATGTAAACAATCAGTCAGCGATATATTGCTTTAAAATTAATATCCAAGACTACGGACCTGGTTTCTGCCTGCCAGTCTGGGCTAGTGATGAGGCAAAGGCCCTGACCATATAGTCGCCGATAGACCATTTGAAGGTCCTCGCGAGTGGCGGGATAAAGTGATTCTAGTAAACTGTTAAAGTTGTGAGAATTATAATATCATAAAAACATTTCATAAATTAAGTTTCTAGCCAGTGTAGTGTTTTCTTTTATGAACACTGAGGCCTTGAGACTAACAGTATGCAAAAGGATTTCCCAGCAACAAAAAAATGATGGACCAATTGAAATGTACAAGATCCGACCAGAGCCTATAACTTTGTTAAAAGAAAAGATATGTAGGTTTGGTTTTCTTTATGATTTGAAAAGTATATCGGCTAAATGGCGACCGCGATTCGCTATTTTCGGCTCTTTTAAAGCATTTTACGTGACATTCTGCAAAATCTCATGCTGAAGATTTCGTGACGAATGACGTAAATTTTTGATATAAAAAACCCCATTACAAAAAGTCTGCTGCTGTTAAATTCGGTGACTATGCTAATTCGGCAGTAACAGTAACTTCAACGCCTTGGTCATTTAAAAAAAAAGGGACCAATGATCTTTCCAGCAAGAATACCTTATCTTTTCTTGGAAGATAGTTATAGACAATTAAAATGATAGCGGAATTTTTGTCTCATCCTGCATTTAGGATTACATTTATAATAAGTTCCTTAAAAAAACAAAACGCTTCTAGTAATATACTTCCTATAAAATATAATAATAAATTTAGGCAAGTGGAGTTTAGAAAAGTTAGGACATTAATTAATCCGTATATCTAGTGTTAGCGATCATTATTATTTTATTGTCAGAATAAACGGGGCGTACACGAAGTGGTTTCCTGTCGAAAGAGGTGTTCGACAGGGATGTGTTGCGTCACCATGGCTGTTCAACCTATTCATGGATAACTGTTTGACAGATTTAAAAGAAAGTATCTATGGGTTAAGAATGAATGAATTACTCATCAAATGTTTACGTAAACTGATGATACATGAGATGATAAATATTATAAATGAAGCTTTGAAAGGGAAAGGAATAAAAGTGAATGTAAACAAAACGAAAGTTATGCTTTTTGAAAGAATTTTTGACTATGATGACTAGCAATATTTTGATAGATAGGGAACAGGAGAGAGTGGTGATAGAATTTGTATACTTGGGATCTAGATTTACAAAAGATGGAACATATGAAAGTGACAATGAAAGGAGAGTGAATGCAGAGAATATGAGAAATGGTGCTCTGCACGCCTTTATGAATAGCCAGATGGTGTCAAAAGGTCAAATTGGCAGTGCATACAGGAGTGTTGGTGTCAACACTTATGTACGGTAGTGAAAGTTGGGTATGGCAGAAGAATCTAGAACAAAAATAAATGCGGTAGAGATGAGAGCGTTGATAAGTATGTGTGGATTAAAACTGAGTGACAGAGTGAGAAATAGTGTGATAAGAGAACGTTGTGGTATCAAAGAAGACGTGGTGACTAAAATCGGAAAGGTATGCTTAGATAGTTTGGGCATGTAGAGAGAATAAGTGAAAGGAGACTGACAAAAAGGATTTATGAGTCAAGAGTGAGTGCGAAAGTTGGTAAGGGACGACGAAGGCTATTGTTCATGGACTAAATCCAGGACATTTTAAATAAGGGCCAGGTGAAGGGTACTCTAAACCGACGAACTTGTATGAAAGGTTTAATAAGAATGAAAGAAGCGAAGGAGATATGCAAGGATCGTGGCAAGTGGAAGGACGTGGTCTCTGCCATAGGGGTCTATGGGAATGAGGAGTGATGCTATGTATGTATGTATTAGGTTATTTTTGGATTACTATTAAATAACTATATTTGTTTATTATGCTGAGGTCTTTGTAATTATATCAGTGAAACGTTTACATGCACTTCATCTGGTTTAATGCTATTCCGAAAATTCTCATTATTAATCAACACTTCTTTTTAGTCGTCGTTTTCACGACGATTGTGAATGGTCGATTTATTATTTTTAAATGGGGCGTTTGGTATAAGCATTATTATATAGCACAGGAGAATGAAGCAATATTCGCCTACTGACAGTTCTTAGTTTGTATTGCGTTTTAAGTCATTCAAACTATGTAATATAATAATGAAGAATAGGAGAATAGTATTACTTAACCTGCAAATTAGTTAGCAACGCTAAAACTGGTATGTTTGACACATTGTATAAAGAATCTATTAAAATGATTCAGGGGAAATGCAGTATGTCATAAAAACGTATGATGTTTCTTTTCATAACACGCTTCATTGTCATACAAAGCACCCCACGCTTTTAGAGTAGTGACATTAAACATTCTCGTCAGTAATTTAATTGTTGTGCTGAGTAATTATGTTCTACTTTTTAGTTTGATAATCTCTAAAAGTGTTTTTGAGTCTTATGAAATTACAATTTAGTAGCTGTGTGTTTTTGGGCAGCATTTTTAATTATTCAGGTTAATTATGTTACAAAGTTTATAGTCGCTCACTAATTTGCAGGTTAAGTAATACTATTCTCAGATTCTTCGTTATTAGATTACATACTTTGAATGACTTAAAACACAATACAAACTAAGAACTGTCACTAAGCGAATCGCTCTACATTCTCCTATGCTAGCTTTCTCATACCAAACGCCCCACTCAAAAATAATAAGTTCACCAATCACAGTCGTCGTGAAAACGACGACTAAACAAATAGCGTTAAACCGGATGTAGTGCATGTAAACATTTCACTGATATAATTACAAAGACCTCATCATAATTAACAAATATAGTAATTTAATAGCAATCCACAAATAAAATAATAATGATCGCTAATACAAATAAGACACATATGTATAAATATTTTTATAAGCTATTTGCAGTGTTTCACTTTTTATTCTGCTTTCTTTAATCTACATAGCGCGACAGACAGACAGAGGTACCTTCATATAAAAAATATTAGATTCAACGGCCTAAAAATTAGTTTCGGATCCCTTACGTCTCATTTTTCGCATTACAAAGCAGCCAATGTCTATTCTCAGGCTCTAAACTATATTTTTACCAAATTTAATTTAAATCGGTTCAGCAGTTTTGTAGTGAAAGACAGACAGAGTTACTTTCGCATTTATAATTTTATTAAGGTCTTGAATAAAACTGGTCCATTATAAATTAACTGCCTCATTGCCTGAAATCCTACTGAAATCATCGTGAGGAAACCTGCCTGTCCCGAGAAAAATGAATTTATATGTTCTCTTCAATGAGTAAGGATGCATATGCTCAGCAATGGAACGGTAATAGGCTGCTTCTGATCTAATTGGTCAAGTGGTTAGCATGTTCGACTACAGACATGAGGTCCTGGGTTCGAGTCCAGGGTCAGCTCAATTCAATAATCAATTTTGAGTTTTCTATTAAGATTTTGTCAATATTTGCCCGAAGTGGGAAAGTTGGCGGTGTGATCCACCCCCTTGCCTCTCTCCGGTCGTGTCGGATTCCCGTCACATCGGACTATGAGAGTGAAGGAATAGAGAGTGCACTTGTGTACTATGGGTCTATGCTCTAAAAACCCTCGCTCCTCGGAGTGAGGAGGCCTGTGCCCATCAGTGGGACGTTAATGGGCTGCTACATACATACAATACATACATTATAAATTTTATTACAAATAAATTTGAATGTATAATATTACTATTCACTGATACAGACTCTATCAACATATTACAGATCACTAAACACGAATGTTCCTTTACATTAACGTTGAAACTACGTTAAGGTTACGTTCGGTTTACGGGCAACCCAATTATATGAAAATTTAATAAGTGACATTAACTCACCTGCTATAAGGGCATACCACATGTAATTGATTATATGGGCCTGCATAGAATATCCTTGTTAACATCAATATCGCTTTACATATATGTAAGCTATGGCTTTCCTTGAAACTTAACCCTTCTCCTGACACCTTAGGTCTTTTAGTACAAATTGCACAAACGCCACTTTTCTATTATGTAAACTAATATGTTACCAATTGTTATTCGAAATTGAAGAATTGTTGAGAATCTTGATTTAAAATCGATGGTTTTGTGTTTCAGTAATTTTATACTGAAAAGTATTATTAATCATTTGAATTAATAAGGTAAAAGTGGCAGGGAGAAACAACAATGAAACAAAAAAAATATAATAGTAATAACGCTAGAAGAAGTAACTGAAAAGACAATAACGGACTCTTGACTTTTTGACAATGTTGGCATTTTAAACATGTCCCGTGTGTTGAAATATACGAGTATTCATCCACCTTTTCCACCATATGGCTCAAGAAAATGATTGAGTACTTCTGTCAGAAACTGTGTTCTATCTGTTTCTTGCCAGAACATAGGGTGACAAGAAGAACGTGTAATCACCGGTAATCAAAAGAGCCAGAGGTCGCAGTCCAATATGTTGGGATGATCAGATCCGCACCAAATTCTATTTACGATGCTATATACTTCACCTAGAACAGATCCAGATAGCGTTCCTTAATAAGAGAAAGGATTATCACAGGAAGTGGTAATCACGATCCTCAGACTTGAGGAAACGGTATAAAGAGGAGGTGTTTTTTGTCAGGCAATATTTGAGTTAGAAATTGGTGTAAACTAAAAAAGGTACATAATTTAGAAAAAGAGATATTTGTTACATATCAACATACATACATAGCATCACGACTCATTCCCATAGAGGTAGGCAGAGACAACATCCTTCCACTTGCCACGATCCTTGCATATCTCCTTCGTCTCTTCCATTCTCATTAAAACTTTCATACAAGTTCGTCGGTTTAAAATACTCTTGACCTAGCCCTTATTTAAAATGGCCTGGATTTGGTCCAGAAACGTTCGCCTTGGTCATCCCCTTCCAACCTTTGCATTCACTCTTGATTCATAAATCCTTTTTGTCAGTCTCCTTTCATTCATTCTCTCTACATGCCCAAACCATCTAAGCATACCTTTTTCAATTTTAGTCACTACGTCTTCTTTTATACCACAACGTTCTCTTATCACACTATTTCTTACTCTGTCACTCAGTTGCACTCTCATCTCTACCGCATTTATTTACATTTCAAAATGTTTTAAAAAGACAAATAATTCATTTGCAATTCTTTAATTATACCAAACTAATCGATTATATTAATAAATGTGATAAATATTTTACTTAAATAGAATTTTACAATTTAATATGTAACTCCCACGATGTCTCTTTTATACCCCGTCCGCCGAGATGAGGGTTAAATATATAACAAGATACTCGATTATTCAATACATGAAGCTTATGAAAATTTAATTATAGTACGAATATATGCTGACAATAAGTCATATTATACTACGATCTTTGAGAATATATAACAATAACGTTTTAAAATAAAACATATTACAAAAAGTAATGTTTTTTTGTCCTAGCATTGCAGTGTTTTGTAGAATCTATAAGAGGTAAACTTGCTCTTATCACTTTAGCACGCTTCTATCTTCGACTGTAGCATAACTTACCATAAGATGAAATCAGTTTGACAATGTAGGAGTCCCTGGTCGAGCAGAATACCCACTAAAACCCAGCGGAACACTCTTATTGTAATGGGTAAAGGGCCAGGAGTTCGTCTGGGCATTCGACTCAAGTAACACCACAGATGCATTTAACAGAGGGTTTCAAATATATATGTCAGAATGCAAGAGTCTGTGGAACGCTGGCGCCATCTGTGTATCGGCGTGGGGGCAGAGTCAATAAGTGGCAGTCCGGCCCGTCTCTCGGCAGTTCTCGAGTGGCGGTCGGCAGGAGTGGTCGACTATTGTAACTGTCGCGTTCCTAGCTATTAGTGTTAATGAGTTTGTGTAAATTAATATCGGGAACATTAAGTGATTGAACATTTTAATCCGAGTTAATTAATAAAGTGTTTGATTGCACCAACATTATGAACGCCCACAGAATAAGAAATTAAATAATGGATCCAATTAATAACGATGTCGGCGGAGAACCCTACGCCCTTGTGCTTTATGCTTCTCCGTTCTCTCCTATTCTCCGACATATATATGTCGAAGAATAAGAGAGAAAGGAGAGCAATGGTGCAATCAAACACTTTACTAATTAACTCAGATTATAAGGTTCAATCGCTTAATGTTCCATAATCAATATCAATTTACAACTCATTAATAATAATAGCTAGGAACGTGACAGTTTCAAAAGTCGACCGCACCAGAGAGACGCGCCGGACTGCCACTTATAGACTCTGCCCCACGCGGATAGACAGATGGCGCCAGCGTTTCACAGACTATTGCACTCTGACATATATTTTTCCTTTATATTTATTAAAAGAACAGTACAGTGGTATCTTAAAAACTTGCAGAAGATTTGATTGTTGCAGTGATCAGGGTCCTCCCTTATATAAAACACACTTAATTCCTAAAACTATAACCGGTTTAAGAAATATTGAAGAAATTTGGCTGATGTGCATATTGGTCCAAGTACAGGACTGCGTGTGTGTGTGTGTGTGTGATGTGACACATGTTGTAGTGTATGTATGCGCGGCTGTGAAGGTGTTTGTGTGGTGAATGAGTTTAAAAATGAATGAGTGCATGTTTATTTGGGTCGGCATAATTGGGATTTATGTAACAAACTTTATGAGTCCGTCAGTTTTTTCATATGAAAGTGTTACAAGAAACTCCGTACATTTCCTTTTGACGGTAAGCGGTAAATATTAAGAATTTTATTTATGTGGTTATAAGGAACACAACTGATATGCATTTCGAATCATTTTTGTAGTGCATACTGGCTGTGGTCTACGTTTACTGGAGAAAATGGTTAGCCGTACTTCTACCGTTCCTCAACCTCCTCTGGCAAAAAGGAGCATCAATCACAGCCTCTCTTTCCCTCGAGATTTTCTCTAAACAAAAGCCTACCATATCGTAAGATCGTGTCCGACTTGCGAAATCAGAAGGTGCCACTGGGGTTTATCAAGCGCAGACAGCAATAAAAAACAAAATTATCACCAAAAATCAGATTATTTTTGAGTATATCTTAGTTAAAACTAGTCGTTTCCGTGGTGTCACCTGTAAAGCTCCTAATCCAGTATAAACATGGTCAAAGCTTGGTGAGTGTTTACATTACGCAAGGATTCGCTTTGCTAAATTTCAGTGAGTGAGTTTAGTGTTCTTAAATCGTCTTCGTATTACTGACATCTAATGTACCTGGTTTGGAGCACAACATTAAAATCATGTTAGATTTATATTAAATAATATTATATTAAACAATAAAGATACGCTTTACGCGTTTACTTGCTAAAACATCAACGTTTGTCAGCCGCATTTGGTGCATATAAATAGGCCGTTTTGGCGTCAACTTAGTACCTGGGAATCAGCAAGTACGCGTTGGTGTTAGAAATCAGCAAGTTTGTTTTATTTAGTTAACCTGTATCATAAAAACTCCAACACAAGTTTTATTCTCTCCACTAAATTTGTACAATTTAGCACTACTTCTCTTAAAACAACTACACCACAGAGCAACTCAAAAGACTATAAAGGTGTAAGTAAGTTAAGTAGCAGCCCGTTAACGTCCCACTGCTGGGCACAGGCCTCCTCACTCCTATGAGCGAGGGTTATTAGAGTATAGACCCGCCACGCTGCTCCACTGCGGAATTGGCAGGTATCGAAAGACTATATCTTTACCCATTTGTTCCGCACGTTAAAGTTACCTCGTATTTAATAACATTTCGTAATATTGCACATTAATTCTTGGTATTTTAAGTGTTGCCACTATATTATTCAAAAACTCCCAACATTTCAGAGCTATCAGTGTTGTCACCCAACTATTAGTTAGAGTGAGTCATCGAAGGGGCTCACAGATATTTTATTATATATTTCGGAGAATACTTGGGTAATGTTAGTGCAAGCAATCTCATTACTAATTAACTTGGATTATAATGTTCAATCACTTAATATTCCCGATATCAATACAAAAACTCATTAACAATAATAGCTAGGAACGCGACCGTTCTAACAGTCGACCGCTCCGGCGTAGCGCTACCCGAGAACTACCAAGAGACTCCCGCCGGACTGCCACTATTGACTCTGTCCCACGACGATAGATGACGCCATCGTTCCACAGACCCCTGCCCAACGACATATATAATAGCTATTCTGCCATTAAGAGGCATCAAACAAATAAAGTTGAGTTGTATATGGTATAACCTAACATGATGTTTATAATGTATGGATATATAGTAGGTTGTTAGGGTAAATGCCATGGCTATATTAAAATATACAGAAGAAAATGTGTACAGCAAAATTATTGTAGCATTAAAAAGATTTAAAGTGACTGCTGTTTTAAACTTACAAGGATTCTGTTTATGCTAAAGGGTAGTTTAAGCCGTCGTCGTCAAAGGACGCAGTAATTACCTCGTAATGAAACCGTGGCCCATCGTTTTCCCGTTTAGTTTAATTTAAGACAATTTTCTTCTCCGAATGAAATATTTTAAAGATTCACTTCTTACGGGCTGGTTGGAGAACTGTTTCCTTCAACAAGACCATCATGAACATAAAAGCATTCCTTTTTTTTTTCATAATTCATAACCCTTAGATTGTCCGGTCGCGTTTTATTCGCTACAACTCTAAAGTGGTTCTTAGATGATCATGAAAGACTACCAAATATTGTTTGGTGGTTAGTTAGATTTTTATGTTTGCTAATAGTTAAACTATACGATGTTATCTTTTGTTTATTAAATTAAGACTCTGGTGTAGCGTCATGTTGTGCTAAACTTAAGATAGTGAAAATATTTCGTCTTGTATTTATAGGTTCATACCTAAAAATTTAAAACTTACCTCAAGGGTTTTCATTGTTATTCACATCACGTATATAATCAAAAACTCAAATAATCACTTATCTCAGTTTATAAAATACCACAAAAAAAATTAACGACCTTCGACACGACACATGCAACATTAGTAACAATCACTTTGTAACTGATTTTTTTATTGTCTGGTGTTATCACTACGCATATTTTGTTACGACAGTTACCGAGAAGCGAAACAAATAATACACAGAATGACTAAAAAAGAGATGGTTATTATTCTGATGTCACCCAGTAGTCGACATCAGCAATTTACTACGAAAAATGATGTCAACTAGTGATCGACATGGACAATCTAAGATGTTAATAACTTATTAGCAAAAATGTTTTACATTAAAGTGGTATAACGTTTGATACATTATATATTATTAAGGCAACCAGTGTTACGATTTTATAAGCGTGAAAGGGAATGCATTCAATATCAAATATTTTGTTCTCAAGATGATAGTAAAGGCTGCCCGAAAGAGTTTTGTTATAGGCTCTTCTCAGGAAAGGACTTGAAGGCATTCTCGTAACTTTATTAAATTGGTAATGATATGAGGAAGTGAATTTATTTAACGATACAAAATTCCTCCTCTTTCACTAACTCACTTCAACCGATGGACGTCCATTGCTGGACATAGGTCTCACTTAATGATGCCCACTGTGCCCGATCTTGTGCCTGGCTCCAGCGGCTACCAGCAACCTTCCTTATGTCGTCGGTCCACCTTGTGGGGGGTCGCCATTCCAGCACCTTTGCACCCAAACGTCCATCGGTTCGTCAGACTATGTGCCCGCTTATCGCCACTTCAGCTTCGTAATTCTTAGGGCTATGTCGGTGACTTTGGTCCTTCAATGGATAATTTCAGATTTGATTATGTAGAGAAACTCTAAGCATAGCCCTCTCCATCGCACACTGTGTGACTTTGAGCATTCGAATAGGGTCATAGGTGATCACTGGCAACACGCACTGTTCGAATACTTTAGTCTTCTGGCATTGAGGAACATTGGAGAAAAAATCTTACCTAGCTTTCCAAGCGCTGCCCAACCGAGTTCAAAATTGGATCTACCTAGCTGGACTAAATATCCTAGGTCATCAACAATTTAAGAAAAAATATCTAAAACCTATTTGCGGGGAAAGTAATTTGCATACAAAATGCTGAAATGGCAAATCGTACGTTCTGCTATTGCTGCATTTATATACCATCACTTCGTATTTCCTAAGCAAGAGGCTATTTAGGCGTTTGAAATATCCAACCGCAGTGTAGTAATGTTGCGTGTAATACCCGTATATTAATTAGTAGCGGTTTCGCGTCGCCGACGCTTTCATGGCGGTTTAATAATGTCACTGCTGACGTTTATTATGGAACTGTAATGAAACCATGTAGATTACTTTCTGACTATCTTATAACCTTAACTTTATATAATAAAGTAGCTATTTCACGCGATTTTTACAGTCTTTCTATCTTTTTTTTATCGCTGGGATATTCTCGTGGATACCTGGAACACTCGGGCGGATGTTCCAGGGTATGCCGGACTCATACCGGCTAAAACCCAGCGGTGCTGCTACATCACTCGGAGACGGGGTCACGAGAACGCGACTGACAGACATTCGCAACCCCGCCAGCGATGTGCCTGTTTAGGCCCAACTCTAACTTTGACGGCCTCGCTGGCGCAGTGGTGCGAGGCCTCGGCCGTGGCTAGTTACCACCCTATCAGCAAAACCGTACCGCCAAACAAATAGATTTGTGTTCTGGTACGATGCTGTGTAGAAACCGTAAAGGGTATATCGCCTCTTAACAGATTACCGCGCTTCCATCTTAGACTGTATCATCACTTACCATCAGGTGAGATCATAGTCAAGCGCTAATCTGTCAGCAATAAAAAAAAACTCGGTCAATGACCAAAACTTACTCCGTAGGTGGATTGCCTGGAGCACCTGGCAAGCCACCAACCACTTCACGGGACCTCTCTTTGTTGGGCAACGGGGTCCGCTTCCGTTACCCAAAGGTCACCATTAAGAAGGGAGACGGCGATCGTGGGTCACTATCCTCCTTCCCGGCCTTCTCCTGTGAACGGTCGAAGTGGTCATGTTCGCCTCCCTCAATCGTTTCGCCATCTCCTTCCGCGTCATGATATCCCCGCAGAAAGAGAGCGTAACACACCATGCTCTCTCGGTGCTCACCATCATTCTTATGACGGTGGTGAGCGGGAGATCCGCACCAATAAACAGTCTTTCTATCTATTACAAGTCATTCCACGTGGTTTTATCCGCGTAATTTTGGAGAGGTTTTTCTAGTGTTTTTTATGCGTATGAGGGTAATTTTTTTACAGATAAAACGTGTGATTATCGTCACGAAGATGTGCAGCATTATGTTAATTACTTGAAGATTAGGTGGTTTTAATATTTACAAATAACATGTGGCATTTTAATTTTCTTAATATACTGTTAAACATAAAACCTCTTTTCTAAATTTTAAATTTAATAAAAAAAACACGTGGCACTTTATTTACAATTCATCGTTTGAGATTTCAATAAATTAGATTCCTAACATCTCTTCCTTTTCCCTCTCCCTCTAAGTCTCGGAAATCTAAAGTTTGACATTTGTATTAACATAAAAAAAAGACAAGAATTAGTTTGTCAAAGAAGTTTCGCTTCTGAAATGTGTACTTTGCACCTTTCACCTAAGTAGTCCTTTAAGATATATTATCTGTTAGTTAACACGCAAACACGCACGCAGGAACGCACGCACGCATGCACAAACTCACACACATACATAGCTGTTGCCTGGCTATCTTATGGGATGTAGAACTACTTTGACTTCGTAACATTACTTGGAAACCCGATCTTATTGAGAGATTCATTTAATTTACAGTTGTGTAGTGTTAATGGATATATATTTTTTGGTTTAAAATGATTGACATTTTCTTCAATTGATTACTGAAAAGTCTGATTAAGGACTCATTATAGGCGTAACGGTATATTTGTATCTTTTCTTTTGTTATTATCTTGTTGTTCGTTAGATTTGTTTGATGTTTCATCACTCAATTAACTCAATTGATTTGTTAATTGAAATCCAGTTTTCATCTTGTTTTTTTGTTTGTTCATTTGTTGTTTCATCATTTATTAAATTTGTTTATTTACGAGGTCTGTTCAAAAAGTATCGCGAATTTCGAATTTTCGCGGGTTACGTATATTCGAATTTCGAATTTTTTGTGGCATTATGTTGATACTCATGTCTCTCACTTATGCCGACAAGCTCGGCCATTTTGAATGTTCATTTAATTGTTGACAGCTGCTTTGCTTGCACGTGTTTTGGATCGTCTTCGATTTTTACCTATTCAAAAAAATGGATCAAAGAACCTGTATCAAATTTTGTGTGAAAAACGAAATTAAGTGCGCGGATGCATTCCGAATGTTGACTGTGGCATACGGAGAAGCTACCTTGGACCGAAGCAACGTTTATCGGTGGTACAAAATGTTCTCAGAAGGCCGAGAAGATGTGAACGACGAAGAGCGTGCCGGACGCCCGAGCACTTCAACAACAGACGAAAAAATTAATGAAGTGGAGAAAATGGTATTGGCCAATCGTCGAATCACCGTTAGAGAAGTTGCTGAGGACCTAAACATATCGATTGGCTCGTGCCATTCGATTTTTATCAATGATTTGGGCATGAGACGGGTCGCCGCGAAATTCGTACCAAAATTGCTCAATTGTGACCAAAAACAGCATCGCATGAACATTGCTAATGAGATGTTAAACTCTGTCCGCGACGACCCAAATTTGCTCCAGAGGGTCATAACTGGTGACGAATCGTGGGTTTATGGTTATGACGTGGAAACCAAAGCTCAATCATCTCAATGGAAGCTGCCGCACGAACCAAGACCGAAAAAAGCGCGCCAAGTTCGATCGAATGTGAAAGTTTTGCTGACAGTTTTCTTTGATTGCAGGGGCGTGGTGCATCATGAGTTCTTGCCACAGGGAAGAACGGTCAATAAGGAATATTACCTGCAAGTTATGCGCAATTTGCGCGAAGCAATCCGCCAGAAACGCCCGGATTTGTGGAAGAACAAAAATTGGCTTTTGCACCACGATAACGCCCCTGCTCACACATCGTTGCTTGTGCGCGACTTTTTGGCCAAAAACAACACACTAATGATGCCGCAGCCACCGTATTCCCCAGATCTGGCCCCCTGTGACTTTTTCTTGTTCCCTAAACTGAAGAGGCCCATGAAAGGACGACGTTACTCTTCTCTTGACGAGATAAAGACGGCATCGAAGGAGGAGCTGAACAAGATAAAAAAAAATGATTTTTTGAAGTGCTTCGAAGATTGGAAAAACCGTTGGCACAAGTGTATAATATCTCATGGGGATTACTTTGAAGGGGACAAAATAGATATTCATGAATAAATAAATAATTTTTGAAAAAACACAAAATTCGCGATACATTTTGAACACACAGCGTATGCTAAACAATCATAGCTTAATAACTATTTCTGGCATTGAATTTTTGTTCTCCAATTGAATAAACAACCGCTTATTTGTTTTAAAAACGAATGAACTATAATGAACGTAAATATTTTGAGGTTTTTTTAACTGAATCGGGCTTATTATTACTGGATGTTGTCCGAAATTGTTAGCGATATTACGTTATTATAAATTTGATAGACATTCTATATAAGTCTAGAACTATTGCACGGATTTCTACACTGACTATCAAAACCGTTTCAATCACATGCACACGATAGGTTTATGTATGCTACAAAAATTAGGCCTTATTACCTTCGGGGTAGGCAGAGACCACGTCCTTCCACTTGCCACAATCCTTGCATATCTCCTTCGCTTCTTTCATTTTCATTAAACCTTTCATACAAGTTCGTCGGAATAGAGTACTCTTGACCTGGCCCTTATTTAAAATGTCCTGGATTTAGTGCAGAAACGTTCGCCTTGGTCTTCCCTTTCCAACTTTCGCATTCACTCTTGACTCATAAATCCTTTTTGTCAGTCTCCTTTCACTCATTCTCTCTACGTGCCCAAACCATCTAAGCATACCTTTCTCAATTTTAGTCACTACATCATCTTTTATAACACAACGTACTCTTATCACACTACTACTTCTTACTTTGTCACTCTCAATTCACTCATTATGGTCCTATAAATTAATAAGTATTGGAAATGTGACTTAATTTCCACCACTTTATAACACGTGAATATGAACTTCAATGTGCCATTTAATAATCCCCACATACAGGAGGGTAACTAAACAAGGTTTGCCACGCTTTAATTATGTAAAGCTATATAATCAGAATTTATAAGTCAGTTGTGGTTTGACGCTGCCGTTATTGTAGCGCTTTCTGTAATGTTAACATGCAGAGCAAAATTATAATGCATAATGTCTGTGACATAATAAGATTAGCTGACCCGGCAAACTTCGTACGTCTTTAGAATCAATAAATAAAAAGCCGAATGATAATTGCAGAATGTTTCAACTTTAGTAAAAAAATGTAGTCAAAACACGAACAAAAACAATTCGTAATCGGAAAAAATTCAACATTTACGCCCAGATTTCCGCTAAAATCCGTCAAATATCATAGTTGCGATCAGAAATTGTTGGTTGTCAATGTCAAACGTCAAAAAACAATGTCATGAAGCAATAGTTTGTGCTTTGGACTATATTCCAAGTATTTTATTCTTAATTTCTCACCTTTTAAACCGTCCATGATCTTCCACAAATAAATTCAAATTAAAATTAGCCAAATCAGTCCAATCTTTAATTATGTCTTTCAATAATGTTATTACTCAAATATAATAAACTCGTAATATCGACATATATATGTTTTTATTAGATGTTAAATATATTAATATTTACCCATCATTATCCTTTTTCTCCTCTGTACCGTTATTCTGGGTGAATTTTAAATAATATTAAGGCTGTAATTATAAAAAAAATTACGGCAAAATGACAGAAGTTTTGGTCCAAGCCGCTGTAACAAAGTTAAAAAATATGGCGACCTTAACAAGTTATGCCAATTTATGGTTAAATAAAATGAAGCTTTAATACATTGGCTCAAAGTTCCTTTCAAGATGAGAACCTCAACAATATAACAATAATAGTAACTGATATTTATATCATTAACAGTTAGTTTTAACATTCAAAATCGTTAGAATAATTTTATGTAATAAGCAGTATATGTAACATTTCGTTACACCTGATAAATAACTTGATTTGGGCCATCACACGTTTTTAATAACTCTTATTACAAAAAATTATCTCGCAACAAGATTATTTATTATTATTATATTATTATTAAAGTATATAGAATAATGACAAATTTAGTAAAATTAATGATGTAACCGACTCAAAATATTATATAATTTGAAGTTATTATTATACTGACATTTTACGTTATTTTATAAATTTAGTTTTCTTTTGACATATTGATTTGTTCTATATATTTTATTATAAGTATTAAATGAAAAATGATTATATGACAAACTTAGATGAGACAAAAAAAAATAATAATCCAATCATGATTAAGTGGAAATAAAAGGCTATATTATTATTATTATTACAATGGGGTTTCGTCGAATTTCGTATTAATAGCATAGCATTACTGGTCTTCGACAAAGGAAATATTGTTGTATCTGTCTGTGATAATGCGATATACGAACCTACGCCTGACACCAAGGTTTTGAAGTCTCTTGAATATGACCGACGGCACCATACCCACTTTGTGCAAGGCGATCACTGCACTCCTGTTTTCTTTAACACCCCATTCCGTATTGTAATTTGATAATGAACACACGAAAAAATATGTGAAATAGCATAAAATTTAAAGTTTTTTTTTTTAAATTGAAATTAACTTAAAAAAGTGTATTTGGGGGTGGTGGATTTGAATATAGTATAATCAAAAATCAAAATCAAAATAAAATATATCTTTATTCAAGTAGGCATATTACAGCACTTTTGAATCGTCAAATTATATTTTTTTTTTCACACTCTGATTCTAATATACGTCTGATGATGGTACTCAAGAACGGCTTCAAATCTAAAGTTACGTGTGTTCTTTCGCGCCCTGATCCGAAAAGAGCCCACAAAAAACTCAGTCGGTTATTTTGTTTTTTTTGTTACCATCATCATTACAATAGCATATTAGTTCAATATATTTCAATTCAAATTAGAGCAATTCGGTCATTCCCACGCATTTCTATCGTCTAAGTCTTCGTCTTTAGAACGTCTTGTGGGAGTTTATTATAGAAACGTATACAGTTACCTTTAAATGAGTTGTTAATCTTATGCAGCCTACTAGAATTTATAACAAGTTTGTTTTGGTTTCGTAAGTTATATGATGTACATTCACTCTTTTTATAAAAAGTGTCAATGTTTTTATGTACGTACAACAAGTATTGTAAAGAAAGATTCCGATATCCCGATCATAAAAGTTCTTTTTTTTATAACAGTGTTTGCGTGATGGCTATTAAAATTTTCAATAAATTACCAAAAGATATAAGGGATTATGCCTCATAATTTAAAAGTTGTTTAAAATTTAAAAATTCTGTCAAATCTTTTTTATTTAAAGGGAATTTAGCAATAAGTAATAATAAGTTACTATATTTATACTATATTTATTTACACTAAATTTAATAAGAGGTAATGTAGTATATAAGTTCACTTTAATAACATCATTTAATAGTAGTAATTTTAATGGAAAATTAGTTCGATATAATATTATTATGGTTAATTGTAATAATTGGATTAATAATGTAAAGATACCTTTCCTCCTTTTCCTTGGCGGTGTGATCCATTCCCGTGCCTCGGAGAGCACGTTAAGCCGTCGGTCCTGCGCCCGATCTCTCTCTCCGGTTGTGTCGGATTACCGTCACATCGGACTATGAGAGTGAAGGAATAGAGAGTGCACTTGTGTACTATGCTTGCCAATCCGCAGTGGAGCAGCGTGGTGGGTCTATGCTCTAAAAACCCTCTCTCATATGAGCGAGGAGGCCTGTGCGCAGCAGTGGTACGTTAATGGGCTGCTACTTACCTTACCTTACCTTTCCTTAGATTTACTAAAATCTGTAATTTCGCAAACTTAAATAAGTAGAATATGAGGACTATGTTTACCTTATTCAGCGAATAAATGTTTTGATTCGATTTTGATTTGATTTGAAAAGTATAGAAGTATAATAATTGTTGCGTCGAAATTAATTTAGCCATAAAATAATTGTTTGAAGTGAAAAGGGGCACGCTGTATACACGTTGGGCGGATGTGTTTGTCGTTCAATCGGAGCGAACTAACGTTTGCTTTCACAGAGCTGATCCCGTCGAATCTATCACATAGCCATCGTGTTTGATGACTACATCAGCTGGATTAGTTAAAGGGAGGAATTGACGTAATTAAATTAATGCTAAATCCATCTTAAATTCTCTTAGACTACACATTATACGATTGCAAACACCCCACTTCTTTAACTAATTAACCAGTTTCCACTTGCAGAGACCGTAAAACAAAATCTTTCTTTAATTTAGCTACTTTTAAATCGTCGTTCTGTACGTTTGTTATAAATCTACCACTGCATGAGGTACCACTATAAGGTGAAATAATTGACATATATTTAGACGGACGTGAGCTGGTTTTTTTTATTACTGAAGTGGTAGTGCTTGCATCACAACTGATTGTAAATGTTGATACAGTCTAAGATGATAGCGCTGGTACGAGGTCATTTCTCCTGTAATGGTTTCTGCACAGCATCGTATCGGAACGCTATTGTTTTCCTTGGCTATCTGTGGTAACAGTGTTTGACTGCATCTCACCTGAATGTAAGTCATGATACAGTCTAAGATGATAGCGCTGGTAAGAGGTCATTTCTCCTGTAATGGTTTCTGCACAGCATCGTTTCGGAACGCTATTGTTTTCCTTGGCTATCTGTGGTAACAGTGTTTGACTGCATCTCACCTGAATGTAAGTCATGATACAGTCTAAGATGATAGCGCTGGTAAGAGGTCATTTCTCCTGTAATGGTTTCTGCACAGCATCGTTTCGGAACGCTATTGTTTTCCTTGGCTATCTGTGGTAACAGTGTTTGACTGCATCTCACCTGAATGTAAGTCATGATACAATCTAAGATGATAGTGCTGGTAAGAGGTCATTTCTCCTGTAATGGTTTCTGCACAGCATCGCATCGGAACGCTAGTGTTTTGCTTGGCTATCTATGGTAACAGTAGTTGACTGCATCTCACCTGAATGTAAGTCATGATACAGTCTAAGATGGTAGCGCTGGTAGGAAGTCATTTCTCCTGTAATGGTTTCTGCACTGCTTCGATCGGAACGCAAGTGTTTTGCTTGGTTAGGTGTGGTAAGAGCCTTGGCCAAAGCTTATCGTAAATATATGCGTACATCGAAATTATTAAAGTTTATAAACTTTCGTCTTAAGTGGGAAAAGTCGCGTGTAAACCCAGTTTTAAGCAAACATAAAATGTCATCTGTTATTAAAAGATTAAGTTCTGGTAATTATGAAAATAATCCGTTGTAATCCTGACTTCGCTTTGGGGTCGGATAATACTTAAGCACTGTTTAATGTCAACATAAAAGCGGTATAACGAGGACAGTTTTACGGCAGTTTATAAAATATACTTCTATCTTCCTATTTTTAATTACTATAATAAAACTATTTCTAGAACTTTCGATGGCTTTAGTGTTATGTGCGTGTACATATCTTACGCACTGTCGAGAATCGAATCCGGTATTGTTTGTATAAGTCGGAATTGAAAAATTGCGTTTCAGAACGATTCTGTTAAAGTAAAAGTTAAATAACCTTTAAACCGGTTGGCAAGCTTTTATTTTACACTGTATCATAGTGTAACATCAGGTGAGATTACAATCAAGTGTTAATCTATCAGCAATGATAATGTATATATCCTTGCAACTCAGTTCGATTCCCATCAGTACAAATTAAGGATGTTTCACTTTATGTAGCTCTGGAATTATGGATAGTTCCGCCGTTGTTAGTTAACATCTTACAAATTTGTGCTCCGGTACGATGTTACGTAGAAACTGTCACCATTATGCTATAATATAGCTTAAGTTATTGATGGAAGTTGTCTATGTGACAACCAGACTAAGAATTTCTCAGTTCCCCGATCAAATCATTTACATAGAGGTTGAAAAGATCCGGGGAAGTCAGTCCACCCTGACGGACTCCACACTAGCTTATACTCGTTATAAATCGCATCGCTACTACATGTTACACTGTTTAACTAATTTTTATGCGAGTATCATTCAATAAATTTTCTCTCCCTTGTCCTTTCAGGAGTCTTTTTAGAGAATAACTTCTGCCAAAGAAAATCATAACGTACAAGGTCCAAAGCACGGGTCAAGTCCAAGACGCACGCGTACACTTATACCCTATTGAAATAATACTCTACTGTTGCTTTCAAGCTAAAAATGGCTAAATCGCTTTAGAAAGCAGCACGAAATACAAACTGTGCTTCCTCTAACTGCATATTTTCTTTCAAACTGGGCTGTATTAGTCTTTCTAGTTATTTACATAATATAGTCCCAATACTGACAAAACTGTAAATTTATAAGACTGCGTTAACACTCAAAATTCCATCAATTAATAATTAATTAATTACATCGATTAATACATTTTATAATAGTATGAATTGTCGAGCATCAATTTATTGAATATCATCGCGATACGTTATTAACTCGTTAAAATAATACTTCCGTAAAGTCATATTACGAAATGAATCGGTACTGTGTCATTTGCGTATAAATATTCACAGAGGTTTATTTTAATAATACTATTATTAGATTCAAACATGTGGCTCTGTATTGTACAAAGTCAGAAGTTACAAAAGATTTAGCAACATTGAAAGCACATTTTCTGATAGTTTACCACTTGACCGTGATCTCATCTGATAGTAAGTCTAAGATGGAATTCCATTAATCTATTAAGAGGTCAATTATCTCCTTGTTTGGTAGTACGTCTGTGCTGGTAGGGTGGCCAGAAGCTAACCAGGGCCAAAACCTGCCCCCGATCCAGAGTAAGACAAATTAGAAAACGTAATTTCCTTAATTCGTCTTGTTATGAATCGAACCTCGGACATATGTTAGCAAAGCGATTTAGCATTACTGCGCCAATGAGCGCAACGAGCTCAGAAAAGCCAGCAATGAAACACATATTCGAAAATAGCTGACGCACGAGAGCGGCCGAGCTGTCTTTAATCAGTTACTTGATCCATCAGCTGTTTTTAATTTTGTGTTTCATTGCTGGTTTTTTTTGTAAAATAATGTATATGTTGGAGAATAAGAGAGAACAGAACGCATAAAGCACAGGGGCGTAGGGTTCTCCGCCGTCATCGTTATTAATATCTTATACTGTGGGCGTTCGTGGGTAATGCCGGTGCAATCAAATACTTTATTAATTAACTCGAATTATAATGTTCAATCACTTAATGTTCCCGATATCAATTTACACAAGCCCATTAACACTAATAGCTAGGACCGCGACAGTTTCAATTGTCGACCACTCCGGCCGACCGCCACTCGAGAACTGCCGAGAGACGGGCCGAACTGCCACTTATTGACTCTGCCCCCACGCCGGTACACGGATGGCGCCAGCGTTCCACAGACTATTACACACGGACCAGCGATCCACAGACTCTTGGACTCCGAGATATATAATATGAAACTATCGTTACAATTATCTGTACTAACATGGTGAAGCGTGAATAATTCTAATAAAATGCTTTAAAAATAAGATTTTTTTTTAATCAGGATCGATTTTTTTCCGTTCCATCATTAAATATGTCAACAGGACTATCATCTGTCTTCTCTTCTGAGTGGGCAGAGAGGCGACTTTCTCGATTTTATTTGGTTTCACAACAAAAACAATTAGAAATCTTTGCAAAGGGGTTCTGTATCTTTGTTAGACAAATTTAGGAAATTCCATTTAGTTGTAAAAATTTGTGTTCTAGTACGATGTTATGCGGAAACTTTTAAAAAGTAAATAACCTCTTCCCAGGTTAAAGTGTTACCACCTTAGACTTTATCATCACTCACTCACCATCATATGACAGAATATATAGTTTATTTGCTATAAACAGACCAATCGTATTCAATTCAAAGTAAAATATAGTGAAAATTTAAACCCTTTATGATATTCAATTAGTTACATATTTCACGATCAAAATAACGGTGTATTACATGAAATGACATTAAAAATATACCATAACTTCCTTTAATTAATCAGTGGATATATATTTACACGATTACAGAATACTGAACTCGCAAAGTATTTCCGGCGTTTAAAATATTCAATAACCATATTTCAGTACGAATTAACGAGATGTGTAATGAACACACTTATTTGGCCACTATTAAAAAAAGTATCACCTGTCGATCATATCGACACTAGCTGACTGAATTTCGTCTGCGTACACTTAAATGTAGGACTTATTTGTTGCTTATGTAACTTAGTTGATAGCAGAAATCATACTTAACGAGCTTTCGGTTAAAATAAGTTGAGATAAAAGACACATCTTGTGAAACTATGTTGCAAGTGAATCAAGTGATGTGAGACATGGACACCACCTTATTGACCTTAGCTACCCTGCTGAGCGCCTTGGCGTTATCACCACTAGTTGTCCAGCTGTAACATGACATGCAATAGATGGACAGGTTATGAAACCTGTGTCTTAAGTGGGAACTAATCTAGCTAAACGAATAATTTAATCTTTTTTTTTTATTGCTGACAGTTTAGCGCTTGACTGTGATCTCACCTAATGGTAAGTGATTATACAGTCTAAGATGGAAGCGCGCTATTCTGTTAAGAGGCGAAATAAGCCTTACGGTTTCTACACAGCATCGTACCGGAACAGAAAAATCTTTGTTTGGCGGTACGTTTTTGCTGGTAGGGTGGTAACTAGCCACGGCCGAAGCCTCCCACCAGTCCAGACTCAGACAAATTAGAAAATACAATTTCCTAAATTCGTCCTACCGGGGATCGAACCCGGGACCTCCGCTAGCAAAGCGAATACTCGCACCACTGCGCCAGCGAGGCCAAATCTAAATCATTTGAGTAGTTTCGCAGTTCATCACGAACAAATACTGACAAGGGATTTGTAAAAGGAATGGTTTGTTTGTTTGCTTGAACACGCTAAGCTCAGGAACTACTGGTACAATCTCAAAAATTATTTCAGTGTTAGATAGCCCATTTATCGAGGCAGGCTAGGTATATATAATTACTCTAAGACTTATAGAAGCGGTGAAATAATGAAGAACCTTTCAAATTCAGGGTTGTGTTTTCCTTTTGAGAGTTTCCAATACAGCCACTGTGTAAACGGTTAGAGTTTCAAAAATCATTTTTATTAAAATTGTTCCTCTTAAAAAGTTATAAAAAAAGTCAGCGAAAGTATATGTTTGTCTGTTAAGGTTAGCTCGCTATAACCTTTTTCGTATTAACCAAATTTGTTTCTGTTGTTACTTTTATGACGCCATGTCACAGTTGCGTGGATCAGCTAGTAATATATTATATTATGAAGACAGACGATAGTACTAATGATATTGTTTATGATGAGATGGACAAAATCAATCCTGATGAAAAAAATCGTCCTTTTGATACGTTTTACTAGCATTATTTAAGGTTCAGCATGTTAGTACAGCTAAATGAATGGATAGTTTTAAAAAAATGCAATATTAAAAAAAACCAGCAATGAAACACAAAATTAAAAACAGCTGACGTCTCAGACCCGGTCAATGACATCTAGCTGCCTGGTTATAAAGCGCAGTACAGATGCGCCGCGCTTTATTAAATAAATGAATTTATTTATATTTTTATGAAACTATTGTTTTATTTTGCAGTACTAACATTACTAGGTAATATATTACATAATATACAAAGCATTAGGAGACCGGTCCCGAAAACGAAGACAAACGATAGTACTATTGATACCTTTGGTGATGGGATGGAAAATAATCGATCCTGATAATAAAAATCGTTTTTATTATACGTTTTACTAGCATTATTTAAGCTCCATCATATTATTACAGCTAAATGAATCGATAGTTTCATAAAAAATACATGATTTATAAAAAACCAGCAATGAAACACAAAATTAAAAACAGCTCACTTCCCAGCCCGGTCTATTTACATGTAGCTGATGCCTGCTAATAAAGCGCAGAGCAGACGCGCCTTTTATGAAATTATTGTTTTATTTTCCTGTACTAACATGATGGAGCGTAAATCAAGCTAGTTAAATGTTTTAAAAATAAGATCTGTCGTCTGTCTTTTTTTATGGGGCGGTCTCTTAGCACCTTGTATAGGTTATAAAGGTAATGAATTAGTTTAGGTTATAATATAACATCACATTACGACCAATAGGAATCAAGCAACAATCAAAATATTGGAAAAACGGGTACAAATTATAATTTTAGAAAGATTTTGTTACGTTTGCTGCGTAAACAGTTAAAGTTATACAAAAATCATGTATGACGGAATTGTTCCTCTTAAAAAATTCTAAATATCTTTATAAGTTGACTCACTATAACCTTTTTTATGGTAATCAAATTTTTTCTCTTTCTTGTGTAAAACAATCAAGATCGCGAGGGTTGTCTAGTTCAAATGTTGTTTTTAAATCATTTTACTGGCAATATCTACTCTCCATCGTGTTAGATAAGCTTAATGAAACGATAGTTTCATGAAAAAAATTATTACTTATTAAAGTGTGGCACACGCACGTCGCGGGCAGATAAAGGTCGTTGACCCGGGCTAAGACGTCAGCAGTTTTTAATTTATGTTGCATTACTGGTTTTTTTTAATAACGTATTTTTAAGAAAATATCGTTTCATTTAGCTGTAGCTGATAAAGCGTAAGTAATGCTAGTAAAACGTAATAAAAATATATTTTTTTAATCAGTATCGCTTTTTTTCTATCACATCATCAAAAGCATCATTAGTACTATCGTCTATATGAGTCATGTAGTATGTTTATAGGATATTTGAGGTCTCATCTGATAGTAAGTTATGATATAGTTTGTGATGGTGGCACACTAAACTGTTCAAAGTTATGTGTGTATCTTTTAGTGGTATCTACGCGGCATAAAACAATCGAGCAGGTGTTTCAACTTTTACCGCGGAAATTTGACGAAATTTTCAGCAATTTTGACGAAAAAGGCGTTTTAATGAAAACTAGCACCTACTCTCTAAAAATAAATTTTAATTAAAGGACTTTCACACGTGTGTAATTGGAGCGAACTAGGGGAACTAGTGCCCGCAAAGGAAACTCGCGGTTTACGGTTCAAACGAATTTTCCTGTAATATATATTTTGTGTATACCTATATTTATATATTTCCAGCCATGTCAAAGGGTGATGATCATTGAGCGACTACATCACGAGAAAACAGTTTCCAATTTCTACTAATATTTCACACTCTCTGTATATCTATAATTTAGGAATACGCTCAAATTCAGTCCTAAAGTTTATCGGGAGGGAGGAAGTCACTGGCAGGCCAATAAACCCACTAAACTCCTGCGACACCTTCCGTATCCTGTAATGGAGTACTCTAGTACTCCATCGATCGATAGACGAAATCTACCCTGGTACTTAGAAAGATTCTCGTTGGGAAACTTAAAAAGGAGACAGGTGTAGCGTAAATTCTCACCGTCAATTTCCCAACCTGCTGCAAGGAAAACAGAGCCTTGACAGCGTCCTCCCTCTGACTCTCATACATACATAGCATCACGTCTCATTCCTATAGGGGTAGGCAGAGACCACGTTTTTCTACTTGCCACGATTCTTTTATATTTCCTTCGTTTCTTTCATTCTTATTAAATTTTCCATACAAGTTCGTCGGTTTAGAGTACTCTTGATCTGACCCTTACTTAAAATGTCCTGGATTTGGTCCAGGAACGTTCGCCTTGGTCTTCCCTTTCTAACTTTCTCAATCACTCTTGACACATAAATCCTTTTTATTAGTTTCCTTTCATTCCTTCTCTACGTGCCCAAACTATCTAAGCCTACCCTTTTCAATTTTAGTTACTACATCTTTTATCCCACAACGTTTTCTTATCACATTCTATTTCTTACTTTATAACTCAGTTTCATTCCACTCATACTTCTCAACACTCCCATCTCTACCGCATTTATTTTATTTTTATGCTTCTTCTGTCATACCCAATTTTCTACCATAAATAAGTGTTGGCACCAACACTCCTCCATACACAGCCAGTCTGGCCCTTTGAGACACATGCAGAGCACCATTCACAATATTTTCTGCATTCACTCTCCTTTCAGTATTACTTTCATATGTAAATTTATATCCCAAGTATACAAATTCTTTCACCTCTTTTACTTGTTCCAATTTATCAAAATATTGCAATACATCATATCTTTCGTTTTGTTTACATTCACTTTAAGTATTGTCCTTTTCAAAGCTTCATTCATAATATTTACCATCTCCTGTAGCTCATTAGCAAGTTTTACTTGATCATCAGCGTAGAGTAAACATTTAATTCATTCATTCTTATCCCATACATACTTCCCGTTAAATCTGTCTGTTTCTTTTAAATCATGAGCCTCCTTCAGTTATAAAATAGTCAGATAAAGACCTTTTGAATCTGTGTTATTTATTTTTAATTAACAATCATCGAGAGCATAGCTTAGATGCATAATATAGCAAATCCCCTTATGTTAATTGCATATTGTCGCAACAAGCACAAACAATGGCTTGCAGGTAAGAAGCTGAGACAGCTAATCTGAGGGATAACGACAAACTATTCCATTTGCATACAAGGAATTCTCCACTCTGTGCTTTACTTAACTCAGGTTAAAAATCCTTTACTACGTTCCTTTGATTTAATTATATCATAATATAAGTTTATCAAGATTAAATTTTGGCAAGTACTTTCATACTACACTATGTGATATAATGTAGTTTTAACCGACTTCAAAAAAAGGAGGTTAACAAATCGTCTGTATTTAAAAAAAATGTTTATTACCTCATATCTTCCGACTGGGTGGACCGATCTTGATGGATCTATTTTTATTGGAAAGGTAGTGCCATATGTAAGTTTCCATATTTTTTGGTTCATTTCTGATGATGGCATCCATGAGAAAACCGGATAAGTGTTAAATTTGCATTAAGCATGTGCGCAATAAATAGAAGAATAACTCAAGATCACGCCAATCGATTTCGATGATTCTTTTTTATTGGAAATGATATACTTTAAGGGTTGTTTGGTGATAGTTGGATTAGATTCTGATCATGAGATCCATGTCAAAGTAACGGAACTCTTCAATTTTTAAGAGCAAATTAACGATACTCGGCAGAATATTTTCAGGCTATCTGGACATTAGAGACACCTACCGTAATGTCGATATGGTCAAGTGATTGTCATATGATGATCAATGGAACTCCTAAACCGCTTACAGAAAGGATGCAATTTGTGGCAGAATATCTAACTGTCTATATTCAAATTGCAATGAATTTACGTTTGTTGCTGCATTGCAATATTTATAAGGTGTCTTATGTGAAGCGGTGGTAGTCGAGTGGGGTGGAGTTTGGGGGGAGGGAAACTTTTGCGTACCAGTGATGAGCTCGATTGGCATATAAAAGACATAAAAAACCAATAAAATAGCTTCAAACTATATGGTACTAACTTGTATGTGACTATTGTTTTGGAATGTAAAATGGATGCAGTGAGTTATCCTTAGGAGATAGATATATAGTATTCAACACTTTTTTGTAGACCTATTAAAGAGGAATAACGTGGCATACATTGATTAGTAATATTTGTAAAGAATTAGGAGGAATTTTGTTGACAGCAACTGCCTCATTGGTCTAGTGGTTAGCATGTTCGACTACAGACATGAGGTCCTGGGTTTGAGTCCCGGGTCAGGCCAATTCAAAAATCAATAATGAGTTTTCTATTAAGTTTTTTTCAATATTTGTCCGAAGTTGGGAAATTGGCGGTGTGATTCACCCCCGTGCTTCGGAGACCACGTTAAGCCGTCGGTCCTGCGTCTGACCTCTCTCCGGTCGTGTCGGAGTTCCCTCACGTCGGACTATGAGAGTGAACTAGAGAGTGCACTTGTGTACTATGCCTACCAATCCGCAGGGGAACATCCGCTGTGCCCAGTAGTGGGACGTTAATGGGCTGCTACCTACTTACTTACTTTGTTGACAGCTTCCAGGTGGCTTGACTTACGACACATCTAACAATAATCATTGTATTTGAACACTAAACCTAGACAATTTATATAATTAAATCTTCCTCACAAATCATGAAATTTATATAATATAGTGATATTATATAAATTTCATTCAGCGGTTTTTTAATTTATCACAAAGTTATAGACAGACGCAGCGGAGGACTTTGTTTTATAATATGTAAGGTGAAATAAGGATCTTTATTTTTCAATCAAGTCAACGTTAACTAATGGTAGCTTGATATTAAATAAAATATAGTTTAACTGTAAATTGTATTTGTTCCAGTTGTTGTTTATGTATCTGCGTTGCCAAATGACGTTGAAGTTAAAAGGTTTCTCTTGTACACTGGAATCCATTTTGTTCGGGCGTAAATGTTGATAAATACCGAAGATAAAACTGACACTGTAACGATTAATGAAGTAACTTAAAGCAACAAGAAAAGTATTAATTATAAAGACTTATCTTAAAAGTTTATTCTGATGTAAAGCGTTTTTACATTTGCTTTCATGGGAAGGTAATATATCAAGTCATAATCAATTCAAAGAATATTTCATGATCTTACATATCGTATCACAGAATTATATGAATTAATTATGCCGAATTGTACAAATATTTTTTAATTAGTTATATCTTTTGAATGGAAAGTCCGATTTTAATAATTTCAATAGTATTTTATATGTATTGAAACGTTCTTTGATAAAATTTAATTTAATAGATAATTATTAATACAGAGATAATAATAATATGGTTTGATTATTATCGGCATTCTTATTAACTTTTAAAATATAAAAAAGTAGTTATAGTGGCATAACTACAGTAGTTGGACATATGGTATGTTAGATTTTTTTGTAGATTTCAATACATTCTATAATATTGTAGAACATTTTTTTGTTCTATCTTCAATAGTTTTCGCAGCGAACGCGATAACAGATTTTTTATAGCGAATTTTTTCACACCTTGACTTATGTTAATCCATTTTTATTAGCGATCTCTATTTTTTTTGAAATGGGTCCAGTAGTTTTAGTGTGAAACACAAATGTTTACTCTTTATAATATTAGTTTAGGTACATTTGTTTACAACCAGAGATAAAGATTGTCCATAGAGTAAGTGAGCACCATTTTGAGGTCTTATCTCAAAGAAAATATTACTCTTAAGTTAACTAAAGTACTACTGCATTGAGTCATCATTCTATCCCCGCCCCTGACCAAGCAAATTTTTGTCAAATATAAGGTCAAGTTCACAGTGACATTCTTCAACTGATCACTGTAAACTTGACCTTATATTTAACAAAAATTGTAGTAACTGTAGTTTTTTTTGCAGTTTAGTATTATCCTATTTCACAGTGTTGTAAAAATCAAATTCAAACTCTTTATTCAAGTAGGCTTTACAGCACTTTTGAATCGTCAAATATATTTTTCCATATACAGTTTCACAAAGTAGGGTCCTAACCACTAGACGATCACGGACATCTGCCTCACTGTACCATCTGGGTCACTAGAGTGGAATGCAGTTAGGAATCCTTTAGTGATCTCAATCGTGGGTGATAAGGGATCGGCTGGGTTTCAGTGGGTATTGTAATTAGTCTCTTATTAGGATAAAAAAAGTAAGTAGCAGCCCTCTAACGTCCCACTGCGAGGCACAGGCCTCCTCACCCCGAGGAGCGAGGGTTTGTGGTGCATAGACCAACCACGCTGCTCTACTGCGGATTGGCAAGCATATTTCGTAGGTCTCTATTCTTTCACCCTCACAGTCCGATGTGACGGGAATCTGATACAACCGGAGATAGGTTAAGCGCAAAACCGACGGCTTAACGTGCTCTCCGAGGCACGGGGGTGACTTGAACCCAGGACCCCGTGTCTATAGACGAACACGCTCACCATTAGACCTATGAGGCAGCCTCATCGGGGTGCGTATAAGCATTTTCCAGCGCAAAAAAACACTAATTCTAATGTACGTCTGATGATGAAAACTAAAGCAACGAGTGTTCCTTCGCGCCTTGTCTTGGGAAGAACTCACAACAAACTCAGTCGGGTATTTTGTATTTTTCTTTTACCATCATCATTACGATATCATAGTAGTTTAATGTATTTCAATTCAACTAAGTTAAGTGGGACGAATGATGACGATTGTTGATGGAGTACGACAGTGGTAGTTTTGATATTAAGTGTAGTAGTGGAGCGTTGAAAAAGTATTCATGTATTGAGTTTAATGTTTATTAGAAATATGTGTATAAACTAGGATTAATAGAATTAAAAATATTTAAATAGGGAAGAGAATAAAAGTTGTTAGTTTTTTTTATATATTTTTACCAGCAGACCCAGCAGACTTTGTACTGTCAAAAAGATTTGTAATGTGGCAGATTTCAGTTTTACGAATGATTTTCGAAATGAAATTACACCAGTACTAAATATCTATAGCTCTTACATTTTGTGGCTATTCAATTGATTTTGAACTTTGTGCAGCGGTAATAAAGTGCAAATTGACTATTTGACATTAGGAATACACCTACATTGCTTAGACAACAGTGATTACTAGCAAATAAAGGTTAATTCGACATTACATTTTCGTTTGTATAGGAAACAGAAAAGGGCTGTTTTTAGGGTTTTCCCCTGCACTTATTCGAACTTTTCTCGCCGTAAAAACCATCCTTGGACTTCAACGAACATTCAAAATAAAGAATTGTGAAAATTGGCCATGGAGTTGTTGAATTATGCGCTTACCAACACATTTTGCCATTCATTTTTATATTATAAGATTAATTTCATCTAAAAGTACAATATTGAGGGTAGAATTAAAAGCCTATTTTGTTAGTAATGTAAAAAACTTTTTAAAAACGTTAATTATTATCTTATCTCCCAACTTATTTTCAAGCGTGAATTTCCTCGCAGACCGTAGCCGAGTAGCGTAAAGTACGTTCAAGTCCACTCGTTTCGAAAGCGTAGAGCGTCGTTGCTACAACATTATATTCGTTTAAAATCATGTAAAATATTTCATATTTATAGCAATAAACTACGCCCTTAATATGTTTAAACTTTATATTGCAGGGGGCTCTTTTAAGTATATGAAATACGCGTTTACATTCACAGACATACCGTCTTTTGAGTCATTTAATCGGTTACTTATTACCGATTAATTTTCTATTTCAATATTAGCTGGGATAGTGTTTTTTGGTAAAGTTTATAATAAATTAGGCCATGTATGAGATAATATACGTATAAATACTTCAGTTGTAGTGTTTCCTAAATCTAAAAATAAATTTCAAGCTTCTAGCTCTTTAAATAGGGATACTATTACCCCGTAAAACCCTTTTTTCACATTAAAAAGTAGAATATGTCCTTTCTCAAACTCTAGACTATCTGTGTACCTTTAATTTAAATCACTTCAGTAGTTTTACTGTAAAAACCTTACAGTCAGACAGTTACTTTCACATTTATAACATTAAAAAGCGTGAAACTTTTTTGACAAATTTTTAAGTCTTGTTTATATTTATACAAATCTTAAACTTTAGATTTCCGAGACTTAATTTAAATGATTTATTGAAATCTCAAGTGACAAATTGTAAATAAAAATGCCAAGTGTTTTTTGTCAATATCAGAAATTATTAAATGTTGATAGATGGGCAACAAGTGGAAGAGGTGAAAGAATGTGTATACTTGGGATCTAAATTTACAAAAGTGAAAGTGATATTGAAAGGAGAAAGAATGCAGGGAATATGGTGAATGGTGCTCTGCACGCCTTTATGAATAGCCAGATGGTGTCTCAAAGGGCTAGACTGGCTGTGCATGCTGGAGTGTTGGTGATAACACTTATGTATGGCAGAAGAATCACAAAAGTAAAATAAATGCGGTAGAGATGAGAGCGTTGAGAAGCATGAGTGGATTAAAACTGAGTGACAGAGTAAGAAATAGTGTGATAAGAGAACGTTGTGGTGTAAAATAAGATGTAGTGACTAAAATGAAGAAAGGTATGGTTAGATGGTTTGGGCATGTAGAGAGAATTAATGAAAGGAGACTAACAAAAAGGATATATGAGTCAAGAGTGAATGCAAAAGTTGGAAGGGGAAGACCAAGGCGAACGTTCCTGGACCAAATCCAGGACATTTTAAATAACGGCCAGGTCAAGAGTACTCTAAACCGACGAACTTGTATGAAAGGTTTAATGAGAATGAAAGAAGCGAAGGAGATATGCAAGGATCGTGGCAAGTGGAAGGATGTTGTCTCTGCCTACCCCTATGGGAATGAGGCGTGATGCTATGTATGTATGTATTAATTAAATGTTGTTTAAAATATTTTATGAAAAATACTGTATTAAATTATTAATTGACGAGTGACAAATTAAAATGCTACATGTTATTCGTTAATATTAAAACTACTTTACTTTCAAACCAAGTAGTATGTATTAAGGCTAGCCTTCGTCATGTAGATGGTTTTAGGTATTATGTTGTGAGAGTTTGAGATGGAACTGCGATAGTTTCCTAGTCAAATACTATTTACAGATACTTTTTCTGCGCTCAATACTCTCTGAATAAACAGAGTAAAAGGATGACCATGTCACCGCGCAGTATTCTAGCATAGTCCATACTCTCGAAACTCTGTACTCGAAATTGTTGACGAGTATACATACCTGGGACTTATAGTCCAGCTGACGGACTGAACTGACTGAACCAACTCGGTTGGGCAGCGTTCGGAAAGCTTCGAAACATCTTTTCCTCCAATATACCTCAGCGCCAGAAGATCAGGATCTTCGAGCAGTACGTGTTGCCAGTGATCACCTACGGGTCGGAAGCGTGGTCGCTGAGTATGAACCTTATTCGAATGCTCAAAGTCTCATAGTGTGAAATGGCTATGCTTGGAGTTTCTGTACGCAAATCAAAAATGAGGAGATCCGTAGAAGGAACAAAGTTACCGACATCGCCCTAAGAATCACGAAGCTGGGCCGGGCACATAGTCCGACGAACCGATGGACGGCGCAGTATAGGAAGACCCCCCACAAGATGGCCCGACGATATGAGGAGGGTTGCCGGTAGCCGTTGTAGCCAGGTGTCACAAGATTGGGCACAGTGGACATCATTACGTGAGACCTTTATCCAGCAGTAAACATCCATCGGTTGAAGTGAGTGATTGAGTGAGATGCTTCTTCTGTCATACCCAACTTTTACTACCATGCATAAATATTGGCACTAACACAAGGAGTGTTATGCACATGCACAGTCAGTCTGGCCCTTTGAGACACCCTCTGGCTATTCATAAAGGTGTGCAGAGAAGAGCACTGTTGTATGTACTTATTTATGAGCTCTATATTTAGGTCCATATTAACATCGCCATTTCTTACGTACCAAAGTTATTTTCCTTAATGTTAGTTCTGAAATATGTAACTGACTTTTCTGATTTCCAACCAAAAACTGCATAGTTACTAGAGACATTTGCAAGCTGAAAACTTTCCGACTGCAATTTTATTTCTAGCGAGGCCAAAGTCGAGGCTTAGCTGATGTAGTGTACAAACAGAATAACGTGTTAGATTCGATTGCATCGGTTCTGCGACAAAGCAAACGTTACTATGAACCAAATGAACGACAAACATAACCCTGTTGTACAGTTTGGACATTGTAGCCTTTTATTGGATTATACTTATCTCCACTACCCAAAGACTTTAAGGTAAAATGGTATTAAAGTCTTATTGGCTTCTAGTTTTTTATTGGTGACAGGATTTACAATTTAATATGGAGGGTAATCTGGCAAGAGGCAATTTGCTTCTAATGGTTTCCACACAGCATGGTACTGGAACACAAATCTCTTTGTTTGATGGTACGTCTTTCCAGTCCAGACTTAGGCAAATAAGGGAATGTATGAATCCAGAACCTTTGCTATCAAAAGCAAGTACTCTAGAGACGCCTACATAAGGGACAGGGTTTCTAGAGCACACATTGTCCAGAAGTACCAACAGGATATCCATTTTCCTTCACCGAAAAGCACAATGATCGATTGTAAATGAACAATCAAGCACATAGTTTCATTTCTTTATAATGGAACTAAATGGTGCCAGCTATGAATTAGAAACGAGAAAATATGAATCTCACCACTTGCCGTCATGGGTTAGTAGCTTTACTTTATATTAAACCTGGTTACCCACCCAACAGTCTCATTAATCCAGTGATCTGTTTGTTATTAAGACTTCAGTATTTTCCTGAAGCTATGTATATGTCGGTGTGCTCCAATCCCGTGCCTCGGAGATCAAGTTATACCGACGGTCCTGTACCTGATCTCTCTCCAGTGGTATCGGATTGCCGTCAGATCCTACTATGAGAGTGAAGGACTAGAGGAATATGCCCGGCAACCCGCAGTGGATCAGCGTGGTGGATCTATATATCTAAAAACCCTCTTTCCTGTGCTTGAGAAGGCCTGTGCCCAACAGTGGGACTTTAATGGGCTCCTTATTTTAACGAAGATGTTATCAATTACAAAGGTTGCCTGGAAGAAATCGCTATATACAACCTTTACAATGAATCGCTCTATCTATTGGTGAAAAGCACATGAAAATCAGGTCTTTAAGTTACAAATGATAGTCATATCTTGTATGTTTACATCGATTATGTATAAAGCCACTTCCAGGAGCTTAGATTGCAAAGAAAACTCCGCAAAGAATTCGAGACAAATGCTTTTTGTATCTCAAAGAAAACAACAACAGGATCTGGAATTGCAGAAGTAATAAAGTTCAGCTATAGCTGTCTTAAAAAACGATCGTTATACCAGTCGAATCGATTCCTCCATTAAAAATAACAAAACTACCCTCGGAGTAAATCTTAAAAGTTTTAAATCTTGATTTTTTGCGTATTGTTTCCTTCCTCGGGCGCCTTTCCTGCAATTTATCAACGATGAAAGAGAAATGCGGGAGTGCATTTCGAAAATCCTTTGTGAAGATCACAATGCCTCGGTTTCTTGAGACTGAGATGTGATTATTAAACGTCTTTCGGTAAGTTATTAAAATTCTTTAGATATCTTAACTTTTAACCTCTCTCAGGCAGTGATTAACAAAGAAATTGCTTTTGGCTTTTTTTAACTTTTTTAATTTGAAAAAGAAAGATTGTTTTATTGCTGACAGGTTGACGTTTGACTGTAATCTCACCTCATGGTAAATAAACACATTCTAAGATGAAAGCGCGCTATCCTGATAAGAAATAACTTACCTCTAATTGTTTCTAGCCCTTCACTTGTAATAAAAAAATACATGTACCATGTCCCAAATAAGAAAAAATAATGAGTATTGTGTCCGAAAATCGAGTTCAGTGACTTGCCGCCACGCACGGACGCTTTTGCGTCGATTGCCCCGCGGGTCGAGTTTTTGTTTGCTAATAGTTAAACTATACAATGTTATATTTTGTTTATTAAATTAAGACTGGTGTAGCGTCGTGCTCTAAACTTTGAGATAGTGAAAAAAGTCCGTGTAGGCTCATATCTTAAAAATTAAAACTTTTTCGTCGTCATCGTTGTTGCTTCAACCGATGGACGTCCACTGCTGAACATCGGCCTTACGTAATGTGCGCCGCCTGGCTCCAGGGGCTACCGCTGACCCTCTTTATACCATCGGTACACCTGGTGGGGGGTCGGCCTACACTGCACTGTCCGGTGCGAGGTCGCTACTCCAGCACCTTTGTGCCCCAACTTCCATCGGACCGCCGGACTACATACCTCGCCCATTGCCACTTCAGGTTCGCGATTTGTAAGGCTATATCGGTGACCCTGGTTCTGCAACGGATCTCCTCATTTCTGATTTGTTCGCGTAGAGAAACTCCGAAAATAGCCCTCTCCATCTCCATCGCACAATGAGTGACTCTGAGTCTCCGAACGAAGCTCACAGTTAGCGACCACTTTTCGGAGCCGTAGGTCATCATTGGTAATACGCGACGTTTCTAAGAATTTCATCTTCAGGCACTTCAGGGATATCGGACGAAATTATCTGGCGCTGCCCAACCGAGTTGGATTCGACGTTTGACCTCCTTCTCGAAATATTTGGACCTACCTAGTTGGACTATATGTCCAAGGAATGTATACTCGTCTACAATTTCGAGTCGTGAGTTCTCGATGATGATTGCGTGGAACGGAAAATGAATTTTCGACAAACTTTTTTAACACAATTAATCGCTAATAAACACTCACAGCTTATAAATTAACATTTAAAAACTTAACGACCTTCGACGCGAAACACGCATTAGTAACGGTTACTTTGTAACTGATTTATTTATAATTTTTTTCCAATTTACTGGTGTTATGTTTACACATATTTTGGTACGAAGTTTACCGAGAAGCAAAATAGGTAATATATATTATGACTTAAAAAGAAAGAGATGCATATATTTATGATTGCCCGAGTTGAGACAGGTCTATCGTATGATTGCGAGCCAACGGGGGATCGATCGTGGATGTCACTTTCGCTGATCCCGTGCTCGCGCGCGATGTGCGCCATTGGCGCGTCCTGGATCGCGTGGAGACGCTGTCGGACCACAGATACGTGGATTTCAGCGTTTCCTCACGTCCTCAGGGACACGGCGGCCACCCGGATCGTCCCGTTAGGTGGGCGGACGAGCCTAGGTGGGACGCCAAGCGGGTAGACGGGGAGCTTCTCATCGAAGCTGCCCATGTGCAGGACTGGGTCCGAGGATCCAGGACGGACATTCGGGATGTAGATCGCGAGGCGGAACGTTTCCGCTCGGCCTTGTTTCAGGTCTGCGATACCGCCATGCCTCGGGTGAGTTCTCGTCCGTCGCCGCATCGCCAGGTGTACTGGTGGACCGAGGAGCTGTCTCGCGTGCGGGACATTTGCTACTCGGCTCGCCGCCGGTATGTCAGGTATCGGCGGCGCCGGACGCAGGACGAATCCGAGCGGGATCGATTGTACACCCTCCACCGGAGGGCTACAATGGATTTTCAGGCGGCTATCGCGAAGGCCAAGGACCTCGCAGATGAGGAGTCGCTGGCTCTTATTGACCAGGATCCGTGGGGAAGACCGTATAAGGGCGTCAGGCGCAAGCTGGGCGCCCGGTCTTCACCACTCGTGAAGTCGCTCCGTCCTGAGTTCTTGGACTCGGTGTTGGGGGCGCTCTTTCCTTCTCGGGAGCGTAGAGTAGGGATGCGCGCGCCTCCGATGGCGAACGGGGACGAGACGTCTGACGAGGACGTCGCCCCGCCGGAGATTAGCGAGGGGGAGCTGGACGCCGCCATCATTAGGATGCGGTCGAAGGCCGTCGCGCCCGGACCCGACGGGGTTCCGGGCAGGGTGTTAGCTGAGGCGTTGGGACCCATGAAGCAATGGCTGCTGGACCTCTACAACGCGTGTCTGCGCCAAGGGCGCTTTCCGCGTGCGTGGAAGACCGGGAGGCTGGTGCTCCTTCGCAAGGAGGGGCGTCCGGCGGACTCGCCGGCGGCGTATAGGCCGATCGTGTTGCTGGACGAGGTGGCGAAGTTGCTCGAGCGCATCCTCGTGGAACGCCTCGTCCGGCGACTCGACGACGTAGGGCCCAATTTGAGTGACTGCCAGTTCGGCTTCCGCCGCGGCAGGTCCACCATCGACGCGATCGCGCGGGTGAGGGACCTCGCGGAGGAGGCGGCGTCCGAGGGTGAGGTGGTGTTGGCGGTGTCCCTGGACATCGCCAATGCATTCAACACTCTGCCTTGGGACGTTGTCGGGCAGGCGCTCGGGTATCATGGGATGCCCCGGTATCTGAGGGATATGATAGGCGCGTACCTCAGCGACCGGTTCGTCTCGTTCTCGACGGCTACTGGACCGGTGAGTAGGGAGATGACGTGCGGTGTTCCGCAGGGGTCGGTTTTGGGACCGCTGCTGTGGAACATCGGCTACGACTGGGTGCTTCGCGGTGCCCTCTTGCGGGGCGTCGGCGTGACTTGTTACGCCGACGACACCCTCGTAACGGCCCGCGAACGCACTTTCAGAGAGGCGCGCGTGCTCGCAACAGCGGGCGTCGCGCAGGTAGTTGCGAGAATCCGGCGGCTCGGGCTGGAGGTCTCGCTAGAGAAGTCGGCAGCCATCTGCTTCCATGGACCGCGAAGAGCGCCCCCAGGGGGGGAGAGTCTAGTGGTCGGGGGGATTTCCATCGAGATCCAGCGTACGCTCAAGTACCTGGGTCTCACGCTTGACGGCAGGTGGAAATTCGAGGCTCATTTCGAGCGCTTGGCTCCCCGGCTCATGAAGACGGCTGGCGCGTTGAGCAGACTTCTGCCCAACGTCGGCAAGCCGCAGGTAGGGTGCCGTCGCCTGTACGCAGGCGTGGTACGATCGATGGCCCTGTACGGGGCCCCGATCTGGGCGGGAGATTTGACGCCACGTTCGAAGGCTCTGCTGCGAGGTGCGCAGCGAGTCGTGGCAGTCAGGATCGTCCGAGGATACCGCACCATATCCTGGGAGGCGGGATGCGTATTAGCGAGTACCGCCCCCTGGGAGCTGGACGCGCAAGTACACTCGGACGTATATTGGCGGAGGGCGGACGCCCGTCAGAGAGGCGACCCCCCTTCGCCAGGGGACGAAAGGGACTGGCTGCGCCAGGCGCAGGCGGTCCTACAAACCAAGTGGCGGGACCGGTTGAGTGACCCGAGCGCAGGGCGGTCGACGATCGAGGCCGTGTCTCCGCTCCTTGGTCAGTGGGTGTCGCGTGGTCACGGCGTGATCACTTTCCACTTGGCGCAGATCCTCTCGGGGCACGGGTGCTTCGGGAGGTATCTATGCCGGGTGGCCCGTAGGGAGCCCACTGAGGAATGCCACGAGTGTGGATCCGCCGTGGACACGGCGGAGCACACGCTTGCGGTGTGCCCCAGTTGGGATAGCCAGAGATCTGCCCTAGTGGCCGTATTAGGGTCGACCGACCTGTCTCTGCCCACCGTCGTGCGAGCGATGGTGGAGCGGAGGGAGTGTTGGAGTGCGGTGGCCTCCTTTAGCGACGAGGTGATGTCGCTGAAAGAGGCCGCGGAGCGGCGTCGGGAGGCGGATCCCGCCGCCCACGCCCTCCGTCGTAGGCGTCCGGCGAGAAGGCGTGCGGTCCAGGACCGCCGTCTTCCCCCTTAGCACTAGCCTCTGGGACGGCGGACCGCGGAGGCCGTCGTCCCACGTAGCGAGGCTCCGTAGGTTGTCGGGCGGCGCGCCTTCGCGCTGCCCCATAGGTAGCTCGATCCTTAGGATCAAGGTAGGGGCCCCTCACGGGGAGTCACGGCGGCGTGCGCAGTTTTACTCTATAGCTAACCTGTAGCGTCGCCATTGTGACAGTGCGTAGGATGGCGGGTCGTTTTTAGCCGGTAAGAGTCCGGCATAACCGGGACGTCCGCGGCGTCCCGGTATCCTATTGAGGATTTTTTTCCCGTCTTACCAAAAAAAGGTCTATCGTATGATGTCAAACATTATTTGACACGGACAATCTAAGGGCTAGATAGCTTCGTGCTAGAACGTAATAGTTTTATTTGTTCACACTACTCAGTATATCAGATGAGCTTAAACTCAAGCGCTTACCTATTAATAATAAATAAAGCGTGGTCGGGTTAGCGTAATTTAAGATAAACACAAAGTATTCCCTATTTAGCATAAAAATATAATGTTAAAACGATTTGAAAACAATAATAAGTCTTCAGAAATTGTATTGGAATGGAAATATTACAAGACGAGGCTAATTATAACTTCATTTTGTGAGGTTTCTTGTTCATTTGTTTTGATTAATTTCCGTGGATATTGAATCGTTTTGAACTTCATTTGAATGTAAGGCTTGACTGAAGGGAAGTGATTTGAAGAATGAAAGGTGAATGAATCTAAAATTGTAGAAAATAAGCGATTTTAATTTATTATGCAGGAATTCCTTAGATTTGCATATGGAATTAAGTCAATTTCTACGTAGTCTACGACGAATTTCTTATTACCTTTTAATCTTTTATGTTACCTTTTAATAGATGATGCAGGACAACATTTTCCTATTAATTTAATCAGTGATTCATTCACTATTCACATACTTGAGGAAATAAATTTGTACTCGAGTGGATAAAGACAAAACCATTTGATTATTAATTAAAGATTTCTACAAGATACATTGTATATAGGGAGATTATGAACTTATTATAATAAGATGTAAAAAATAACATAGATTTGTACAAATTTTCACCTATTATTCCCCACAATAAGCTACCTAACCTATACATATGTTTTTAGGAGAATTTAAAAAGGCTTTTTTAGTAAAAAATACATAGAATTCTTCGTTTGTTACCAAAACATAAAATGATTAGGAATTTGAGAAGAAATAAGGTTTCTTTTAATATTGTATTCCCCTTCAATTTATATTTTTACGATTAATAGAATATCGATTTCGTGACATGCAAATATATATTTAAAGTTTGGACATAAATATGTAATATCAAAATAAAATCTAATGCAAATGTAAATTATGTTTAAAAACAAACTGTCTATTTACAAATACAAAAATATACTTCAGTTTGTATTATATATTACGTCGTAAATTATCAAGTATAATAACTTTATATTTAAGAGTGACTGACGAATTAATAAATTGAGAAATTAATATTCGTTACAGGAAATATATACAGTACATTTATACGAGTTTTGTGATAAATGAGAAAAAAGTGGAAGGGGTGAAAGAATTTGTGTACTTGGGATCTAAATTTACAAAAGATGGAACATGTGAAAGTGATATTGAAAGGAGAGTAAATGCAGGGAATATGGTAAATGGTGCTCTGCACGCCTCTATGAATAGCCAGATGGTGTCTCAAAGGGCCAGACTGGCAGTGCATGGAGGAGTGTGTTGAAGTAATTATGAGTGGATTGAAACTGAGTGACAAAGTAAGAAATAGTGTGATAAAAGAACGTTGTGGTATAAAAGAAGATGTAGTGTCTAAAATTGAGAAAGGTATGCTTAGATGGTTTGGGCACGTAGAGAGAATGAATGAAAGGAGACTGACTAAAATGATTTATGAGTCAAGATTGAATGGGAAAGTTGGAAGGGGAAGACCAAGGCGAAGATTCCTGGATCATGTCCAGGACATTTTATATAGGGGCCTAGTCAAGAGTACTCTAAACCAACGAACTTTTATGAAAGTTTTAATGAGAATGAAAGAAGCGAAGGAGATATGCAAGGATGGTGGTAAATGGAAGGACGTAGTCTTTGCCTACCCCTATGGGTACCCCTTCACTTATAGTTTATTCAACACACTACCCTATATTTGACATACACACACTCATACATACTTTGCTGTTAATTATGTCAAACACCATACGATTGCATTAACAACGTTTATATTGTCAAAAACACTAAGAAGGTACATTAAAAAAGTTTGTATTGTCAAAAACACTGAGAAGGTTACATTAAAAACGGTTGCATTGCTTAAACTGCTAAGAAGGTTTACATTAAAAAGGTTTTTATCGTCAAATGTATGTCTGTATCAAAAGCACCAAGAAGATTTCATTGGAAAAGTTTCTATGATGGTTAAAATTTCTGATGTTCCACGCAACTTTGTCATTTTTTTCTTTATAAGAACAAAATAATTATCGAAATCGGTCCAGCCAATCATGTGTAAAGCCGTGACTTCGGGAGACTCATTTTTAAATATGTAGATTATAGAATAAAAAGACATGTATTTGTAAATTAACCCCAATATAGAATCACATCAAATTGCGTTAATCTACATGGGGTTAATTCAGGAAATGGTTGGAGGACAGTGTTATCTTGTTTACGAGAATATCAGGCAGTTTGCAAAACAAAAGACCAGTGGAACGAGGAAATGATCCAAGGGACAGATCGGCTACTCAGATAACTCTAGTGAAGTTGTAAAAGTTTTACCAAATTTGCCACACAAATTTTATTTGACTCGATATCTGATATGAAACATAAAATTAACAATTCATTTAAAGATAACCTTGCTTATGCAAACGATATACTCGTATCAATTCATTATTTAAATTAAATTAATAGACTACAAGCCCCCGGAATTATGTTACTATATCATATTTACGAGTATATATAAATGTCGGATAATAAAATAGAAAGGAAAAGATTAAGGCATAGGGGCGTAGAGTTCTCCGCCCACATCGTCGTTAATGGCATCCATGATTCAATTTGCAAACTGTGGACATTGGTGTGTAATGTTGATGCAATCAAACACTTTATTAATTACCTCAGATTATAATGTTCAATCACTTAATATTCCCGATATCAATGTACACTAACTCATTAGCAATAATAGCTAGAAACGCGACAGTTTCAATTATCGATCGCTCTGCCTGACCGTCATCCGAGAACTACCGAGAGATGCGCCCCGGATTGTCACTATTGACTCTGGCCCACGTGTATAAAAAATATCCAGGTATCTATTTACTAATCACGATATCTCTGGAACCATAAAGCGTAGAGACTTGAAATTTGGTAGAAATATTCCTTTTGCCGAGTAGAGGTCAGCTAAGAACGGATTTCATGAAATACCACTCCCAAGGGGGATTGAGGGGGTGTTCATTGAAAAAAATCAAATTTTCATGTTTCACTGACACTATTTAAATGAAAAACTTCCCAAAAAACATTCCACGCAAGTGAAGCCACGAGTTCAGCTGGTTATAAATATAAGAGATATCCGTGTATCTATTGACTAAACACGATAGAGACCCGAAATATGGTACGAATATTCCTTTTGACGAGTAGAGGTCGGCTAAGAACAGATTTTACGAAATTCTCCCGGAAGAGGAATTGCGGGGGTGTTATACGTATGTTTCTTATTTGTAAATCAATTTGCCTCGTCGTTTCAAAAAAATACTTGCCGTATATATATTTATGATCTTACAGCAATTACAGGATTACAAAGTTATTACTGCTGTAAAATCATATATTTATATACGTTTTTTGACATAGTAACAGCCTTCTAAGCTTTATTTATGTTGGTTCATTTCACTTATTAGCTTTCTCCATGGGCTTGTAGTCTATAATAATTACCGTTTTATATAATAATTATACATCAATATTTATTTAAAAAAAAATATTCAAGTCTTTACAGCACTTTTCAATCGTCAAATATAAGATTTGATGATTGATATTAAAGAACCACTTAGAATATAAAGTTACGAGGGTTCCTTTGCGCCCTATTCTGAAAAGAACCCATAACAAACTCAGCCGGGTATTTTTTTCCATCATTATCATTACAAAATTACATTGATTTGTTATATTAAAAGCTTAAAAACAGACTGTTATACGCTGCAGAAAGCTTTCAAGATAAACTACATAAAATAAACTAATAAAGGAAGACGATGTGACAAAAATTGAGAAAGCTATGCGTACATGGTTTGGGCACGTAGAGAGAATGAATGAAAGGAGACTGACAAAAATAATTTATGAGTCAAGAATGAATGCGAAAGTTGGAAGGGGAAGACCCAGGCACGTGCACCTTGGTCCAGAACCAGGAACGTTTTCTTGGGCCAAAATCCAGGACATTTTAATTAGGACTAAGGTCAAGAGTACTCTAAACAGAGGAACTTGTATGAAAGGTTTAATGAAAATGGAAGAAGCGAAGAAGAATTGCAAGTGTCGTGGCAAGTAGAAGGACGCAGTCTCTGCATACCAATGGGATGGGATCAAACCCAGGCGTGATGCTATGTATATATGTATTAACATTTGACTGCTGGGTAGAAGGATCTTTATTCACAGGAGAGGCGATATTTAAATCATAAACCCACTGTACCATTCCACTTTCGAGAAGGAGGTCAACCGCCGAATCCAACTCGGTTGGGCAGCGTTCGGGAAACTTCGCCAGATATTTTCGTCCGATAATCCTCAGTGCCTGAAGACCAAAGTCTTCGAACAGTGCGTGTTGCCAGTGATGACCTACGGTTCTGATACATGGTCGCTGACTATGGGCCTCATGCGGAAGCTCAGAGTCACTCAGCGTGCGATGGAGAGGGCTATGCTCGGAGTTTCTCTACGTGATCGAATTCGAAATGAAGAGATCCGTAGTAGAACCAAAGTCACCGACATAGCCCTACGAATCGCGAACCTGAAGTGGCAATGGGCGGGGCACATAGTCCNTCCATAATTCAATTTCCATTCTGTGGGCGTTGGTGGGTAATGTTGGTGCAATCAAACACTTTATTAATTAACTCAGATTATAATGTTCAATCACTTAATATTCCCGATATCAATTTACACTAACTTATTAGCAATAATAGCTAGAAACGCGACAGTTTCAATTATCGATCGCTCTGCCTGACCGTCATCCGAGAACTACCGAGAGACGCGCCCCGGATTGTCACTATTGACTCTGGCCCACGTGTATAAAAAATATCCAGGTGTCTATTGACTAATCACGATATCTCTGGAACCATAAAGCATAGGGACTTGAAATTTGGTAGAAATATTCCTTTTGCCGAGTAGAGGTCAGTTAAAAACTGATTTCACGAAATACCATCCCCAAAGGGGTTTGGGGGGTGTTAATTAAAAAAATCTAATTTTCACGTTTCTTATTTGTAAAACGATTTTAATGAGAAGCTTCCCCAAAACGATAATAACGATATTAAAACGATTTTAATGACACCGACTCCAAATATAAGAACACGAAGAACACTATAAAAGAATACGCAATTATTTTTTACTTTTAGAGCATATTAAAAAATTTGTAAGTTTGTTTTGAAGGCGGTTCTTTTTTTTGTTAAAATTTCTATTTATTTCTTGATTTTTAGTGAATCTGAAGTAAACTAACAAATTTGTCTCAATATGTTTACACCTAAAAACGAGTCTCTCATATGAGATGACACCGTTTGAATGAAACAACTTTACAAAGTTAAATTTAGATTAATATCGCCACACCCGGGATCGAACCCGCAACCTTATACCTCGGCTTCACACATAATTCACCTTTCAAATTGCAATGCAGCAACAAATGTAAGGGCATTGCCATTTAATTACAGACAGTTATATATTTTGCCAAAAATCGCACTCTTACTATAAGCCGTTGAGGAGTTCCATTGATCTTCGTATTTAACTACGACTAGCACTTGACTATACCGAAGTTACGATAGGCAAGTCAATATCTGAATAGCTTATAGAAGATTCTGCCGTGTATCATTGATTTGCTCCTAAGAGTTGAAGAATTCCGTCACTTTTTCATAGATTTCATCATCAGAACCTAACCAAACTATCATAAAACAACTCTTGAACTTTTTAATAAAATAAGAATCTTCGAAATCGGTTGGCGTTATCTTGAGTTATTCGTCCATTTGTCGCGCACATGCTTACGCAAATTTAAGACTTATCCGGTTTTGTCATGGATGCCATCATCAGAATTGGTTTAAAAAAATGGGACCCTACGACGAGCGCCACCTTTCATATAAAAAAAACCATCAAGATCGGTCTACCCAGTCGGAAGATATGAGGTAACAAACATAAAAAACACGACTTGATAACCTCCTCCTTTTATTGAAGTCGGTTAAAACAGCTTTTTACCAAAGGTTAGCGCTTGACCGTGACCTCACCTGATGGTAAATAATGATAGACTAAGTCTTTACCTGTAAAAAGCATTGTGTGTTTCAGCGAAAATATAAATGCTACACAGACAGCTGATACAAACCTTAGGCGCCTCCATATTGGCCTCGGCACTGCCGAGAGCCCTTCTCTTTGATTACATGCGATAGATTTAAGGAAAAGTCGAGGCGATTGACAGAAGTTTCAGCTAACAAATATTTGATTCGCCAAATGGACCTGTTCTCATTGAATGACTAAGCAAGTTGCAGTCCAATATCATCCCACTGCTGGCGACAGACCTTCTCACTCATATGACAGAGTACTTTTAGTATATAGACCCATAATGCTGCTCCACTGCGGGTTGGCAGGCATAGTGAAGAAGAAATCAGTCACTGATCCAAATTTTTCGCTCTCGAAGACAAATAACCAGCGTCGATATATAATAACTTAAATTGTATTCACTAAATTGTAAAGATTGTCACAGTGGAAACCCTCGTTATTACATGGATTTTGCGTGGATATTTCCCCGAAACTTTGACAATTCAAGCATTATCCACAAACCGGTCAAACCCTGGGATCATTGTCTCGTTATTATGGAATTTAGTTCACCACAACTACTCGAGAAGATCATGGAGTAAAGTTAACAATCAACTATTTTTGTCATGTGATTAAATACTTTCAAGTATTACTTGAAAGTATTAAATCACCACATATAAAAGACGGTGAATTACTAATATGTAAATCTATAGAAAATCTGCTTCATTGCTCTAGTGGTCAGCTTATTCGGCTACATACATGACGTCCTGAGTCCCGGGGTCATCTTATTCGGCAACTGGGATGAAGCCCTGGGTCCTGAGCTCCATCCTGGGGCCCAGGGTCAGCTTATTCAGCTGCAGATATGAGGTGCTGGGTCCGGGGCTCCGTTTTGAGTCCTAGAGTCAGCTTATTCTGCTACAGAAATGAAGTCATGATTCCTGGGCTCCATCCTGAGTCCCCGGGTCAGCTCATTCGGCTACAGATATGAAGTTCTCGGTCCTGGGCTCCGTCCCGAGTCCTAGCGTCAGTTTATTCGACTACAAAAATGAAGTCCTGGGATCTGGGCTCCTCCTGAGTCCCAGGGTTAGCTAATTTGGCTACAGACATGAATTTCTGGGTCCTGAACATAGTGCTCAGCCCTAGCGACAGCTTTTTTGGTTACAAACATGAAGTCTTAGGCTCCGTCCTAAGTTCTAGCGTCAGCTTTTTTGGCTACAGATATGAAGTCCTGGTTCCAGGGCTCCTTCCTGAGTCCTTGGGTCAGCTTATTCGGCTACAAACATGAAGTCCTGGGTTCCGTCTTATGCCGGTCGAATTCAAAATTTGATATTGCGCCTGTTTTCTTTCCGGTCGTGTTGTATTGCCATCACATCCCAATATGAGAGTGAAGGAATAGAGAGTGCACTTAGTGTCTATGCTCTAAAAATCCTCTCACCTAAGAGTAAGGAAGCCTATGGCCCAGCAGTGTGACATTAATCGGCTGCTACTCACCTTTTATACCAATTCAAATTTAATATCCATAGTTAAGACAGAACAAACTCTGATGAAAGCGCTAGTTGTAAAATATGTAATGTCCTATAAAGAAGTATACAAATATAAAATAATACATAAAAGAAAATCAAAGAAATATATGAATTCAGTTAATTTCAATTAAAGGTTAGTGTTTTATATAAAGTTAACGGACTCATAAAAGTTTGAAAGCGTACCCGGACTCTAGTTGAAAACGTTATGGTGATAATTAAATTTCAACAATCGTACAAACTAGTACTGTCTGGTTGTAGTTTGTACGTATATAAAATGAAAGCTTGTCCTCATGGACACCATGAGGACAAGCTTTCATTTTATACCCACGTAGTTGCTAATCTAGTAAGAATATGAGGAAATATGTGAGATTGAAAAGAAGGCATAGCTAATTTTTAAGTCAATTAAGTACGAACGTTGGAGATTCTTCTCCTTATTTTAACCTTTTCAAGGCCTTTTTTTGGTAAAAAACGTAGCCTATATTATTTTTCAAGTTCTATTTTATGACAGTTCCAAATTTTATTGAAATCTTTGTAACACAGAAAATACTGGAAGGTTTTCAAAATTTTTTTCATAATTAAAAAACCGCATTTTTACTGAGTGACATAGCTATATTACTTTCTCAAAAAAAAAAGTGGACATCCCTAATAAAAATACATTAATGTACCTCATGGTGTGAACCAAAAAATCTGTCTATTGTCAATAGAACAAAAAATGTTCTGCAATATTATAGAACGTATTAATATCTACAAAAAAGTCTTTAATATAATATGTCCAACGACTGTAATTATGCCAGTATAACTACTTTTTTAACCGACTTCAAAAAAAGGAGGAGGTTATCAATTCTTTTGTATTTTTTAAAATGTTTGTTACCTCATAGTAGTTTTTAACTTTACTTTACTTTTAGATAGAGTTTCGTTGTAAAGTAAAATCTGTATATTGATTAGATTAAGTGTGTATCTAATTATCTGAATGTAAGTAATTAAAAACTAATTGAAATAAAACTGCGCGGGTAAAAGCGCAGCCCATTGCTTGTAGGGCAAAGAAGGGCATTGGTCTAAGGGAGGATCCGTGTTTTTAACTTGATATCTCATTCAATTTATGATTTGCCTCTACATAATTTAATGAAATACTAGCGGCCCGGTACGTGCTTAGCTACGTATAAAGTTCAAAATTGTTCGTAAGTATGAACAAACATTCAATTTGACAGCACAAACCCCATTAATAAAATGATCAGCGGATCATTTTATTAATGGGGTTAATAAATAGCGATTTATTGAATTCATTTGTTACAAAAAATGTGATAAATGCAAAACCGCTCGATCGATTTTGTGCAAACTTCATATAAACCATCTACTAAGTATTCCGAACAAAGCTTAAAAATTTGGTTTGGATAGGTAAGCCCGTTCTTAACTTATAAAATTACAACGAAAAATAGCATCGATTTTTTTAAATATACATAGAAGAAGATGATATATATATGTGCAAGAGTCTGTGGAACGCTGGCGCCATCTGTATATCGGCGTGGGGGCAGAGTCAATAAGTGGCAGTCCGGCCCAGTCTCTCGGCAGTTCTCGAGTGGTGGTCGGCCGGAGTGGTCGACTATTGAAACAGTCGCGTTCCTAGCTATTAGTGTTAATGAGTTTCTGTAAATTATTAGATTTTTTTATACAATAGAAATGTTTGGATTTGATTCCACTTGCACACAAAAGCAAACTCTTATACGTTGTAACCTACAAAAAGCTAAGCTTTATAGAGTCACTTAACACGTTCCCTGCGCCATCATTTTCAAAGAACTTTCAGCTGGTGCTATGGAGAGCTACAAGATCTCGTAACTAACCTACCCTTACTTGCAACAGTCTCCTAAAAATACAGTTTTCAAGTTTCCAAGAGACATGTCCCGCAAGGAATTTATGTTTATTTTTATTTTACGGTTACACCAACAAAGTAAATACTAATACAAACACTTGAAGACTAAGTAAACAATTGTGTTAAGTGTCACCTCAATTATAGGTATAAACTTATATCCAAAAAAGGGAAGTATAGACAACAAATTATAGAATGAAAATCAAAAAAAAAGGAGAAGAAACTAGAAATTAAGCTAAATTTTTAAAACTGAATTTTGCGCGAATTTTACTTTTAAAACTGAAGAGGAAGACGAATGAAAGTAATAATACTACTGCGCGTTAGGAACCTAATCCATCACAATTTTTTTATGTCATTGAATTTACCTTCAAGTAGGAAGCAAATATGTATATTCGTCTTACTCTCACAAAAATTACTTTACACGTTACAGCCTCCCGCAAGGAGTGAAACAACACGATTTTTTATTTTATTTATTAGATAAGCCAACAACATTTATGTACAAATTTATGGATACAGAAAGAGGTAAACAAGAAACAATATTACATAACATTAACGTCACTAATAGGCTTACACAGTAATTACATGATATAAATTAAAGTAATTACAAACTAAGAAAAACTGTTACAATGAAAATTTACCAGTTGAAAGAGAGAGAGAAAAATCTATGGTTCTTATTACTTTGGGATCGAATATATCTAATTTAGTATTTAAGGAGTTATATTGGCGGCGAATAGGATTTAAACACGAGTGAACGAGTGAAGTGATTATAGTTAACGCACAAAACGAAAGTCCTCCACGAGATCTGATAGATCTCGTAATGCAAATCAAATCAAATCAAATATATTTTATTGCAAGATGTACAACACACAATCTACCATACAATGGCGTGCAACATCTATAATAGGACAAAATAATATTAATTTTAAATAATTGCTTCATCCATATGGCAGGTATTTACATTTTTAAAATAATATTCACATTAATAAATATATAACAGTTTTATATGAAAACGTATCAAAACAGTATGAGTGAGCTTAAAAACTGCGTCTCGTATGAATTATTTTATTTATTTTGACTTTCATTTATGTAGTCCTTAATACAGTAATAACATTTAGATATTAGCCATTTTTTCAATTTATGTTTATATATATTAATATTATTTATGTCTTTAAGAGGGTTAGGTAATTTATTATAAATTTTAACAGACATGACGTGACAGTTCCTATCATAAAGCTGTGTTCTTGTACTGGGTCTAACTAAATGATTTTGAAATCTAAATCGCTTAAATTGTGTCCCATCATATCGTTTTTCAAACTGGTCTAAATGTGTTTTTACATACAAACACACTTCATAAATGTATAGGGAAGGTACAGTTAACACATTTAATTCTTTAAAAAGAGGTCTACAGGAAGTTATTGGACTTACATCGCAGATACTTCTAATANCAGCCCATTAACGTCCCACTGCTGGGCACAGGCCTCCTCCCTCATATGAGAGAGGGTTTTTAGAGCATAGACCCACCACGCTGCTCCACTGCGGATTGGCAGGCATAGTACACAAGTGTACTCTCTATTCCTTCACTCTCATAGCCCGATGTGACGGTAATTCGACACAACCGGAGAGAGATCAGGCGCAGGACCGACGGCTTAACGTGCTCGCCGAGGCACGGGGGTGGATCACACCGCCGACTTCCCAACTTCGGGCTAATATTGAGAAAACCTTAATAGAATCAATATCCATTTTTGAATTGGCCCGACCCGGGACTCAAACCCAGGACCTCATGTCTGTAGTCGAACATGCTAACCACTAGACCAATGAGGTTTAACAATATGATTTTGAAATCTAAATCGTTTAAATTGTGTCCCATCATACCGTTTTTCAAACTGGTCTAAATGTGTTTTTACATACAAACACATTTAGTTCTTTAAAAAGAGGTCTACAGGTAGTTATTGGAACGTGTTGCAGCGAACGTGTTAAATAATTTCCAACATTATAATGCCTTTTATGATACGACGTTTCTAACATATTCCTTAAATCTATGTAGAGTGTATATACGTCGGTAATTTTTTTACCAACGGATTGACTTTTGAGAATTTAATTCAATTCAAACACAATAAATTCGATTACTTCATTAAGAAAACTATAAGGCTTTTTAATTTCGAATCTAGTATTTTCAAATTTTTATTTATACCAATATAATTGATTCATGTATTAAATATGATTCATTGTACAGAGAACTTGTTAATATTGTGAAACTGAACATTGAGTTCTTATTTTTTTGTTTTTAATAATTTAATCAACGAAAGGAAAGGCTGTTTAATTTAACCACTTAAATAAGCGCAGAAAATTAACATTTTTTACCCCTTCAAGGGTAACTTTACTCCTTTAAGGGTAAATAAATTTACCAACGAACGAAAACGTGACCGCTGCCTTTACAATATCAAATACAACAAGAAACGTCTGTAAATTTGTCACGATATTTTTTTTAATCACATTTAGTGATAAATAACTTTATTTTTAAAACGTTATGTGTGTATATGAAGCGATAAGACCGCCTTTTGTAACTCGCACTATTTAATAAATCAACGTGATATATTATCATTGTAAAAATTCAATTACAATAAAGCGGATTTATAGACCTTTAAAAGAAATACTTGACATCAGTCATTTTCCCAATATTTTTAATGTGGCATGTGATTTTCTAAGAGACCCCAAAAAAGTCCATTTTTTTACGATTTTTCACACTTCTCTACAAGGTCTCGTGTTATTTTTTTTCTAAAAAAACATCACGAGACCTCGTAAAGATGTTATTTAAGTTTCTGAAACTTATCGTAAATTCTCTGTGCGACTATTGGTTTCTGAGATATTGATAAGCAAAGAGAAAATTATCTACTTTTATTCAAAGCCCATTAGCTCAGCGAGAAATGGTCAAATCGAGACCAAAAAAAAACGAAATTGAAGCTAAATTAATAACCTATCTAATCTATAATAGTTAAATTGATAAATAAGTTTGGACTTTTAAATTCGTGATTTTTGAATAAGAAACTTAAGGCTTCAATTTGCTCTTTTAACTCTAATAGGATCATTATTAATAATGCTATTACGCGAATAATATTCTTTATAACGTGATTACTGGCTTATATATACAGTTTATTATATTATAAGTCAAAAAAGCTTCATTGACTTTGATGAAAATTCATTTATTATAAGAATATGTTATAACAAAAAACGGTAGCCTGTGTAATACTCATTGGTTTTGAAATCCTTTTATAATTCAAAAACGGCTTGACCGATATTGATAAAAATTACTATGTAGTAAGATCATGAGGCTACGCAAATATTTGTATATAAATAATAACTAGCCAATGTCTGTGCTTTTGTCTACGTTAGCTTAAGTATAGATATAATTGTCTATAATAACTTATCAGAAAGTTTGCATTTAAAGACGTAGAAGTAGATATCTCAGCATTATATATAGTAATTCTAAACAGACGAATACGCAGACATCAGCTAGTATTATTTAAACAGGATTTTGCAAGGTCTTTTAGTGTATCAAAAACTTTTCCGCTGGCTTGGAGTGTTTCGAAACTACCAAACAAAAGTTTGGGGGAAAGTTTGTAATTTTCCTTGTAAATACTGAATTTCGTTACATTTAATATAGTCTAATAAATAATAACTTTGTTTGCTGTTGTTATATTAAACTGCCACGTTTTCCTGTGAATAAATATCATATTATTTATACATTTAGTAATACTATATAATGAGTATTATGTAGCAAATAATCCACCGACTAGCATAATCAATTGATTAAACTAACGTTGTTTTTTTGCTAGGTAATGCTTTATGCAGGCCTGATGAAGTATTAATCTCCATTCGGGGGTGTGGGACTAACTTGCTATACCTGGATATCCACTAAAACCCATCGGAACCCACTTCATCCTGGTGGTTAGGTTCAGACGTTCGCTGAAGCATTCAACTCTTTCGCTGTAAATAAATAAATGAAAATAAATAAAATTAAATTCATTTATTTCAGATTAAGACCCATAGAGATTACATAACCAAAACAAATTAAATAAACATATAAACACAAGAGAGATTTCACAATTAAATAAAATCAAATTAAATTTAGTATAAGTTAATTATACGTCGAAAATAAAATAAAATAAAAAAATCTGACATAAAGATTCAATTTAGGGAAAGCTACAAAGCAAAATTGTGCCGCCTGCCCCTTTCTCCCCTCCCTTTGTCTCCTACATCCTCGCAAAAGTAGTCCACTACTCATCCACCTGACTCATAACCAATCATAGCGCCAACTATGCTGTGGTGTAAGAGAGTGCTCCCAAGCCTAGGGCCAGCCTGACAATCTGTCACTCAGTTCACAACAAGAAGCAGATACGTTTCGAAGCAACCATATCAAGTTAGCATCTCCACCAACCTATATGTCCTCTGGAGAGCCAGTCTAAGTGTAGACGTATTGCCGCACTTAGTAATGGAGGTCCAAGGTCCTCCTTCCACGTTCCAATTAGGGCCCTATCGGGTATGGTAATGACCTTTTGGACAACTTCGGTATAAGGCCGTTCACTGGCATCTGCTAGACATCGTTAGACAGTCACAAGGAGTACCCTGTTCATGTCACTGTACGGAATACCCTTTCTATAGTCCTAATTTATGCTGGTGATAGTTGCAGCATATAGCTGCCTGCAGAGCAACCCAATCCCCCCATATTAGGCAACAAGCCGCAGGGAAATCACCTTTTAAATTACATTCTAAGATGATTGAGATAACTTCTCGTGTACAACAATAGAGATAGTCATTTGTGAAACATAATGGGTAAACAATTTATATAGTGGCCAATGTGAGTAAACATTTGTGACGTTTCACCTACTTTTAATGACTCCGATAAGAGCAATAAAACTACTTGATATATAGAACAGAGAAATAATTGCAGACGAGATTAATTGGGAGCGTCATCAATATACGCGGAGCAAACATTTATTTCATGGACTTTATGTTTTTGTGAATACAGCTCAATGCTTAAATATTTATTACATACTAAAGTAACCATGCAAATTCGTGCGTACAATTATATTATTGAGACACAATATAATACCATTCGCCATACCGTAATCAACCATGTAGCCTACTTCCACAAAACAATGCCTATTCAAACCAGCAGAAACCTAACTAGAATATTGATTAAAGCAGTAGTATCGTAGATATATAAGAGAGGAATATCTCATCATGCATTGTTGTACATCTTTCTTAACGATCACTCTCTCGATTGGTAAATTTCACTAGAAAATCAGTGGTTTTTAAGTTTATCGCGATATAAGTATAATAACTGGTCGAATTACACCATTTATTCACGAGAGTATTCTGATATTTACAGATATATGTTACTGTTATAAGATAACTGTTACTGTTGTAGCCATTTTTATACTGTTTAAATCAATGGTGTAAGGTTCGATAAATATACAATCGTCGTCATCGCCGTCGGTTCAACCGATGGACGTCCACTGCTGGACATAGGTCTCACGTAATGACGTCCACAAGGCCCGATACTGCGCCGCCTGGCTCCAGCGGCTACCGGCGACCCTCTTTATATCGTCGGTTCACCTTGTGGGGGGTCTGCCTACACTGCGGCGTCCGGTGCGGGGTCGCCAATCCAGCACCTTCAGCCACCAATCGGTCCATCGGTGCTTCGGACTATGTGCCCCGCCCATTGCCACTTCAGGTTCGCGATTCGTAAAACTATGTCGGTGGCTTTGGTTCTACTACGGATCTCTTTATTTCTAATTCGATCACGTAGAGAAACTCCGAGCATAGCCCTCACCATCGTACGCTGAGTGACTTTGAGCTTCCGCATGAAGCCCATAGTCAGGGACCAAAGCTCTGGAAAACAAAAGCGACTGCGGCACTGGAAGACCTTTTTAAGCTTTTGGAGTGGAACGGACTGGGCATCAACATCAACGGCGAGTACATCACTCATCTACGGTTTGCAGATGACGTAGTCATTATGGCAGAGACTCTCGAAGATCTCAATACAATGCTCGATGACCTCAGCAGAGTTTCTCAATAGGTGGGCCTGAAAATGAACATGGATAAGGCGAAAATTATGTCTAAAATCAATGTACCGCCACACCCAATCATCGTTGAGAACTCAGTTCTCAAAATTGTTGACGAATATACATACCTGGGACACATAGTCCAACTGGGTTGGTCCAATTTCGACAAAGAGATAAACCGCCGAATCCAGCTCGGTTGGGCAGCGTTCGGAAGACTACGCCAGATATTTTCGTCCGATATCCCTCAGTGCCTGAAGACCAAAATCTTCGAACAGTGCGTGTTGCCAGTGATGACCTACGGTTAATTTGTATCAAAACCTTGCCTATATATATGTATGTCGTCATTACTGGCGTCCATAATTCAACATCCAAAGTGTGGGCGTCGGTGCGTATTGTTGGTGCAATCAACCACTTAAATGATTAACCCAGGTTATAATTTCCAATCACTTAGTGTATCAGATATTAAATTACACAAATACATTAATATTTATTTGTTTCGATTATTTATACTTTGAACGTAATACATTTCATTAAAAAAAACATATGTTATCTGATCTGGACAGCAAGCTGTTTGAATTACGGCCATCATTTAGCTATAATTTACACATTTATTGCCCATCGTCCCCTACTTGTAGATATTTGTGAGATTTTATCCCGTTTTAGCGATCCTTGATAAGGTCAATAAAACTCATAGACTAATAAAAGAACAGACTGAATGTTTTTTTTCGTATATTTATACTTTGTCACAATATATATGGCTTAAAATATCTTAAGCACATCTTTACAACATCTAAATATTATTTTGATTACAGACAGTTAGATATTCTGCCACAAATCGCACCCTTACTGTAAGCCGTTGAGGAGTTCTATTGATCATCATATTTAACTACGGTAATCACATCACCATACCAACGTTACGGTGAATGACTCAAATATCCGGATAGCCTATAAAAGATTCTGCCGAGTATCGTTAATTTTCTCCTAAGAATTGAAGAGTTCCGTTATTTTGTCGTGGGTTCCATCAAAACCAAACCAAACTCTCATCAAACAATCCTTAAAATATATCCTGTCCAATAAATAATGAATAATCGAAATCGGTTGGCGTGATCTTGAGTTATTTATCCATTTGTCGCGCACATGTTTAATATATAATTTAAGGGTTATACGGCTTTCTCATGGATGCCATATTCAGAATGAAGGCACTACCTTTCCAATGAAAATAGAATCATCAAGATCAGTTCAGCTAGTCGAAAGTTATGAGGTAACAAATATAAAAAAAATACAAACGAACTGATAACTTCCTTCTTTTTTTATTTCGGTTAAAATAAGTTAATGCTTCAAATAATAACTTACTTAAAATAGGCTCATAATGCACTTTTGCATCGTGAGTAGTGTTAGCAATTATAAATATTTTATTTGTTGGATTGCTATTAAATTACTATATTTGTTTATTAAGCTGAGGTCTTTGTAATTACATAAAAACGTTTACAAGTGCTACATCCGGTTTAACGCTATTCCGGAAATTGTCAAATTTAATCAAAACTTCTGTTTAGTCGTCGTTTTCACCACGTTTGATTGGTGGACTTACTATTTTTGGGTGGGTAGTTTTACAAGGAGGGGTATAAGAAATGTTGCACAGGAGAATGAAGGAACATTCGCCTAGTGACAGTTTTTAGTTTGTATCGATGTTAGTATTGTGTTTTAAGTCATTATAAATATTACTCAACCTACAAATTAGTGAGCGACTCTAAATGTAGTCTATCTGTTGGGGAAGGACTTAGTTTCAGGCAAATCCTTCCGGGTTCAATGGACTGTATGGGTTTCTTAGGGCTTTGAGTTTCTTTTCTTGTGGGTTTCAGGTCTTCAGTTCTTGAGAGCTTCAGTCATCAGAGTTCGATTATCCAGGTTCAGTGCTTCGGTCTTCAGTTCTCTCGGGTTCGGATCTTCAGTTACAGAACCCGGAAAACCCAATTTTCCGGGTTCAATACCTTGGACGTCGGTGTGCAGTGATTCGGCTCTTCAGGATCACAATTCGCGCTTAGTATCTACTCCGTACGGGAGTGTAAGGCGAATGTGTCATTCAAACTCTGGGAGAGGCTTTTTATAAAACCCTCTTACTCGGCACGTACATACGGCGTGGTGAGCAAGAGAGAGGGCGATCGCGGGTGTTGAGGTAGGAGAGGGAAGGGGGTCGCAAGCGGTCGACCAATCAGAATCAGTCGCCGGCGATTGACCAATCGGAACAGTCGCCGCCGGGGATGCGCTAGGCTCGGTGCTCCCGTCCGCAACACTGTCAATCGATTCAAGTCGATTCGAAGAAGAAACTGTCAAGCAACTCAGCGGTTACTCCTTTAAATATAGTTTTGTTGGTAACAATTTGTATTATTTTATGAATTGTTATTTACAGGAACCAAGCCAAATGATCTGTTAAGTGGCAATTTACTCTTATTCTCTTTGATTGGCGGTACGTCGTAGTAGAATGGGAAGTGTAATTTTCTACAATCACCCTACCGGGGATCTAACCCAGGAAATATGTTAGCAAAGCCAGTACACGCACAACTGCGGCACCGAGTTTTACTCTCATATTTTTTAAATCAAAGATATAGTTTGCTACAATTTCAGAGAGAAAAAAATTACGAGCCACACACATAACTTCCACTCTTTATGTCGTATCTGTAGTATTTTTCTTATTACTTAATAGTGAAGGCAATTTCGTATTCATGAAAATTTTCCCTTATTTTTACGATATTCATCGTGTAATTTATATCGGTTTGCAGAAGCATATTTTAATAAAAGTATCAAAATAACGAAAATGTCTGAAATATTGGTTGTCTAGATATAAAGTGGGAATTTCTTGAGGTATCCCTATGCCGGTGTATGTTGAGCTTTTGTTATCTTTTCTACAAACTATCTATGTATATATATTATATAAATTCCCCTTTTCAGTGCGTGATCGTGAATAACTCCTTCACAGATTGTGGTGATTATTTTAAAACTTTAGATTTCCAAGACTTAGAGGGAGGAAAAAAGTTATATATGTTACGAATTTAACTGTGTTTAAATTACTGGTGTTGAAAATTAATACAAATAATTTATTGAAATTTCAAATGACGAATTTTAAATAAAAATGCCACGTGTTTTTTGTCATTATTAGAAATTATTAATTAAATTTTGTTTTTGAATTTAAGTTTAGAAAAGAGAATTTATGGAACATTTTTATTTTATATTTTATGAATAAATAAAGTGCCACATGTTATTTGTGAATATTAAAACCTTCAAACGAATTGGCATAAAAACGCTGCACATCTTCGTGACGCTAATCACGCGTGTGATGTTCGTCATTTGAAATCGTATTCTTAGAAGCAATGTCCTTCCCATTGGTGAAATTGTAAATATTGTAATTGATGCCAGTTTTCTATAGATTTCTACTAAATTACTAGAATTACTTAAATTATATTAATTGTAACTATTCAAAACTAACAGGGAATGATAGTTTCTTAATAAATAAGATAATAAAGAAATATTTTGGCGGCAAACACCTCATTAATAGCCTCATTAGTGAAAATATATAAAGGTTTATGTATCGTAGAAGTTAGTTCAATTCTCAGTTTTTAAACAATGTTATCTACCTGTTGTTGTGTTTTAAGTTATTTGTGTCGGTAAATAGGACTGCTCTGCGATACAAAGCTAATGATAATTGTGTATTATTTGCTTATGGATGTATTCTTATATTAAATATAACACGGATAGACAAGAGTAAAAGGCTTATTGACATATTCTTCTCAATAGTTAGCTAGGTTCCGTACTGGTAGTAGGCCTTTGACAAGAAAGTTTACTGACTTTACTGGGATTAAAGAATATTTTAGTTTGGTCATTGACTTTTATTATGAAAACTTATTTAATTAAAAAAAATTGTTAAAAAAATGGACATAAAATAGAAAAAAAGTTAAAATTGTTTATGTAATTGAAAATGTATAAATACGGCCCTGTCGATAGACCGGCAATTTTAAAATGTTACCCTCATTTCGTCAATTTTGAAATGTACAATGTTTAAAAATTTTCTCATTAAGTGAAACTGAACTGAAACTTTTCTTATTACTAATCTTTAACCTCAACATGTTATTAATTTACTAATAATTGACACAAGCGTAAAAATTTACACTTAAAGAAGTTTCTCTTCAAAATCGATGAATCCGAGTGGAAAAAGTAGTGTTAAAAAAAAACAAAACTTTCAACCTTTGTCACAAATCTGATTAGCATTCGTCGGATGGGTATAAAACTCAATATTATCATACAAAACACCAGTAAAGATTGGAAAGCCATCCGCCAGGCACGTCCCCGGATCGGCGCGCGGCTGTAACGGATTTTATTCGCCGGAAAATTGGCGAGTCATAATAATACGCTGACTCGTAAATAAGGATCGACATTGGCTCTCGAGGAATTCTTTTTACGCCACATTTCACTCTTACAAAGATTAGATTGCCTGATGCGAAGAGGGAAAGCGTATACTGACATTATTTAAATTAATATTAGCCCATTTTTTTAAACAATCATAAAAGACCAACGAGCTGGTAGGTCAACACTTGACCATCGAGTGATCAACGCCACCCATCGACACCTGCAGTGCGAAGAGAGCTGCCGATGCGTTGTCGGCCGAAAAGGTGGGAGTTCAATTGCCTCTTAAACATTTACATGTGGAAATCTTGGGGTAACACTGCTGCTGGAAGTTGGTTCCACATTTTGCAGGTAAGGTAAGGTAAGTAGCAACCCATTAAGGTCCCACTGCTGGGCACAGGCCTCCTCACTCATATGAGAGAGGGTTATTAGAGCATAGACCCACTACGCTGCTCCACTGCGGATTGGCAGGCATAGTACACAAGTGCACTCTCCATTCCTTCACTCTCATAGTCCAAATGTGACGATAATCCGACACGTTCGGAGAGAGATCAGGCGCAGGACCGACGGCTTAACGTGCTCTCCGAGGCACGGAAGTGGTTCACACCGCCAATTTTTTCTCAACTTCGGGCAAATATTGAAAAAATCTTATTAGAAACTCAATATCCATTTGGAATTGGCCCGACCCGGAACTCAGAACCTCATGTCTGTAGTCGAATATGCTAACCACTAGACCAATGAGGCAGTCCATTTTGCAGGTACTCAAAAGAAAAGATCGACCAAACCGGGTCGTTGACGAGTGCCATTAATCCATAGTATGTGGTTGAAATTTTTTTCTATGACGAGATGGTCGGTCGTAGAATTACGACGGTGTTACTTACTTCAACAGTTCCTCTGAACACTCCCCATAATAGACACAGAGGGAATTGGTTCGTTTGTGGTCTAGAGTCTCCAGTTTGTTGGTCAATTGGGGGTTGCCGACAATTCAAATTTCCCGACTTTGAATCCGGTTAAATGGAAGGAGTTGATACTGGGTGCATCAGCCCAAAGGTGGCAGCAGTTTTCTAAATATGGCTGAATTTGGGCTTTATACAAAAGTAAACGATTCTTGGCTGTTAGAAATCGTTTAGCTTTGTTAAGCACCCCAAGTTTTTTGGAAGCGAGTTTGGCTTTGCCTTCCAAGTGATCACGAGATTGCACTTCATTCGAAATGTCGTCTCTAAGAATGCTAATGGTTTTGGATACTGTGAGGAAAGTGTTCTGGAATCGGAGTTAGTGGTCGAAGGCGGTTTTTATCCCAGGGAAAGCGCAAACCTGGGTCGTTCAGTGGATGTGTACGATGTCTTTGTAATCCATTCGTATCAAAGTATTACGTTTAATACGCAGACTCGTAGTGGGTGATAGAAAATGTCTTTTGAATACACATTTCACCCAAATGTTACTATTAAATATATAAAAATTGTGACTTAAGCATTATTTTATCTCTTTTTAAGAAAGCTTTCGAAATGAAAATCTGTTATTTATAGCAGGAGAAGGTCAAATGTGAGACTTCTGGACTCTCGTTATGAAAGGTCCTGGGTACAAAAAGGCAACACTAAGTACTGGACCGATTTTAATCATTCTTTTTTTATTAGAAAGCCACATTATCAATGAGTAACATAGCCTATATTGAGTTCTAAATTACGATAGAAATCTTTAGAAATTCCTATTAAAACCAACCGAAGGTGTAAAAAAATTAGCAATAAAATGTCTTTCATCGCATACGCTGTGACGAGTATTAATGGTAGGACAAAAAAATGTTCGACAATAATATAGAATATATCAATATCTACAAAAAACTTCGCGAGACCGTGTGTCTAACTATTGCAGTTACATCATTATAACTACTTTTGTACATTTAACAAATTGATGGAAATGCCGTTCAAAATCAGACCGTGTTATCCATACCATTTATAAATTTTTATCCAAAAAAATATTTAATATTCAAGACTGTCTCATTATCTGCTGATTACTTTTTGAATTATTGAAATCGGATATTCCATTCAAAAGATATCATGAAATTAAAATTAAAATACATGCCGGCGGCGGCCGCCACGCAGCGCATCGAGTAACTAACTCGACGAGATAGGGGCAGTGCGGGAGAAGGGGGTGCACAATTATGAACTAGGTAGCCGGTCGGCTCCTTACGCAGTGGACACAAGCGACATTGAATATTTCGAGTTTTTTTAACACATTTTTATGCTTCACTTAAAAGGTTCTTTTCAGAGCTATTTAAGTTTTAATATTAGGAATCACACTTATTCATAATATTTGTCAATTCATGGTCGTTTTAATTATCATGCTCATAACTTAAATATCTATACCTATTTATGATAACCCGTGCGAAGCCGGGACGGGCCGTTAGTATGTTATAAAAACGTGACTTTTTGTGAAGAAAAACATCGTTAGGTAATCTGAAATGACCCGGAAGTAAGTTTATAGCCTGCCAACCCGCAGTAGAGCAGCGTGGTGGGTCTCTATGCTCTAAAATCCCATTATAATATATGTGAGAAGCCTTGAACCCAGATGCGGTCAACAGTCTGCTTATAAGCTTTATTAAATAGGAGTTCGTAATTAAATTACGTAATATTCTATTTTGTAAACAGATACCTATAATAAAAGAAGCAGCACTTTTTACGTGAAGCTTAAATAGTTTGTTTGTAGTTAAACGGTGCTTTAAAAGTTGTACGACGAAGTTTCTGCCTCCTTTATTCGAGAGGCAGCTTTTTGACAATTCAAAAGCACTTGTAAATAAGTATTACGTTTGAATATAACATAAAACAAGTTGTGTTTTAACTTTTTGCATAATTTCTTTAATAATTCCCTTAACGTTTATAAATTTTATCCTATGAAAACTAAAAGAAATTTCTAACAAAACATTTTTTGTTAAAAATATTGAAATATTGTAGCTGCCAATAAACGCTAGCACAAAAGAATTTGTTATGACATAGTTTGCGCATTTTTTTTTTAAACCGTAAGTAATGAATTCTCCGCTACCATTTTCCATTATCTATATACATATAAATTTCCTGTAACAGTGTTTGAACGCGATTAACTCAGAAACTACTCAACCGATTTTGGTATTCTTTAATTATTATCTAAACTAATATTATAAAGAGGAAAAATTTGTGTTTTTGTATGTTTGTAACGTTTTCATAGAAACTACTGGATCGATTTAAAAAAAAATTTCAACATTAGAAAGCTGCATCTACATTTTGGTCACAGAAAATCTGTCATCGCGTGCACTGAAGAAATTATTTATGATAGAACAAAAAAAGTTCTACAATATTATAGAACTTATTAATATCTACAAAACAGTCCAGGATACCGTTTATCCAATTATTGTAGTTATGCCACTAGAACTACTTATTTGCATTGGAAACCTGTGAGGAAACCTGCATATCACGAGAATAGTGTATTTATATGTAGCCTGCCATCCCGCTATGGAATAATTTAGTGGGTCTACGCTCTAAATATGTCTCCAATGGATGAGCATGCCTATGCTCAGCAGTGGGACGGTAATAGACTGCTATTCTATCTCGTGGTCGTCGTCGTCGCTCCAACCGATGGACGTCCACCTGCTGGACATAGGTCTCACGTAATGACGTCCACAAGGCCCGATCTTGCGCCGCCTGGCTCCAGCGGCTACCGGCGACCCTCTTTTTGTCGTCGGTCTACCTTGTGGGGGGTCTCCCTACACTGCTTCGTCCGGTGCGGGTTCGTCACTCCAGCACCTTCGGCCCCCAACATCCATCGGTCCTTCGGACTATGTGCCCCGCCCATTGCCACTTCAGGTTCGCAATTCGCAGGACTGTGTTGGTTAATCTGGTTCTACCACGGATCTCTTCATTTCTGATTCGATCACATAGAAAAACTCCGAGCATGGCCCTCTCCATCGCACGCTGAGTGACTCTGAGCTTCCGCATGAGGCCCATAGTCAGCGACCACGTCTCATAACCGTAGGTCATCACTGGCAACACGCACTGCTCGAAGATTTTGGTCTTCAGGCACTGAGGGGTGACACCGGCTCCAAATATAAGAATACGAAGAACACTATAAAAGAATACGCAATTATTTCTTGCTTGTTGAAGCATATTAATATATTTGTAACTTTATTTTGAAGGCGGTTTTTATTTTGTTAAAATTTATATTTATTTTTTGATGTTTAGTGAATCCGAAGTAAACTAACAAATTTGTCTGAATATGTGTACACCTAAAAACGTGTTGCAATGTAGCAACAAACGTAAGCTTGTTGCTATTTGATTACAGACACTTATATTTTCTGCCATAAACCGCACCCTTACTGCAAGCCGTTGAGGAGTTCCATTGATCTTCATATTTAACTACGACTAGCACTTGACCATACCGAAGTTACGTTAGGCAACTCAAATATCTGGATAGCCTATAGAAGATTCTGCCGAGTATTGTCCATTTGCTCCTAAGAATTGAAGAGTTCCGTCACTTTGTCATAGATTCCATCATCAGAACCTAACCAAACTATCACAAAACAACCCTTGAAGTATATCCTTTCCAATACAAAAAGAATCATGGAAATCGGTTGGCGTAATCTTGATTTATTCGTCCATCTGTCGCGCACATGCTTATGCAAAATTAAGACTTATCCGGTTTTCTCTTGGATGCCATCATCAGAACTGGATTAAAAAAAAAGGGGACCCTACGACAAGCAAAATTTGCATTAAGGATGTGCGCAACAAATGGACGAATAACTCCAAATCACGCCAACCGATTTCGATAATTTTTTTTTTATTTGGTAAGGATATACTTCAAGGGTTGTTTGATGATAGTTTGGTTAGGTTTTGATCATGGGATCCATGAGTAATGAACCTCTTTAATTCTTAGGAGCAAAGTAACGACACTCAGCAGAAAATATTATAAGATCTCCGGATATTTGAGTCACCTACCGTAACTTCGGTATGGTCAAGTGATTGTCTTGGTAAAATATGATGATCAACGGAACTCCTCAACGGCTTACAGTAAGGGTAAGATTTTTGCACAATATATAACTGTTTCTAATCAAATAACAATCAGCTTTCGTTTGTTGCTGCATTGCAATATTTATAAGGTGTATTGTGTATAATGCGGCGGTAGCCGTGGGAGAGGGGGGGAGGACTTTTGCGTATTAGTGTAGTGCTTTTTTTATGTTGTTGTTGTGATTGCCATATAAAAGACTGGCGATAGCGGGGTGGCAAAATAACTATCCTGTAACGTACGAGTAATAGGTTGCGGGTTCGATCCCGGGTGTGACGATATCATTGTAAATTTAACTTTGTAAAGCTATTTCATTTAAACCGTGCTGTATCATATGAGCAACACGTTTTTTAGGTGTATTGATATACATTTACTAGTTTACTTCAGATGCACTAAAAATCAAAAAATACATAAAAATTTTAACAAAAACAGAACCGCCTCCAAAACTTACTCTTACAAATATATTAATATGCTCTAAAAAGTAAAAAAATAATTGCGTATTGTTTTTTAGAGTTCTTCGTATTGTTATATTTGGAGTCGGTGTCAGCCAAGGTACCTTCATATACAAGCTATAGGTGGAAGTGACGCCGGAGCAGCCAAGTGGACACGCGGGACACACCTACCTTGGCTGACGCCGACTCCGAATGTAAGAATACAAAGAACTCTAAAAAAGAATAGGCAATTATTTTTTAATTTTTAGAGCATATTAATATATTTGTAAGATATCGTTTTCAAGGCAGTTCTTTTTTTGTTAAAATTTTTATTTATTGTTCCATTGTCAATAGTTTCCGCAGCGCACGTGATGACAAATTTTTTATGACCAATTTTTTAAATAACTAATGGTTAAATTATTGCATTTTTCTTAGGAATACCTATTTATTTTGAGAAAGTAATATAGCCTATGTTGCTTAGTGAAAATGCAGCTTTCTAATAGTGAAAAATTTTTGAACTCGATCCTTTAGTTTATGTGTGAAAACGTTACAAACATACATATATATATAACACAAAAGTTTCCTCTTTATTAGTTTAGAAAATGGCTGTTATTCGCGGCGTTACTCACGTACTTCTCGATCCCGTGGGAATATGAGAAAACTTGTTGATAGTTACGACGGAGGGTCCTTTTTCTGATCTGTCATATTTAAGTATTAATAAAATCAACAGTTTCCATGGCAACTATTACCCTTTCGTAATATATACCTGTTATGTTCTTAGTGATCGTCTTCATTGCTTTAGGAGTAGCTATGGCAAATTTTAAGATAAACGGATCTATAGTTTTAAAGAATTGGTAATGAATGAGTCAGTGTATTAAATAGAGTTAATACTAAAGGTTGAAATTCTAAAGTGCGTATTTTAAGCCCTAAGTAACCCAACTCTTAATACGTTAACGTTAAGTTACCCAACTCCCTTATCTTTCCAAGGGAAATTTGCGTGAAAATTTCCGAAGAAACTTTAATAATTCCACTACCGTTATCTGCCCACCGATCGGTCCCTTCGATCGTTGAGTCGTTATTATGGCATTTCGTTACGCGAAATTACTTCTTTCCAAACCCATGGCTGAGATAAATCTGTTGCTTTTTGGTTAAATAATCCTATTATAGTTGAAGCGAACAAATGTTGGACAAGGACAAGGATTTTCAAGAAAGAAATTTTATTAAAATAAGACAATACTTGACTATAACAAAGAAAGATTATTGAGCAGGAACAAGAGATACCACGTTAAAACTAATGTTACCTGGTTCACGTGCTATAAAACCACGAAAAACCTTTGCAGCATCTTCTAGAAGACGTTCTGCAGTCTTCGGTGTACGGTTTATAGGTGGGTTACGCCTCTGTCTTTGTGAATAAATGTAATAAAATTGTTGGTAACGGGTTCGTTATCATCTACAGCTTGATTGGCTGCTTCTAACTTTTCTATATAAGAATCTAAATTTTTCTAAAAAAAATCAAATTCTTCAATAGTGCTCCTTTAACATCGGTATCTAACCCTTGAGCATCATGTAAGAACTTGCGGTAAATTGTGGTTTTGGCCTACTAATCATCATCCTTCAGAAGGTGGCACTAGACAGAGAAAGAGATCTTTCAGCGGATGCTATTCTATATCGTCTAATCTCCTTGGATTGAACCTTTAAGTCCGATTCATCTGGGGGTGCCAGATCTGAATATATCAACGACGGTCTGGGCTCTACCACCCGAATGAAGTTTCGCTGGGTTTTAGTGGATATTCTGGTACAGCCAGTGTGTCTCACACTCCTGGATAGAAATTTATACTTCATCCAGAAGATACAAAGCATTTTCCAGCGAAAAATTTTCAGAATGCCCGGAATGGGACCCACCAAGGCCACTTTTCATTGTCGCTGATTGAGAGTGATCTCTCTCTGCCGGGCACAGTACACGTTATGCTCGGTGGTGAACCAGGCGAGAAGATATGACCCGTCCCGCTGGAAGACGGGTATGTCCGATGACGCAAATTTGCCCATGTACTCCCTCTTTCTTGAACCTTTGAATCGGCTTATGACGGCCTCGCTGGCACAGTTATGCGTAGGATGTTTGCTAGCAAAGGCCCCGGAATTAGCAAAGGCCCCGGAAATTGCGTCTTCTAATGGTCTTAGTCGGGACTAGTGGGAATAATGGAAGACAAGTGACCCAGATACCGAAATCCGAATCGATGGTCATATCAGGTGGATGAATAGTAGGATACTAAAGACAGTCAGACCAACCCCATCACTACCAATCGGAAAACATGGCCCCACCCCGATCTTCTGGAACATTACGATGCTCTGCAGTAAACAGTGACCAGAGAAGGAATGGTGGGAGCCTGCGGCCGTGGCTAGTTACAATCCTACCAGCAAAGACATTCTGTCAAGCAAGAAATTGCGTTCCAGTATAAAGCATACTAGGTAAATCACCTCTTACCAGGTTAGCCTACTTCCTTCTTACACTGTATCATCAGTTACCATCAGGTGTGATTACAGTCCCGCGCTAACTTGTCAGTAATAAAAAAGGAATTCATAGGTGGCGCCAGAGCTCAATGTGTCCGATAACAAATAGCACCCACCACACCGATGACGAGGTTTTGGCGTATATTCTGGTACAGAATGGAGTATCATACGCCTAAATACTTCATTTGGCGTGCGTAAAAGTAAACAAGTAGGAAAGATTTTCGTTACGTGTCACTAAATGCATCTTATTTATAAGTCTCTTTGTCTCGGGCCATTCCCTCATCTTCGTGAGTATCAGGGTTGTGTCTACGGCGTATGACTCGTTTCCAACTGTGCCCAGCGCCTCTGTTACTATAGTGTAGACTTTGGAGGAAGACAAATCTTTCATTTGATCGGTCCATCTTGTTGGCAATCGTTTGCCATCGGTATTTTCAACCATAAAAAGTATTTTATCGTAATTTTTTCTTAGTAAAATGTACTTGAGTAAAGCAAAGCCCCAAGAAAGTCTTATACATCCTGGGACCTACGTGCCTTGCTTTACGCGTAAATTTGTCCCTGAGGATTGTGAGTGTTTCAATATTTAAATTTTAATTACTTAAGCTAAGTGAAAATAGCTTGCTATTATTATAATTTTCGTTTTCCTCTCGTTGAAATCATAAAAGTTCTTTTTCTTACGTAAATTCAAAGGCCAAATAGCCCCCAAACTGTTTACGTGCGGTTGTTTGCTCGTAAAGGAACGATTTCCTTGTTCGCTTATCCGAAGCTACTGAGTTCCTTATAAAAAGTTTTTTGCTGACCACTTCTCTTACTAAGGACTTTTTCTTTTGGTTTTAAAAATAGCCTTTCTTGGGTTAAGTTTAGCTTAATAAGTTTAACATCTAGTAATTAAAATTGGACAAGGTTAATGGCGTATTTTTATAGTTGTTACATCAATAAATGTTGCTTAAAATTGACTTGTATATTTGTTATGTCAGAATCTCAACTATTATTATGTGCTCTTTAACTATTGTATTAAAGAACGTATTAAAATCTACAAAAAAGTCCGTCATACCATATCCAACTACTGTAGTTATGCCACTATAACAACTTTTTTGTGTTTTGAAAGTTAATAAAAGTGTCGACAATAATCAAACCATATTATTCATACCTCTGTGTTAATCCATATCCTATTTATTTATATTTTATTAAAGACCCTTTCAATACCTTTAAAATACTTTTTAAATTATTAAAATCGGACATTCCATTCAATATATATGACACATACCTTTGTAAAGTTCCCGTGTAAGTCAGTGAGTATATTTATTTGAAGAAAAGTACCTCCGAATGTACTCTTTGCCTCCTTTTTAAGTAATTTTACTATTCTAATTCCTTTAACGTATTTACTGCGTAAGATGTATTACTTTAATATCACTTTATGAATCCATAGCTTTGGTTACACAAACAACTATAAAACAAACTCATGTTATATTGGTAGACAAAGTAATTTTAGATATTTCGCATTATAAACTGAAAGATCTAGAAATAGGAGATCTCTGAAACCTTCCAGAGAAATATAAAAATAAAAGCGACTTCAGATATATAAACTTTAACAGGCAATTTACATTTTTAACACGTATTTCGCAACAAAATTTTTGGAGAGCACGATGTTTCAACGTGCTTTAAAAGTTTTCCTTGGAAATAGTTGTAAAAAGGAATGTTAGATGAGTATCTCCTGAGGTCCACATTCTGTAAGAATACAAATGAAGCGTGCACCTTGGAGGATCAGCCCTTGCAACAAATATAAATACAACAGCCATTTAAAAATGTACTTTTTCCAAAGAATATAGAGTTGAGAATTGAATGCACCCTTCAGATATTGCACAGTAAACAGTCACGCCTGCTATATTTCTCCAATAACGCAAAGACTGAGGTACTTTTTATTAAGCTCAGTCCTGAATATTGCTTGATAGACTCGAGGAAAATGAGAAACGAAGAAAATGAAATCTACCTTTTAATAAGTACAGAAAAAATAAAATTTGTATTATAATATTAAATTTACCTATGCGAATCCAGGGTCACTTGTATACATAGATAGCATCACGCCTCATTCCCATAGGGGTAGTCAGAGACAACGTCCTTCCACTTGCCACGATCCTTGCATATCTCATTCGCTTCTTTCATTCTCATTAAACCTTTTATACAAGTTCGTCGGTTTACAGTACTCTTCACCTGCCCCTTATTTAAAATGTCCTGGATTTGGGCCAGGATCGTTCGCCTTCGTCTTCCCCTTCCAACTTTCGCATTCACTCTTGACTCATAAATCCTTTTTGTCAGTCTTCTTTCATTCATTCTCTCTGCATGCCCAAACCATCTAAGCATACCTTTCTTAATTTTAGTCACTACATCTTCTTTTATACCACAACGTTCTCTTATCACACCATTATTTACTCTGTCACTCAGTTTCAATCCACTCATACTTCTCAACGCTCTCATCTCTACCGCACTTATTCTACTTTTGTGATTCTTCTGCAATACCCAACTTTCACTACCATATATAAGTGTTGGCACCAGCACTCCAGTATGCACAGCCAGTCTGGCCTACTTGTATACAACGAATGAATTAAAAGTTAAGTAGAAGTCCACTAACAGCTGGTCACAGGCCTCCTCAATCATAGGAGAGAAGATTTTTGAGGCATAGACCCACTACCCCATTCTTCTGGGGGTTGACAAGTTACACTGGGACCTAACGCCAAGCTTTAACCCGCTGGGATGATTCCCTACTTTCATAATCTGTCCCGATTTCTGCCGCTATAGTGTTTGTCTAGTCGCTGGGCTAAGCGATTCACTGGCAGGAAGCAGGACATGGCTATAATGCCTGTCCTCCGGTATTTCAGGTTCACAGCAGTGCTAGGGAGTACCACGCGCGCATAGTGACTCCCTATGGTCGGAGTACCAAGCTTGCTGAGTGACACCACATATTCGGACCCTCAGATCGGATATTCCATAGGAGAGTGTCCAGAGTACGCAAAGGCTTCAATCGCACCCATGAACCTGGGTGCTGTACTCATACTAGTGGCGCATTCTTACCACCAGTGCAGAGGGGAAACCAGATTTAATTGGCAATAAAAGATTTCTTTAAAAAGAATTTTATTGATCCACCCTGCCTCCACGTAATCAAATCAAATCAAAATCAAATTAAATAAAAATATTCTTTATTTAAGTAGGCTAAAAAAGCACTTTTGAATCGTCAGTAGTCTGTCCGTTGGTAACAAATCTACCACCAGTTCGAAAAGTTGAATCCGCTGAGAAGAAACCGGTAAGAAACTCAACGGTTACTCTTTTAATTGATTGCTTCTACAATTTGTAATATATTTCGTCTGTAAGCAACTGGAATCAATTCCAAACATTTCTATCGCTTAAATAATCTTCAACATTATAATGTCTTTTGTAAAAAGGCGTTTGTAAAATAATTCTTAAAACTATGCGGAGGAAAATCTAAAACTGATTGCGATATATAAAAAATGCGTATTAACTTAAAAACTCTAAAATACACTTTTTTTAAATTTACAACTAAATATTATCACGGATATATAAGATATTATTTAAAATATATTGCTTTTTTTCTGTTAAGGATTCGCGAGATCCTAATTGACGTATAGCTCTTTTTTGAATAATAAATATAGTTTCAACGTCAACTGCAACTGCCGTTATCTCACAATATTTTCCTTCCCACCCAGAGAGGGTTTTTGGAGCACAGATCCACCACACTAATCCATTGCTGACAGGCTGCACTAATCACAGAATTACTCCCGAGACAAGTTACCTAAAAGGTAAAAGATAAGTAGCAGCCTATTAACGTCCCATTGCTTGGCACAGGCCTACTCTTTCACAGAAGACAGGGTTTTTAGAGCAAAGACCCACAATGCTGCTCCACTGCGTCCTGGGAGGCTACACTAACCTTGGAACTTGCAGGTTTCCTCACAATGCTTTCCTACATCAAAAAACCATGTGCTTTTGCATCCATGGGATTAAGACTTGATTTATTTGTAATATGTAAAAGATAAAAATGGTTACCATGAGTTATCCTTTAGAGGTAATTAAATACCATTGCAGCCTTTTTATTGATCAATTGAATATACAAAATTCCGTGGTATGTTAATTTGATTTATCTTGTAAGTTTTAGCCAGCGTTTGAGATTTAAGCGCACAATCATTTGTTACGATATTACATAGGAAATCTTAATGTTTTACATCTTTTCTGTAATATAATATATATGTTTTATACACAAAAACCTTTCTCTTTAATCACTCTATCTATTTCTGAAAACTGTATAAAATATGTGGAATGGTTTTCAAAATCAAAATCAAAATCAAAATATTCTTTATTCAAGTAGGCTCAAAAAGCACTTTTGAATCGTCAGTAGTCTGTCCTTTGGTAACAAATCTACCATCGGTTCGGAAAGTTGATTCCGCTGAGAAGAAGCCGGCAAGAAACTCAACAATTACTCCTTTTAACATAGCTTTTTTTTTGTAAGTTACAATGTGTTTAACTTTCATATGCAACTGGAATCATGTCCAAACATCTTTGTCGCTTAAATAATCTTCCACATTATAATATGCCTTTTTTATTAGGACATTTTTAACATACTTCTTAAAACTATGTGGAGGCAAACCCAGAAGTGATTCAGGTATCTTATTAAATATGCGTATGCTCAACCCGACAAAGATCTAGATTTAAAGATCTAAGTGAATACAGCAGGAGCGACTTCATTGTATACTGTGTAAAGATAAATCTTTATCTTTATTACAAACACAAAAATGAATTCTAAAATTGTTCGTACATTTTAAAAGTTTTAAGAACATAATGCATGAGTGATTTAAGATAGGCGTTGTATACACAGCCAACCGTCTCCGAAAGCAGACATCGCAAGAAACGTCTACACTCAGCTTTATATAACGCCACAGATTAATGACGTTGACAGAGACATTTTAAACATTTTTTAAATAGAAATCGATAGATGCATACGGTTTAGCTAATAAGTGAATCCTGTTGTCATTAGAGCTTTCTAGAACCAATGGTATTACTAATAGTTTGCATATTAAAAGAGTTACATGATTTGCTGAAATGGTAACTTCACTTCATAATAGTCATACTGTGATCTCCTTCCTCAGCTCACACTCACTATAAACTGATTCAGGAACAATAAAATAGTAGCTGACTTCTTCCAACCACCTGATTTTTTTTTTGGACGTGTGTAGTTGCTGTTAGCATTGCTATGCTCTTTTCTGCGTTCGCCTCTATTCTCTATTTGCAGAACCAGTTGCCTAGGCAACTGAAAGCTCTTTGGAGACCAGAGGAGATTTGCGTGAGCGAGTACGTGTCGTCCGCGAATTGAGCTAAATGAACGTCATGCGTTCTGGGCATGTCGCTGGCGTACCGCGAAAAGAGTATTGGGGACAGTATGGAACCCTGAGGGACTCCAACCCGAATTCAACGGTATGAAGACAGAGTGCCCTCGACGCGGTAGCGAAAGCTGCTATTTGTTAGAAAATCTCTTAACAGTAAAACTAGTCTAACTGGTATGCCAAGATGGAGAAGCTTACAAATAAAGCCGGCATGCTATGTCTCGTCGAAGTCTTTCGCTACATCGAAAAAGATGGGTATCGTGGGGCCAAGGTTACGATTATAATAGAGATGATCGATTATGTACTCAATGAGGCGGTGCACTTGCTGAACACCGGAGTGTTTAGCACGAAAACCAAACTGATGGTCTGGCAGGAGTCTTTTTAGTATCATTTTCTCATACACTTTTGCAATCGTGTAAACTAAAGAGATTCGATTTTGTTTTTTTTTTTGAACTGTGTTTAGCTGTTAGTTCTACTGGCTTTTATAGCGTAACCGGAAGGAGGACGGGCTCTTATGGAGGCCGCCATATTTCGAGTGCGAGCCCTGAAAAGGGCTCGCTCTCCGGGGAAACGCCGCTCCAAGGGCGTCTCCTGCGAGACCGAGCCTCGGCTTGGAGCGACGTTATCGCTGAAACATCACCTGAAAAGGAAGAATCAGAAGCGCCCCCGGGAACGTGGGTGAAGTCCACGTCCGGGTGACGTCAGAAATCGGGGACCTCGACTCCGCCGGCGGAGTCGCTGTGTATCGCTTGTGTAAGTGTTTGTCCCTACCTGGTATGGTAGATTGTCGATAGTTATCGTATCGTGGGGGTCGTTAAGGACATATTTAGGCCGTGTCTTCCTAGGCAGAACGTTGAGACGGATCCTATAAGAGGACGCGTTAACCACTAGTGGATTCCTATGATTGATAGCTCTCTCGAAATAATTTTCGGAGAGCTCTTTGATCACTCTCTATCGTGGGGAGTTCTAAGTCCCTATGTAGGTCTATATAAATGGTTCATTTATATCCCGCAACAATGGCTGACAAACGTTATGCTGGCAATAAGTAAGCGCGCTAAGGAGTATCTTTTATTAAAGCTTTAAAAACATCTCTCCTGTTGTTTTATGTAATATTTACAATATTTGTGTATAAGATCATTCCAATAACGCTAAACTAAACTGTACATTTACGAATAATATCAAACTATATAGGGGGAAAGTCGCAAACAGATACTGTCTATGTAATCAATGATATTACTGTGTTGTTGAAACTATTTCATCCTTATCTATACTAATATTAGAAAGCTAAAGAGTTTAATTTGCTTCAACACGCTAATCTCAGGAATGACAGATCAGATTTGAAGAATTCTTTCAGTGTTAGATAGCTAATTTATAGAGCAAGGGTTACATATCATTATGCTAAGACTAAAAGAAAGATGAATCAAAGCCAGCATTGAGGACGCTATGATTTGTGATGAATTCGGTTGGAGAGCAGTGACGTCCATCTGTGAGACTGTCATCCTGTAGAAGGAAGCACTGAACTGGCTAAGGGAGCTTATAGTAGACGCTACATCCTCTCTCCGGAGAAGTGGGGGCGATAGAAGTAGCAATTTTACTCGTCTGCTCTCTCTCAACTAAACCCTTAAGTCGAATTCATTCGGGGCAGCAGAGCTAAATGGTCAGCGGACATTTTGATTCTAGACCCCAAAACCTGAAGACGGTTCCGCTGGCTTTTAGTAGGTGTTATAGTACAACCAGCGAGTCCCACACTCCCGGATGTAAATTTATACTAATATTATAAAACTAGCGCGTTTCTTTGTTTGTACATGTTAATCTGAGAAATTACTGGTCCGATTTAAATAGTTCTTTCAGTGTAAGGTAAGTAGCAGCCCATTAACGTCCCACTACTGGGCACAGGCCTCCTCACTCCGAGGAGCGAGGGTTTTTAGAGCATAGACCCACCACGCTGCTCCACTGCGGATTGGCAGGCATAGTACACAAGTGCACTCTCTATTCCTTCACTCTCATAGTCCGATGTGACGGGAATCCGACACGAACGGAGAGAGATCAGGCGCAGTGTAATATAGCCCATTTATCTAAAAAGGCTAAAGATTATATACCAGGACTCTAAGTCTAATAGAGTGCACCAATGACGAATTTTACAAATTCAGGGTATTTCCATTTTCAGAGTTTCCGCTGCGTAAACGGTTTAAATTTCGCAAAAATCATGTATGACCGATTTACTGCTCTTTAAAAATTCTTTGAAATAGTATATGATATTATAGGTATATCTTTTAAGGTTGGCCCGCTATAACCTTATTTATGTTAAACAAATTTGTTTCAGCTTTCTGTCTTATGAAGTGTAGACGAAGCTATTCAGCGAATGTATTAAAAAACTAAGTCCTCTACCACAGCTGTCTGTGTATTTCCTGATACATAGATAGATAAAGATAAGAGGTAAATTCCCTATTACCAGATTAGTGCGCTTCCATCTTAGTCTTCATCTTTATCATCATTTTTTATCAGGTGTGATCACAGTCAAGCGATGTCCTTTTGTACATTTATGTCTCATTTAGTTTTATATTTCTTGTTTAATGGACAAAAGAGTATGTGCTATTTATCTATTTATTAAAATATCTTTAGTATTTGAATTTGGCGAACTCCAACCTCATTAAATATCAGATAAAAGTCATTAATCTTGTTACTCGTTCGAAGGTAACTGTACAAAATTAATGTCGGTAAACATAAACTGGTGTAAACCTAAAAGTGAGATAACGGAAATATCACGTCTATAAGACATTTCGTGAAAGTGATTAATTGAAACATCAACTAATGCCCGGCAAGATTTGCAATGACTCATTGTAAGTTCGATTCCCCTTTCAGCTAATATTATTGAAAGGTTGGGAGTTATTGAGTGATATAATGGCAACACTTAAAAATACCAAGGACTTTGTGCAATATTACGAAATGTTATGCAATGCGAGGTAACATTAACGAACTGATTATTTTGTTAAAAGAGTCTCTCGAGCTGTGTCTCGTGAAGTAGTTGTTTTAAGAGAAGTAGTGCTAATAGTGAGGTAATTAATAGTATAATGCAAGTTGTGTATATTTAAATAATGGAGAGAATTAGAGTGGTTAGTTAATGTTAGTTGGTGTGAGTTTTTAATAACAGTAATATTATTGTTGATTTGTAAGTGATGATACAGTCTAAAATAGAAGCACACTCACCTGCCAAAAAGTAACTTATCTCTATAGCCTTTCATAAGGTAGGTACGTAGCAGCCCATTAACGTCCTACTGCTGGGCACAGGCCTCCTTACTCATATAATATATGAGAGAGGGTTTTTAGAGCATAGAGCCACCACGCTGCTCCACTGCGGATTGGCAGGCATAGTACACAAATGTACTCTCTATTCCTTCACTCTCATAATCCAACGTGACGGCAATGCGACACGACCGGAGAGAGATCAGGCGCAGGACTGACGGCTTAAAGTGCTCTCCAAGGCACGTGGGTGGATCACACCGCCAACTTCCCAAGTTCAGGAAAATATTGAGAAAATCTTAATAGAAAACTCAATATCGATTTGGAATTCGAATTTTCCTCAGGACCTCATGTCTGGACTCGAACATGCTAACCACAAGACCAATGAGGCAGTTTAAAGTTTGAAAGTTTATTTTTTTTATTATTAAATAAAGTTTCATACCGGAATGGAATTGTCTTGTTAAGCGACACATCTTTACTGGTAGAATTGTAACTAGCTATGACCGAAGCCTCCAACCAGACCAGATCTAAAATTAGAAAAATGCCTTAAAATGGCAGAAATTTAAGCCATTACCTTTGCTAAAGAAGCAAGAAAGTTGCTTATTAGTATTTTTTATAAAAATTGATATACTCCCTGAATCACTGATTCCTACGTCTGAGAAGACTTGTGTCCAGCTTTGGAGTCTCAAGCTCCTGACCCAGTGGGACGGGATTCTGGAGTTTCATTTTTTTAAATTACTATTTATGAATCCTTACATTTTGTGTCGATTGCTCCGCAGTCGAATAACGTTAAAGTGGCTCTTGGGACTTAAATGTTCATGAAAGACTACCAAATGTAATGATTTTTATGTTTGCTAATAGTTAAACTATACAATGTTATCTTTTGTTTAATAAATTAAGACTCTGGTGTAACTTCATGTTGCGGTAACTTTGAGTCCGTCTTATATTTAAAGGCATATCTTATAAATTAAAACTTAACTTCCAATATTCACTTTACCTATATAATGAAAAATACAAATAATTACGTATATACACTCAAAGATAATAAAATATTAAAAAAACTCAACGACCTTCGACGCGACACACGCACCGTTTGTAACGGTCACTTTGTAACTGATTTACTCTTCGTTTTTTCTATTGTCTGTGTTATGTCTACGCATATTTTATTACGACACTTACCGAGAAGCGGTGTAGATAATACACATTAAGGATACAAAAAGATATTGATATATTTCTGATTGCTCAGTGAACTATTGGCTTATGTCACTTAGTAGCCGACCCGGGCAGTCTACGGAAAAAAACTCATGTCACCCTGTTCTCGACAAGGGCGATCTAAGGGTAAATTGAGTTTGTTCGCGCCATCTGGTACTAGGCATTGGTACTTCGGAAGTGGCGTATTCGCGCAATCTGCAAGCTTTCCGACATACTAATGTGCTAGTTATAGGGAAGCGGCGCGTCTACCACTAGAAGGCGCCTTCTGCGCCGTTCCATAAACATGGAGCAATATAGTTTATCTATTGTCTGTAGTCGGGTTGCTGTCAATCCTCGAGGTGTATTGGACGGGCTAAGGGCTCGCCTCGTGGGTTCTTGTCTTGTTAGTCTTGAATTGTGCAGTAATTCCACGCGGTTTTTGGGTTTTGTGATGCCGTTGATGTAGTCGTCGCCTTTAGAAACCCTCTCGTAGCCCCTCTTGTTAACAAAACGAAGTGCGGCGGGTCAAAGCGGCCACAGGTAATTCGGCCCACGTGGTGGCCTTAGTTTTGAACATTTCTGTGCCTAATGGTGGTGAGAAGACCGGCGTCGCCGATAGCAGCTTTTCGCAACGCTTGTGCAGGTCACTACCACAAATATACACACATACGATAGACACGTACGTGAACATTCACCTGCCAAGCCTCGTCTTTGACCGAGGAGAACGGCGTCGGGACTCCAGGTAGGTGCATTCACAGCTGTTCGACCACTATGGAATCTCTCGTACAATTTATCCTACCGCCGCCTTAGGGACCGATTTGACAAGGATTTATATGGATCCGAGACCAGGGTCGAGTCCGTGGCAGGGTCACGGCTGGCGTAACAGAGTAATCAGAGTAACTTAGCTTATAGATGTAGTTTATAATAAAACAACTCTTAATTTCTCTAGTGCTATTGCTTTTTATGTTTACTAAAGTCTAGCTACGTATTGTTTTTTGAGTTCATTGTTGGCACGTGGAGTAAATTCAGTGATCCTAGTTAGGTTAAGGGATAACGGATCTAAGAAGTTTAAGAACCACTGCTTTGTTAGCTCTTATGGTTTCTACTCAGCATCGAATCAGAACATGCAGTGGATCAACGTAGGGGGTTTATGCTCTTAAAGCAGTGAGATGTCAATGAAGTGCTACTTATCTGTATAAGATGAGAAATTAGTGGCTTTTCCAGGGGACATGAAATATTTTCTTGGTAAGTTAGTCTGTGTGCAGAGAACATGTTCTGCATTCGCGGAGTGGTCTCACCCACGCTTCGTTACGTCGTACAAGATCCCGCGTTGCGACAAGGGTTTTTTGCCGCAAACGAATGCGAGGAAATCCTCAAATTCTGTCTTATTTGTTTTTGCAAAAGCATTGGCTTAAAAATTATAGTTTGCTAGCCAAACCCAACACTACGGTACATTCTCCAATTACACACACGCCTTGAGTTTTTCCCTGTAGTATCAACGTCGATAAAACTATACGACTAGTATTGTACTTCCATATTCCATACTAGTTGGTCCAACAAATTTTGTACCCCCTACGAATTAACAAATAAAAAAGCTGAATAATAATCGCAGAATGTTTCAACTTTCGTAAAAAATGCGGTGAAAACTTAACCGGAACAATAAGAATTCGTAATCGAAAAAGCGCAAACTTTACGCCCAAATTCCCGCCAAAGCTGTCAATGTCAAATGTCAAAAACAAATGTATTCTTTTTAATTTAGTTGTTCTCTGAACTGACGAGGAATATCAGTTTTGGAATACAGACAAAAAACAATCAGGTAGGAAGAGAAAAGATAAGTTGTTGTTGCTAATGGGTAAAGAGATCCTATGGGGTGTTGTCGATTCACCTTACACAGATTCTCTTGGGGCACGGTTGCTTTGGGAGGTACCTGTGACGAGTGGCCAGGAGGGAACCAACAGAGATGTGTCACAAGTGTGGCGCGGTGGAAGACATTGCTGAACACACACTCGTGTCCGCGGTGGGCTGGCCAACGAGCAGCACTCATGGGCATGGTCGGAAACGATCTTTCTCTACCCATGGTGGTTAACGCCATGCTAGGTAAGGAAGTCTATTGGGAGGGGATGGTCTACTTCTGTGAAAATGTCACGTCACAGAAAGTGGCGGCGGAACGTCTCAGAGAAGTGGATGGAGATGCTTTCGCCTTGCGTAGGAGAAGGCCGGGGCGCAGACAGGCGGCCTATGATCGACTACTGCCCCCATAGGTTTAGCTCGTGGGCAGCAGGTACGAGGCCTGTTGCACGAAAGCGAGGGAAGACAGGTGGCGCATCAGGTGCTCCGGTCATGCCATCCGAACGGCAGAATATTATCGGAGATTTGTAAGGCACATCATAAGCGGAGTGCGGATTCTGATCCCGTGCTTTCGCCAGTAAACGTAGGGAGGAGCACCATCACTGTTTAGCCGGTAAAAGTCCAGAACCTTGCAATGCCTCTTCGTGGTATTGCAGGTATCTACGAGGAAAAAAATTGTAGTTGCTTATAAGTTGCGTATTTTTTTGATATAAAAGGTGAATAACCTTTTAAACTTTCTCTGGACTTGCCCAAACAATTCAAAATCTAAAGAAGTCCAGCCGATCTCGAGTTTTAGCAAAACTATCGAACAGCAATGTATCAAAATCACTTTGGAATCAGCCCAGATGTCTTCGAGATTAGAATAAAAAGAGACAAATTCTTCATGTAAAATGTTGTCTGTACGAGAATATGCTGCCGTCGGAGTGGCGTGACATCGGACTATGAGAGGGAAGGAATAGAGAGTGTACTATACCTGTCAACTGGCAGTGGAGTAGCGTGGTGGGTCTATGCTCTAAAAACCCTCTGTAACTTACCTTACTAATAGACTTCAATAGAAAAATAATATTCAATGTTATCAAACAAAAATATAATAATGACGTTTTCTCGTTTTTTTTTACCTATTTTTGAACTGATTGTAATTTTTACCATTTTTTATTTTAAATTTAATAACCACATCGGAGTAACCTGTGATAGTTATACGTTGAACAAAATTTATTTTTCAATAATTCACGACAGCTTTAAGTTATAGCTTAAAGTTCAATCTACGCAGGCGTTGTTTCCTGAAAACTGTAAACTAAATTAAGACAGTAACATTAACATATTTATTTCAATAATAAACATATTGAAATAATGTATATAAAAAGAAAGAGGTGTTCGACAGGGATGTGTTGCGTCACCATGGCTGTTTAACCTATTCATGGATAAATGTTTTACAGATTTAAAAGAAAGTATGTATGGATTAAGAATGATAAGAATGATGAATTACTCATCAAATGTTTACTCTACGCTGATGATCAAGTAATACTTGCGTCATCCGCTAATGAGCTACAGGAGATGCTAAATATTATGAATGAAGCTTTGAAAGGGAAAGGAATGCTTTTTGAAAGAGATGAATCTATGATCAAAGGCAATATTTTGATAGGTGGGGAACAAGATGGCAATATTT
>JACTOM010000870.1:0-72656 GCA_015832385.1 Elymnias hypermnestra | reverse complement strand
TGAAAGGAGACTGACAAAAAGGATTTATGAGTCAAGAGTGAATGCGAAAGTTGGAAGGGGAAGACCGAGGCGAACGTTCCTGGACCAAATCCAGGACATTTTAAATAACGGCCAGGTCAAGAGTACTCTAAACCGACGAACTTGTATGAAAGGTTTAATGAGATTGAAAGAAGCGAAGGAGATATGCAAGGATCGTGGCAAGTGGAAGGATGTTGTCTCTGCCTACCCCTATGGGAATGAGTCGTGATGTTATGTATGTATGTATATACATATTGACGTGTAGGATAACACTTTATATTATAGTGGATAAAAGTCGCTTTAATAATAGGATTTTGTTATTTATCTAAACTAATATTATAAAAACGAAACATTAGTGTTTTTGTATGTATGTATTTATGTTCGTTACGTTTTCACACAATAACTACTGGACCGATTTCAACAATTTTACTTTATCAAAAAGAATAGGGTTCCCTAAGAAAATGCATCAATGTAATCCACAAGGTGTGATAAAAAATCTATTATCGCGTGCACTGCGAAAACTATTGAAGATAGAGCAAAAATTTTTTTTACAATATTATAGAACGTATTAATATCTATAAAAACGTCTATAATACCAAATGTCCAGGTACTGTAGTTATGCCACTATAACTACTTTTTTACATTTTAAAAGTTAATAATAGTGTCGACAATAATCAAACCATATTATTCATATCTTTGTATTGATTTTGATCCTATTAATTTATATTTTACTAAAGACCGTTTCAATGCCTGTAAGATGCTAAGAAATCGCATATTCCATTCAAAAGTCATAACGAATTTAAAAATGTAAGTGACCCTTATGACTGGGCCTGTGACTGGTGAGTTAGCTCATATTCCAAGGATACCAATGATACCCACCGATATACCTACATGGTTTAATTTTTATCAAGCTAACAATTACTAGACCGATTTAAAATATCCTTTCAGTATCTCTTACTTTTCTAACTTTTAACAAAATAATATAGTTCGACTTAGTAGACTTTCCACTGCCCCGAGATCGGTATCTAAACAGCTGATACCATGGGGCATTGCTAGTATATTAATAAAAACATAGTCCAGCTAGGTAGGTCTAACTTCGAGAAGGAGGTCAACCGCTGATTTCAACTCGGTTGGACAGCGTTCGGGAAACTACGCCAGATATTTTCGTCCGATATCCCTCAGTGCCTGAAGACCAAAGTCTTCGAACAGTGCGTGTTGCCAGTGATGACCAACGGTTCTGAGTTTCTCAAAGTCAGTTAGCGTGCGATGGAGAGGGCTATGCTCGGAGTTTCTCTACGTGATCAAATCAGAAATGAAGAGATCTGTAGTAGAACCAAAGTCACCGACAATCGCGAAACTGATGTGGCAATGGGCGGGGCACATAGTCCGAAGGGCCGATGGACGTTGGATGGCCGAATGTGCTGGAGTGGCTACCTCGCACCAGACGGCGCAGTATAGGCAGACAACCTACAAGGTGGACAGATGATATAAAGAGGGTCGCCGGTAACCGCTGGAGTCATTACGTGAGTCTTATGTCCAGCAGTGGATGCCCATCGGTTGAAGCGACGACGTCGACGATGAAGCATGTACGAGTGGTGAGATAAAACGTTTTAAGAAAATCCTAAACATGTTAAATGTTTGTTTTTATAAATAAATTTATAAATAACGAAGTTAGACCAGTCTTTTGAAATGCCAGAAGTATTTAGAATAAATTTATACTCACAATAACTTTACATATTTCAGCAATATAACGTAATTAGGAATTGCTCTGTTCCAACCGTTCCCTCGTAACTTAATAAAGAAGTTATGTATCCATATGGAAATTCTGGTTATACTAGAGAAATTTCTTGCATACATTTAAATAAATAGGCAATTGAACTTATTAACTATTTGATATTGAGGTCATTGCAACACTTTATATATTAAAAAAACATTGTAAGTCATTTGCGTGTTTTAAATCTTAAAATAGTTTTTTTTTGGTACGAACTTTTTTATTTCAACGGTGTGATTTTGTATTTTGTATGTCTATACCTGATCTTGGTGCCTAACAACATGGAGGCCGATCCCAAATAATTGGGATAAGGCAAGGGAACAAGTAGAATATCCTACAGGGGATCGAGTCCAGGGAACAGAGTGAATGTGTTAGACAATAAAGAAATTATCCACGAAACTCCCCCTCTTTCACCCCATAAAATACTTACATAATAGTATGTAAATAGTTAATATCGTCTTTTGGAGCGCCGCCAACCGTTGGAGCGGTTTAAACCGTCTCGCACGATCTGACACTTTTTTGGCCCTTACAAATCCCTAGACGATCTATTTTACGCCGAATGGTTTTGTGGGTGACGTTTTTTATATTGACTAGCACATGGAGCTTTTTTATATCGGGGAGATTTCGCCATTTCATTGTCAGTATATCTATTGTATTGATGTAACCAGATCAAGACTTCTTTGTGAGTAAAAAATAATTAAAAGTGCGTGTCTACAAAGTACTAATTTTTACATCTTTTTTACGGCTGGGAAATTCAGGTGGAACACTCGGTTCCAGGTTATGCCCGACTCATACCGGCTAAAACCCAGCGGTGCTCTTATATCACTCGGAGACGGGGTCACGAGAACGCGACTGACAGGCATTTGCAACCCCGCCAGCGATGTGCCCATTTAGGCCCAACTCTGTCAATGACCAAATGCTTACTCCGAAGGTGGCTTGACTAGAGCACCTGGCGGGACCTCTCTTTGTTGGGCAACGGACCCCGCATCCGTTACCTAAAGGACACCATTAAAACGCAAAACGATGATCGTGGGCCTCTCGCGATTTTTTTAGGTCTTGCTTATATAAATATTTATGCAAATCTAAAACTTTAGATTTCCTCGACTTTGAGAGAAAAAGGAAATGTAAGGAATTTAATTATCATTAAAATATTAAATATATTGACAATTAATACAGATAATTTATTGAACTCTCAAACGACGAATTGTAAAAAAAAAACGTGTTACTTGTTAACATTAAAAGTTATTAATTGAAATGTTATGGGAACAAGTAGAACATGTGAAAGTGATATAGAAAGGAGAGTGAATGCAATAAATATGGTAAATAGTGCTCTGCACGACTTTATGAATAGGCAGAAGGTGTCTCAAAAGCCAAGACTGGCTGTGCTTGGAGGAGTGTTGGTGTCAACACTTATGTATGGTAGTGAAAGTTGGGTATGGCAAAAGAAGCATAAAAGTAAAATAAATTAGAAAGGTATGCTTAAATGGTTTGGGCTAAAGAGAGAATGAATGAAAGGAGACTGACAAAAAGGATATGAGTCAAGAGTGAATAGAAAAGTTGGAAGGGGAAGATCAAGGTGCACGCTCCTCGCCTGGCATGAGTGTGGTGCTGCCGTCGACTCGGCACAGCATGCTTTGGCAGATTGTGCAGCCTGGGGACCTCAGCGTCACCTCTTGGTTGCGCTGATCGGCGCGGACCTCTCACTGGACAGCGTTTTAGGCGCGATGCTCTCGAGTAAGAGGCGCTGGGCGGGAGTGGCCCTCTTCTGTGAGACGATCATCTCACTGAAGGAGGTCCACGACCGAGAGAGGGAGATTGCAATGGATGCTCCTTCATACCGCCGGAGGAGGCGGGCTACAAGGCAGCGTTTGTAAGCGTAAGTCCGTCCATCGTCGAGAATCCTCAGTCGGATTCATTCGGGGCACCAGGGATGAATGCGAAAGTTGAACCCCTGGTGCTTCATTCATGGATGAAGAGGGTTCCGCTGGGTTTTAGTGGGTATTGCGAGGTCTGCTTGTTCGCCGAGTCCCACACTCCTGACACACGGTCGGGGTCAGTGCATAAAAGTATTTCCCAGCGAAAAAAAAAAACAAAGGTCCACGCTCCTGGACCAAATCCAGGACATTTTAAATAGAGACAAGGTCAAGAGTATTCTAAACTGACGAATTTGTATGAAAGGTTTAATGAGAATGATAGAAGCGAAGGAGATATGCAAGGATCGTGGCAAGTGGAAGGACGTTGTCTCTGCCTGCCCCTATGGGAATAAGGCGTGATGCTATGTATGTATGTGTATACATAGAAGCTATGAGTAATCATTCATTCATCGCGCTCACTTACGTATTACCCCATATTTCCATGCAATCTGAATCTACGCGGCTATTACTACAGTTAGAAGTACATATCAAATTTATACAACTGTACATCACTGAAACAAAAACAAGTACGCTGTAAATAACTTAACAAAAGTGAATACGTACGGTTTCGTCGCGACTAAATCCAGTAAAATATTATCGTATAAATGTCTCAGTACAATCTTTGCTGCTACGGTAAATTTTACTTTACAGTTGAAAATTAAATGTATGTACCAAGACACAGCCAACTACATTGTAGCGAGTTTAATAAGAATTAATTAAGTGCAGTTCTCGCTACTTTGATAACAGAAGGATATCAAATGTTTTTCCTTTGATATAGTTATACAAAGAATATGAAAAATTACTTGCAAATATGAAGCGACATGAGAATATGATAAGAAATGAAAACACATTGGATATTATTTAATCTGAGAAATATGTAAACGCAGACCTTTAAAAAAGTTGGTGTGTTCTTAAGACCATACGATAGAAGTAAAAACTTCATTAAGGCCAAATTGGTTATACAATTTTTGAATTTGAAATTCAAAAACATGAAGAAACAGAGCAATTCATTTAATTATATTCAATAAGCGTTACGAAGCTAATCATGACGAATCAGTCGTATTAAATACACACAATTTCATTTACTTCAATAGTAGTAAAAGTACTTGAATCCTAATAAATCGTGATTTACAAGACTGGTTCTCTTACCTTCTATAAATTGTAAAGGCAACGACCACGACAGTTGACATTAAAGACATGGATGGATGTAGCAGTGGATGAAATTACGACATGGTTTAAACCTGGTAGAACGAGCGTTACGTATCTGATCGTGACGAATCAGTCGTATTAAATACACACAATTTCATTTACTTCAATAGTAGCTAAAAGTACCTGAATCCTATTAAATCCTGATTAACAACATTTATTGTCTGGCATTATATAAATTGTAAAGGCAACGACCGCGACAGTTGACATTAAAGACATGAATGGATTTAGCAGTGGATTTGAATACGAGATGATTTAAAGCTGGTTGAACGAGCGTTACATAGCCGATCGTCACGATTCAGTCGTATTAAGCACTCACAATATCATTTACTTCGATAGTAGCCAAAAGTACCTGAATCATAATAAATCCTGATTAATAACATTTATTGTCTGGCATTATATAAATTGTAAAGGCAACGATCGCGACAGTTGATATAAAGACCAGAATGGATGTAGCAGTGGATTAAATTACGACATGGTGTAAACCTGGTAGAACGAGCGTTATGTATCTGATCATTACGAATCAGTCGTATTAAATACACACAATATCATTTACTTCAATAGTAGTAAAAAGTACTTGAATCCGAAAAATCCTGATTAACAAGATTTGTTCTCTTAAATTCTATAAATTGTAAAGGCAACGACCGCGACAGTTGACATTAAAGACAAGAATGGATAGAGCAGTGGATTTGATTACGACGAGATTTAAACCAGCGTTACATAGCCAAGTGTGACAAATGAGTCTCTTGCAAAATCTGTACTAAAAATATGTAATTAATCATAGTAAAATGTATCATAATACTAATAAAGTTAGAAAGAATCTACTCATTTGCTAATCCCGCAAGGTGACTTTCACGGGTCTACCCTATTTTTCATTCCTATAAATCAATGTCATTTCATTTCAATTGCGACATGATTTAACGCTGATTGAATGAGTTACGTAGCCGATCGTGACGAATAAGTCATATTATATATCCACAATATCATTTACTTCAATAATAGCAAAAAGTACCTGAATCCTAATAAATCCTGATTAACAACGTTTGTTGTCTCACAGTCTATACATTGTAAAGGCAACGACTACGACAGTTGACATTAAAGACAAGAATGGATAGAAAAGTAAATTTGATTACGACAAGATTTAAACCTGGTTGAACCAGCCTTACATAGCCAAGTGCAACAAATGAGTCTATTGCAGAATCTGCACTAAAAATATGTAAATAATATAAGTAAAATGTATCTGAATCCTAATAAAGTAAAGAAGAACCAACTCATTTGTTAGTCCCGCAAGGTGGCATTCTCGGGCCTACCCTATTTTTAATTTATATAAATCAATATCATTTCATTTTAATTAAGAAATGATTTAAAGCCGCTTAAACAAGCGTTACGTACCCGATCATGACAAATTAGTAGTATTAAATACCAACAGGTGATTTAGTTCACTAGTAGCAAAAAGTACCTGAATCCTAATAAATCCTGATTAATAACATTTGTTGTTTTATAGTCTAGGCAACGACCACGATAGTTGGCATTAAAGACAAGGATAGATGGAGCAGTGGATTTGATTACGCCATTTAAAGCTGGTTGAACTAGTGCTACATAGCGAAGTGTGACAACTTAGTCTCATGCTGTTCCCACAAAATAATTTACCTAAATGATCATAGTAAAATGTACCTGAATCCTAATAAATCCCGATTAGTGTTCTAGAATATGCAAGCAGTATTTGGTCTCCGTATTTTATTGCTCACTCTCATAGAATTGAATCTGTACAAAAGCAATTTGTAAAATACCTAGCATTTAAGGAATACAAGCATTTTAGTAACTACCGCGAAGCCTGTGAATACTATAATTATAATTGTCCTAGCTTACTATCAGCTTTCTCATTGAATGCGTCGTCATTTAGACCTAGGAAATCTCACTTATTAGGAATACCAAAAACTAATACATTTTATACCCAGAACTCTGTCTTGATACGATTTGCACAGAGTTGTAATAAGAAGTTAAAAAAGCAATTGCTGCACATCATTCCAACCTACGGATGGAATTAAAAGGAAAAAATAGTAAACACAAGATTTAAATACGTTCAAACAAACACACACAAACACACACAGATCCCCCCCTCAAACGCAATTGCGCACTCACGCACACGCAGACACATCACTCCACGAATTTCAGTTGTGAATTTTTAATTTCATATTACATAATAACGTATTATTAATTTTTTTATTATCCTCATGTGTCATATTATCAACTTTTTATATCTTATCCTTCTTTTTGTTATTATCTATGTGTAAACTTAAGTTAACCTGTACGTATATTTGTATTAGTAGCTGTTGATTACAATAAAATGAAATAAAATATTTATTATCTGGCATTGTATAAATTGTAAAGGCAACGATCGCGACAGTTGACATTAAAGACAAGGATAGATAGAGCAGTGGATTTGATTACGCCACGATTTAAAGCTGGTTGAACCAGCGTTACATAGCCAAGTGTGACAACTGGAACTCTTGCAAAACCCACAATAAAAATATGTAAATAATCATAGTAAAATGTATCTGAATCTTAATAAAGTAGAGAAGAATCAATTTTTTAGTTCCTCAGGGTGGCGTACACGGGCCTACGTTATTTATCATTTATATAAATCCAAATCTAGTTGAACTAGCGTTACATAGCCCACTGTGACGAGTCAGTCTCATGCAAAACCCACAAAATACACGTGTCTAAACGAGTTTACGTTACAATAATAAAAATACAGGACTTTTGCATCGCACACGGCAATATTGTCATTTTAAAACAACAAGCACATAACGTAAGTATAGAGCTCTGGGGTGTGGTTCTGAAACAAAATGTCTAAGTGACAGCGTCACTGTCAAATTTGTTAAGGTTTAACGGTTTGGCCACGAAATACGGTTATTTGACTTGATATATGTTAATATAGAAAGGTATACAAAACTGTTACATATACTTTTATTGCATAACATTATAATCCCACTGACAGCGCTATTTATTTGTACCAGAGTAATTTAAATCTTGAACGTTTGTCAATAAATTGATAAAATTAAAAGTTTACAATGAAAATAGAATAGAAAGGCTAAAACTTGTAGATTTATATAGTTATATGAAGAATTTAGGTATTAAAGTACTCATTATTAAGTTTTATCTATCGTTCAGTTCAAAAGATGTTAAATCTGTGCATAAATAAAAAATATAAAAGCATCAGCTTACAGCAAGACTGTATCATCACATACCATCAATTGAGATTATAATCAAGAATTGACCTCTATCTATACATCTACACGGAAATAAATATAATTAGTGTCTGTAATTTCAAATTAATTGTTTTTCACTAAATACATATGAATCTATTATCAATACTGGATTCACATACAAATTGTTTTCTGTCTGTCTGTATATTTATTCTGAATAATCTGAAACGGCTGGATCTATTTTGGTGCAAGTTTCACTGACAATGGCTGGATTTGGAAGAACTAACTTAGGCTACTTTAATGTACTAGAAATACAGCAGACATATTGCTTTTGCAACGTAGTGTCTTATTAAGAACGGCTTTCTCCATTCTTAATTGATCGATAAAAAAATATTTGTAGACACAGCCATTTGTTATACATCAATTAACTAAGTAACAGGGCTTACCCTCCGCCATGCGCGATGTGTTACAGTCTTTACTTAGCATAATACATTCTTTAATCTTTTAGCTAATCTTATTCCCATAGGGGTAGGGCGATACGGGCAGATTCTTCCTTCCACTTACCACGGTTCTTGCATATCTCCTTCGCTTCTTTCATTCTCATTAAACCCTTCATACAAGGTTGTCGGTCTACAGTATTCTTGACCTGGCTTTTATTTAAAATGTCCTGGATTTGGTACAAGAACGTTCGCTTTGGTCTTCCTCTTCCAACTTTCCTATTCATTCTTGACTCACGAATTCTTTTTGTCAGTTTCATTCATTCGTTCTATGTGCCCAAACAATCTAAGTATACCTTTCTCAAGTTTGGTCACTACATCTTCTTTTATACCACAACGTTCTCGTATCACACTATTTCTTACACTGTCACTCAGTTTCAATCCACTCATACTTCTCAACGCTCGCTATTTTACTTTTATGCTTCTTCTACTATATCCAACTTTCGCTACCGTACATAAGGCACCGAAACTCCTCCATGCACAACCAGTCTGGTACTTTGAGACACCATCTGGCTATTCACAAAGGCGTGTAGAGCACCATTTACCATATTCCCTGCATTCTTTGTCCTTTCAAAATCACTCTTTCATGTTCCATCTTTTGTAAATTTAGATCCTAAGTATACAAATTCTTTCACCTCTTCCACTTGTTCTCTAGCTATCAAAATCTAACAAAATAAATAAATATCACCTAATCGCAACCTTCGTGGACATGGATGTAAAAGTTTAAAAGCGTCCACTGAGAGATAGTCCGCATCACGGCAAACGGGATGATAACGTGTGAAACCCGACCGACTCCGACATTAAGCCGGTAACGGCTGGACGGGGACGTATCAGACCTTTCGCAGAGTTTTACACATTAGCGTTTGTTACCAACTTTGTTATTAGGTACCTGTTGCTTTGTAAGTAGAATTTAATGTTGCCTTTTATAAACACCCTTGAGTAGGTGGATGCATTAAGTAAATTATATGACGTCACCTTTTCAAATAACTTCTTCAGGGTCACCGTGTATGTAATATAGGGGTCAGAGTCTAAATTGGTAATGAACTTCAAGCTAAAATCTTACAGTTATTTGAAAAAGTAGTAGGTATGAAAGAAGCCATTCTTAATTTTTTTCTACTCTTTCTTTCATCTGATGTTATAAAAGCCCCACAATCCTCCCTTTCTCTTATCACAGTGACTTTACTACATACAAAATGTATATACACAAACGCTACGTAGATTTTTTTAAATTATTGTTCTTAAAATTGTATATTTTGTATTTGAACCATATTTTTTAAAAATATAATCGCAAATAATAAAGCTACTGTAGTAACTATACTAATAGCATTGTTTTCTATACTAATGGATTTATGATACAAATTTCAATTCAATTCTTAGCTGCTAAGTAAGTGCTATCCTAAAATCATTACAATTAATTAAAAATTTACATAATACCAACAAATTTACAATATATACAGATTCTAAATCTTTCCTAATAGACTTACTTAATGAAGATAATAGTAACACGCTCATCATTAAAATAAAACAAAAAATAATTGATTTATTTAAAAATGATTACGATATTGAAATAATTTAGATCCCATGTAATTAAGGTATTATTGGTAACGACAAAGCTGACAAAGATGCAAGGCAAGCAGCCAATTTAAACGAAAGTATTGAATTCTGTTATTCGATTCCTGATGGTGAAAATCATTGGAATAATCTCTGGAAGATAAACAACACAACAGTATTATTTGTTAATAACCAGATTGCGTATTGGACATGTGACACATATGCACCTTATTACGAAAGGTGACAAATACAAATCCAAGTGTGAGCTAGTCCTGATTGCTTCACATTTACTAATCGATTGCCCCTTATATAGTTATGGAAAACGTACCCTAAGCAATAATTTGAAATATTGCTTAAATGACGGTTTTAATACTGCAAAGATTATTAACTTTTGTAATCTATTATAAATACTAGACATTGTGGTAGCTAATGACCTTATGTTAGCAATTATTAATTTATTGGGAGATGTATTGTTAAAGCGGAAGTAGTATAATTATGAGATCACTGCAATTATTGTTGAAAAGGAAGCGGAAGCGCTCTTTCATGGTCTTTCGTTCACTTTCGTGTATCTTTACCGATGTTTCGACCCATCACGGGAAGCCATATAAAAACTCTGGTAAAGATACACAAGGCATGTTCGCTCACGTTCCTGCACGCCGGCTGGTTCGACTACAGACGCTGCAGAACAAATTCATGCGCATAGCCACGGGTGCCCGCTGGTTCATGCGCAACGTTGATCTCCACAGAGATCTCGACCTCGCAACGGTCAATAATCATTTCAAAACGCTCTCCGTAGACTACTTCAAGAGAGCTGTCAGTCATCCCAACCCTCTCATTAGAAATGCCGCCTCTTATGGGATTAGGCTAAACATCCCGCCTAGGAAGAGGCGGCCCAAACACGTCCTTCACGACCCAGACGACAAGATTACAATTGACAACGCCCCGTACACTCACACACACACAGCGTCTTCGCCGGCGAAGACGAGGTCCCCGCTATCTGATGCACCCCGGCCGCGGCCCCCAGTCGCGGACCCATGGGCGTCAAGACTAAGCACCTGTCCGATAATCCTTTTCAGCAGCAGCAAACGCTGCTCTAAGTCTAGGTCCGAGCCTCGCAGGAGGCGCACTTAGAGCAACGTTTCCCCCACGACGCAGCAGGGCCCTGCTACAGGCCCACCGCTCGGCAGAGCTTCTGCGCTCGCCACCCCTCTCGGTTTCGCTGTCAAAGCCAGTAGAGCTAACAGCAACTACACACTTCGAAAAAAAAAACGCGAGGCAGTTCAGTTATGTTTTTTAATACTAAGTATTGAAATTAGTAAAGTGATAAATAATTAGTGTTGTGAATAATAAATATAGTGCTCTGAAGTAATGTAGTGTATAATATATTGTATTACATATTTGTGGACTTTTAATAAATAGTTTTTAAGAAATTACATATTTGTTTAAAACCACTTCGGAAGATAGAGCTTATACTTAGTAGTTAAAAAGCGACCTAAAATATAAAGATATAAAAAAACTATTGTACAAACGGCTGAACAAAAGGAGTACACGTTTTGACCAGCCGCTAAGCCAAAGCTTGAAGAGGAGCAAAGTACTTGGGTTGTGTTACGTTGCTGTGAAACCATAAGATGTAAATTACTTCTAACCAGGTTCTCACGCTTCTAACTTTGACTGTATCATTTCACTATCAGGTGTGATTAGGCAGTCGTAGCTAAGCATACTAATGTATCCGACGAAGCAAATTATGCCATCTAAGTGGATTGCCTAATTGTTTAATTCCGCTGCTCTGCTAGCTGATCAGACCATCGTTTGGGACTTTAGCCTCGGTGTCTTATACCTTTCATTTAAATTCTTAGAGATAGTTTATTACAAACATTTTAATTGGAAAGAATCATTAACCATATATGTACAAAATTAGATAAATTTATGAATTTAAAGCGTCTAATAAAGACAGTATCAATAAATGCAGCCTTAAATGCTTATCATGGGTAGCACACGTGTTGTCATGTGGTCTAATACTTTGGGGTAATTCTGTTGACGTGATTAGAGCCCTTAGAAAGCTGTAAACCACTTTTTTATGTGCATGTATATAAAAGATGCCTGTATTTTTGCAAAACAGAACCCAAAATACTTCCAAAAAAATGATGTAAATAGTACTGGCAGATCAATCAAATATCCCAATAAACTGCTAATAAGTAAAACTTGTAAAAATACTTTATGGCGGTCAAATTATTTAATAATACCACAGGGATTTAATAAATGATGAAATTACAATCAAAAATAACATTATAAACTGGTTACTAGCAAGAACTTTTTAAGACTTAATAGAATATTTATTATAATTTATTGTCTCTTTATTATTTTGCTATTTAAGATTTTATATGATTCAATTAAGGTTATTTTCTTGAATATAAAACTATTGTGTTATCATTATTTTTTAAATTATTTTATTAACTATTTTTTTTATTTGTTTCAATGACATAATTTAATGACTACTATTTATAAGACATATATTTGCATGTGTTAGTATACATAAAATAATTTAATTAAAATAATATTTTAAATAAAGGGTACGGTTCGTCATTTGACTAAATCGTATTCTTAGAAAACGATGACCTTGAAACATCACAAATGTTGATTCCGATTGGTGAATTTGTGAACATCGAAAATGATGCCAATTTGCGATATAATATTTGTAATATATCAAAAAACGATTACAATTACTTAAATTATAGTAATTGTAACTATTAAATACTAACAGGGAATGGTAGTTTCTTAATAAATAAGATAATTAAGAAATGTACGAGTATTTGCCGCCAAACGCTGCCATTGGTGGTTTAGTCGAGAGGGCAGTTTTTAATCAACGTTAGCTACGAAATATTGTTTTATTAAGTTAGTGGTGTCATAAAAAGGGCTGCTCTGCTATACAAAACTAGGTATATTTCTTTCAATTAAAACTGATGTCTTTTTAATATGTAATAATGATAATTGTGTGATATTTGTTTTTATATTTAATGATAATGGATGTTGATGATGTATTTTACTGTAATTTATATTAAATATAACATAGATAAAAACAAAAGAGTAAAAGACTATGGAGTTTCTTGCCGGAATCTTCTCCATCTAGTCTGTAGGTTGTGAGCCGGTGGTGGAGTCATTGACAAAAAGAGTTTACTGGAAGTAAAGGATATTTTAGTTGAGATAACGACCTTTTATTATGAAAATCCTATTTATTTATTTTTTTAATAATTTTCAAAAAATAGTTAAAATTAATAATTATTAGTACCCTTTATCGTGTTGTTTTTGACACATGCCACTCAGTGTAAAAATTGTTGATAAAGAATAGAGCAAATAAATGATTATTCTATTCTGTTAGAATGAGTTTCTATACGTTATTTGGGAACCTGTATTCTATCTTTTACATTTTTTCTTAATTCCTCTCATATATAAGTATTTTGATGTGATGATTGAGTACAGTAAAAAGTTAATAGACATTTTTCACACGTACTTCGCATAATGCAAATTATTTCCCACCGTACGAAAAAAGTTCCACTTCAATATGAAATATTTTATTTCGATGCCTCATCATAAAGAATGAGAACTGAATATATCTTCTCATAAATGATGTAGGTAAGTGTTTTTAAAAATTATATTTCATTTCTATTTGAATTTTGAGGGAATAAAAACAAGCAATCTCAATCCCGGTTTCAATAGGAATCAAGTGCAGAATGTCCGACTCGGGCGCGATCAAATTCGCTGCTTTTTAAGGTGTGGTACAAAGTTACAAGCGAAGCGATCATTTATTTTCAGAAAACTTAAAACGTTCTATTTTTTGTTAGTTACATTTGAAATTAAATAAGTCTATGTTAGTTAATTGTTAGTAGGTGACTCTTAAATCTATGTTAGTTAATATAATTAATGAATTTACAAACTAAGGCTGACTGCCAGTGTACCTTAATGACACTGTCTTGTCTGTCAGCCATTATCCTCAGAATGGTGTTAGGACTACTCTCCACTCTGTATTTGATTGAAGCAATATTGGCACTGGAAAACAAACACGTAGTAACCCATAAAATAATGCCAGGATTGTATCCAAAAATGGTAATTATAGTCTATGAACACGGAAGTTATAATTGTATTTGCGTGTTAGCCTTCTAGCATCGATATACAATCTAAACTTCTCGCAATACTTAAGGTGCTTGGCATTTTATAATGTTATTTAGAGTTTTTCTTAAATATTCAAGAATAATTTATTCAATATTGTTTATTTGGGTTATATCAGTTATATTTAGTTAACAAAATGTATTGTACAGTTAAGCCTAACTCAAATGATAACTTACTGGCTATATTTGTAATCCTGAACGCTGTTTTATTATTTTTTTAGTGTCATATTAAATTTGGTTAGGTTATCGATTTTTCCAATATTTTCAGGCAGTTTTTTATGAAGCTCTGTTGGCATTACATTATACAACACTATTCCTAAAGAGTTTAGATTTGATTTCAGGATTACACCTAAAGTCCAAAGTCTATTGAACAAAGTGCCCTACGCTGACATCTCTAGGTGTCTCTTTATAAGAACAATATTTGACGACCTTGCTTCGCTAAAAAAGGGCCCGGCTTCGATATCAATACATCAAATTTAGGAAATACGATGCTGAAAGTATATTACATAATTATCAACACTAATACGTTTGTTTTATATAAATATTTTACATTTATATACAGTATATTTAATTGTTACTTTATTTTATTACTAGTTTTAATTTCATCACAGGTTGGGTGGTTCATTTTATAAGTTTTTGTATTTTAAATGGTATATACAATAAAGTATTTATCTACGCTTTGTAGAATCCATCAGAGGTAATTTACCTCTTGCTAGGTAACAGCGTTCGATTACTTAGACTGTATCCTTAGTTGTCATCAAGTGAGATTACAGTCAAGCACCAAATTGTAAATAATTAAAATATTGACATAAAATGCTCGACACCTTTCATTTACACCATACAGAACCACTCACTTGAAGTAAATAAGATTTTCTATACAAAAGTCCCTCGGGATTCTTTCTCGAATTAATCTTTTAATGCCTACCCCCTATCCTATCCTTTTCATTAAAGGGATGATCTGAAGTAATTAGTGTAACATTCTTTTAATAAAAAATTGAAATTCATCTAAGAAAAGGTATTATCGGATATTAAAATAGCTCAGGTAAAATACTTTTAAATCGGATTAATTAAAACGATTGATATGAACGTCAAGGAAAGAATAATAAATTCATTATATAAAAACATGATATTATTTTATCTATATTTATACTGTAAACCTATTGTATACAAAGCAAGTCGGTAGCTTAATGGCCATGAAATCACCATATTGGAAACTGATTTATTTCTTCCTCGTAAAAATCTTATAAATAATCCTTCTGCCTTGACGTGTATTCAGTTTGATTTACAGCGACATGATACGTACACGACAAGTGATCTTTACGGGCTACAAATTTATTTATTATTGCTAAAGTATTCATTCTTGCATATTATACAAGAAAGTCTTCCGTAGTGTCATGGTCATTATGAATTCAAAAGCAATTATAGGTTTTGAGTAGGTTGGATGAAATGTGAAGGTAATTGTTTGAATTGTCGCTAAAAATCAAGCTGCCTTTCATCAAAAACACTGCATATCACTATCATCATCGAGTACCTTCTTCAAAATGAAGTTATGCGGTCAGTGGGTGGAATAATCCTCTCTCTTGAGCAATGTTCTTTGATAGTTCGTAAATTTGACTCCCGCATCACCCTTTCATTGCCGCTTCGGTCTACTATCTACTCTTTTCCGGACATCCTAGCCTTCTAGGTACCTAGGATCTTGGGTAATCATATCATAATAAGAATCCTCTTTCAATATGTCCGAAAAAGCAACCTTTCTCCGCATGATAGTCATCATGAGTATGCTGCTAATTTGAGCTCATTTGAGTACCTCAGCATTTTTGACGAAGTGGTTCCAAGTAATCTTAAACATTTTCCTGAGAGCACACATCTCGAAAGCTTGGAGCCTTTGACTGCTTTCTTTTTAAGGACCCATTTGTGGCTATATAAATCCCTGGACTAGACATAAGACTCGAGAACGCGATGTCTTATCACTTGTAGATATCAAATATATATGTTTATTTATACATACAAATACGTTGTTTCTAAATTAAAGGCATGCACTTTATTAGCTGAAATGAAGAAAGCAAAACTACACATTTAACATAATACACAAAGGAAAGACTTATCGTCGTCGCTTCAACCGATGGACGTCCACTGCTGGATATAGATCTCACGTAATGATGTCCACAAGGCCCGATCTTGCGCCGCTCCAGCGGCTACCGGCGACCGTCTTTATGTCTTCGGTCCACCTCGGGTGGGGGGGGGGTCTCCCTACACTGCGCCGCCCGGTGCGGGGTTGCCACTCCAACGCCTTCGGGCCCAACGTCCATCAGTCCGTTGGACTATGTGCCCCGCCCATTGCCACTTTAGGTTCGCGATTCGTATAGCTGTATTTGGACTTTGGATTGCCTCATTTCTGACCTGATCACGTAGAGAAATTCCGAGCACAGCCCTCTCCATCGCACGCTGAGTTACTCTGAGCTTTCGGATAAGGCCCATATTCAGCGACCACGTTTCGGAGCCTTAGGTTATCACTGGCAAAACGTACTGTTCTAAGAGCTTTGTTTTCAAGCACTGAGGAGTATCGGACGAAAATATCAGCCGTAGTTTCCCGAACGCTGCCCAACCGAGTTGGATTCGGCGGTTGACCTCCTTGTCGAAATTGGACCTACCTAACTGGACTATGTGTCCCAGGTATGTATATTCGTCAACAATTTCAAGTGCTAAGTTCTCAACGATGACTGGGTGAAGCGGAACATGGATATTGGACATAACTTTCATCTTATCCATGTTCATTTTTAGGCCCACCTGTTGAGAAGCTCTGGTGAGGTCATCGGTCATGCATTGAGGTCTTCCAGAGTCTCTGCCATAATGACCACGTCATGTGCAAACCGTGAATGAGTGATGTACTCGCCATTGATATTGATGCCCGGTCCGTTCCACTCCATAAGCTTAAAGAGGTCTTCCAACGCCGCAGTAAAGAGCTTCGGGGAGATAACATCTCCCTGTCCACTCCACACTGCAGTTGAATAGACTCGGTGCTTTGATCCTGTATACGGACTGACATGGTGGCGTTTTCGTTCAAACACTTCAACATGTTTATATATTGGTGATCAAATTGATATCTCTGCAATCAGGTTTTCACCGAATCGAAGGCTTTCTCATAGTCCACGAACGCCAACCAAAGTGGCATCTCTGCAATCAGGTTTTCACCGAATCGAAGGCTTTCTCATAGTCCACGAACGCCAACCAAAGTGGCCGATTATACTCCTCAATCTTCTGTATAATCTGCCGCAGCGTAAAAATGTGGTCTATGGTACTAAAGCCTTTTCGGAATACGGCTTGTTCGGGAGGCTGGAAGTCCTCAAACTTGTGAGCGAGACCGGCTGAAAATATCTTACTATTTTCAATGGTCTCTATGAGTTTTATGGTCAAAACCAATATTCCATCATTTTCCTAATATGTCTGGTTTAAGGTATATCAGTTAAACAGTTCCCAAATCCAGGTTGAAGCAATTTTTCTATTTTATAAATATGCAATAGCATATAGAGTCATTGTAAAATAGTTATTACATTTTAATAACGAAAATCGCAATCAATAAAGAGGACTATAGCTAAAAATATAAAAACTCCCGTAAAGTGCGGTGGACGGGGTAACGAAGCGCAAATTGAAATTGACTTCGGAACACATAAGAAAAGCTTGTTTATTTTACTCGAATCACTCGGGCTTCACAATGACTCTTATACCTAATGTAAATAAGGTATATTCTTCGTTAATATTACAATATACTGCCACTCAAGTTAGTGTTAGTTTAGGATATGTTGACGTGAGCTTTGTAGGTGAGAGAATATTTCTTTTGACCACAGAGAAACTCGTCTACAGGTTTTGTAGTGTTATATTAATGTATTAAATCAAGGAAATAGTATTCATTTGTTAGTAATACACTATTAGATTGACCATGGATTGAATTTTTATCGATGTAAGGTAAAGGTAAGGTAAATAGCAGCCTATTAAATTCCTATTGTTGGGCACAGGGTTTCTCCATCATAGGATGGTTTTTAGGACAAAGACCAGGCTGCTCCAGTGCGGTTTATAGGTTAACACAAGTGGACTTTCTATTCCTTCATTGTCGTAGTGGGATGTGATAGTAATCCGATAGGACCGGAGCGAGATCAGGCGCAGGATTGACTGCTTAACGTGCTCTCCGAGGCACAGGGGTGGAGCACTCCGCCAACTACATAACTTCAGGAATATCCTAAAGACACAACAACAAACTGACCACTGGATCAATGAGTTTATCGATGTTTAAAAATTATATTTAAATACTCTAGAATAACCCGGATCCGATCCACGGTAGAGCGGATTTAGGAAATTGCGTTTTCTAATTACTTACAACCCTTTTTTCGCATTATAAAGAAATCTGTGGCCTTTCTCAGGCTCTAGACTATATCTGTGCCAAATTTCATTTAAATCGGTTCAGAAGTTTTTACGTTAAAGCGCAACAAACAGACAAGACTACTTTCCCATTTATAATATTAATAACGATTGTTATTTTACATTCTCAAGGGTAAAGCTTTTAGAAACTTTGAATGTCATATTCATTTACATCGAATCAACCCCCTAATATATCAAGTTTCTAGCTCTAAAAATGACGTTACTTTCATTCCTTATTTTCTTTTTTTTCGCATTTAAAAGTAGCTTATATACTTTCTCAGGGTACCTACCCTTTATACCTTTTCTAGACTATCTGCGAACCAAATTTCATTGAAATCAGTTTAATAGTTTTTGTGTGAAGGCGCAAGAAACAGACAGAGTTATTTTCACATTTATAATATTAGTAAGGATTGTTATTTTACACTCTCAAGGGAGAAGCTTTTACAAACTTTGAATGTCATATTCATTTACATCGAATCAACACCTTAAGATATCAAGCTTCTAGCTCTAAAAATGACGTTACTTTCATTCCTTATTTTCTTTTTTTTTCGCATTAAAAGAAGCTTATACCTTTCCTCAGACTTTAGACTATCTGTGGACCAAATTTCATTTAAGTCGGTTCAATAGTTTTATTGTGAAAGCCCGACAGACAGACAGAGTTCCTTTTCCATTTATTATATTAGTAACGATTGTTATTTAGAGTTACTTTTCCATTTATAATATTAGTAACGATTGTTATTTCACACTCTTGAGGGTAAACCTTTTACTAGATTTGTATTTATATCGAATCAGCAGCCTAAAAAGTATGTTTCAAGCTTCTAGTTCTAAAAATGACGATACTTTCATTCCTTATTGTCCTTTTTTCGCCTTAAAAAGTAGCCTATATCCTTTCTCAGGCTTTAGACTATCTGTGGATCAAATTTCACTTAAATCGGTTTAGTAGTTTTTACGTAAAAGCGCAACAAAGAGACAGCGCTATTTTTGCATTTATAATATTAGTAATACTTAATAGATGTTTCCATACTCACTTTAAGTTGTTCGTTAACTAAAATTACTTGGAAAAACTAAGTCCCTACATAGATATATCATTCATTTATAACAAAAGGTCAGCCGGTCTGATTACGTTGTAAGTCACGAGTAGTTTTATCCACGAAATTGGGTAAGATTGCCGTCATAGCAACATATATTTAATCGCAATGAACTATTAGTATTCCGGCCAACAATGCAATATATTGGAACCCGTCTGTACACCAATCAGGCGAAAAACTAACTTATCCAATATTAGTTGGATGGTGGATTCTTATATCTATTCGTTATTTTTTTTATTTTGTTCCCGTCATGCGAGTTTTCGTATAAAACTAGCTGTTTTTTCTGGTGACATTGACACTTCGAAAATTAGGATAGCATTAAAAAGGTTATGGTGAGAGTACCTTAAAAGTTAGACTTATAATGACTTAGACTTTATTTTAGAGCTTTTAAAGAGGAATAATTTTGTCTAACATAACTTTTGTGAAACTTTAACCGTTTATGTAGAGCACGCATAGGAACCTCTCAAAAGAAAAAAAACCGATTTTGAAACATTCTTCATTAGTACACCAATCCTATTTGTTTTATAGTAGTAATATATAGCTTATAGCTTTCCTCGATAAATGAGTTATCTAACACTGTAAATAATTTTCAAATCGAACCTTTAGTTTCTGAGATTAGCGCTTTCGAATAAACAAACTCTTCAGCTTTAGCATAGATTCCTATCTGCATTGCAATGACAAGAAATCTTAATTAATAGATAACCCTGTCAACTATAGGTTGACTAGGCCGTTTTGAAGCAGATGGCCAGGGCTTTTTTGCAGTAGATTGTCCGTTGTCATGATACGATAGTTCGGTCACAACTCGTGCAATCAGAAATATAAACATCTCTTTCTTTTAAAGTCAAAATGTGTATTATATATTTCGCGTCTCGGAAACCGTTTCAATAAAATAAGCGTAGAGATAACATCAGATAATAGAAAAAAAAACAAATAATAGATTACTTACAAAGTGACTATTACTAACGGTGCGTGTGTAGCTTCGAATGTCGTAAACTTTTTTGTGGTATTTTATAAACTGTATATATTAGTCATTTTGTGTTTTTAATTGTAAAATGATGTGAATAATAGTGAAAACCCTTGAGGCAAGCTTTAATGTTTTAGATATGAGCCTATAAATACGACACGGACTTTTTTCACTATCTCAAAGTTTAGCGCAACATGACGCTACACCAGAGTCTTAATTTAATAAAAAAAAAGATATCATTGTATAGTTTAACTATTGGCAAACATAGAAATCATAACATTTGGTACTCTTTTATGAACATTTAAGTTTCGAAAGCCACTTAAGCGTCATTCAACCCGCGGGACAACCGACGCAAACACGTCCGTGCGGGTGGGACAGACGACGATTATTTTCGGGGCTAATAAAACGTGACAAAGAATATAAGAAGATTTGTTTTATTGCAAAAACAATCTCTCAATCGTTTACCATTGGTTTTAGAAAACTGTTTTTAATAGTAAGAAGGTGTCTCGAAAAGAAACTAATTTTAATAATTATTTAGTACAATAATTAATAATAATAGGATGTCCATGTATTATTTGATATTTCTGTATTTAAGTAATTATTATAAAAATACCTTATATATAATATAAATATATATTTTTGCGTAAACGGGCGTGAGTGTGAAAGTAGGATAATTATAATAATAAAGCTCGCCCTGATGTACGGACTTCTTGATGAGAGATTGCCATATTATAGGTACCAGCCGGTGCCAGTACTCGAACGCGACGGTCTCCGACTCTATTGGGACCGGTCCATTATCACAGACTGGACCATTCTGGCCAACAAGCCTGATATCGTGATAATGGACCGGGCACAGTCTCGGGTGTTTTCAATGGATATCACGATCCTGTATGACGAGAGTCTCGTGCGAGCCGATACAGAGAAAAAACGTAAATATCTGGATCTGGCGCACGAGATTACCGCCATGTGGGGAGTGTGATCCACTGAAACCATCCCAATCGTAATATCTGCGAATGGTCTGATCCCAGTCAGTCTCGCTCACTATCTGAGACGACTGGGGTTCCGCGGCAGTTCGCTCGCAGCAAGGATGCAAAAGGCGGTGTTGCTGGACTCGGCTAGGATAGTCCGGCGGTTTCTCAGCCTGAAGCCCTGACTCCCGGCCCAGCAGGGAGACCAAACGGTATTATAAATATATATATTCTTTGGTCAACGGGCGTGAGTGTAAAAGTGGTATAATAATAACTTTATTTATTTGGGCATAAAAAAGAAAGGTACATAATTAGAATACCCTGGACCCCTAAACTAGGAAAGCCCGTGACTTAGAGGTCAGTGTCTTCCCAATTTTATGTTTTACGCCTAACCTACTTATATAATACGAAATGAAAACTAAACTTAAAATATAAATACAATATACATGATTGTGTGTTTGTGTGCTTGTATTTATGTGTGTGTATGTGCGTAATTAAATCAACATGTTTTCTGTTGCATTATAGTCCATATCATAAAGAAAGATTTTAATTTTCTTTTTCAGTGTATGATTGTTTAATTATATAATATTGTTTTGAATTGTATTTAAGTTTTTAAATAATGATAGCTAGTCTAATAATCCATTAAAAGAAATATTTGTAAGTCTAAATATATTAAATAATCGCTATCATGTCGAACAAGTACATAATAGTTTTAGGTTTCATTCGTATGCAGTGCGCAACGTCCTTGCGATACAATCCGTATCTTATGTTATTAATATATCGGGTTTTATTTTTTCATTAAATCCCCTTCATATATTAATATTTTATAAATATAGATTAATATTTTATACGACAGTTATTATTGCTTTAGAAATTCATATATATACTAGCTGAATCCCGCGACTTCATCTGCGTGGAATGTTTTTTTTGAGTAGCAGTTTCATTAACTTAGGCAGATTATTTTAAGGCCCTTTAAAGATGGAATTTCCTAAAATTTGCAATTGATATTTACCACTATGTCAAAACAAAATATCTGACCAAGTTTTCGATACCATAAAAGATACAGATTGAAGTAAATGTAAGGTTTGAATTTTTTTTTTCATGTGAAAATGTGATTTTTTTAAATTAAGACCAGAATGATTTTTGGGTAGCATTTTCATTAATTTAGGCATATTGTTTTACCACAAAGAAACGTACGTATAACACCCCCCTTGCAGGTGGAATTTCATAAAATCCGATCTTAGCTGAGCTCTACTCGGCAACAGGAAAATTCCTACAAAATTTTAAACCTACGCCTTATGCTTCCAGAAATATCGTGCTGGGTCAATAGTTACCTGGTTATATATATATATATGTCGGAGAATAAGAGAGAACGGAGAAGCATAAAGCACAGGGGCGTAGGATTCTCTGCCGACATCGTTATTAATTGGATCCATTATTTAGTTTCTTATTCTGTGGGCGTTTGTGGGTAATGTTGGTGCAATCAAACACTTTCTTAATTAACTCGAGTTATAATGTTCAATCACTTAATGTTCCCGATATCAATTTACACAAATTTATTAACACTAATAGCTAGGAATGCGACAGTTCCAACAGTAGACTGCTCCAGTCGAGCGTCATTCGACAACTGCCGAGAGACTCCCGCCGGACTGCCATTGACTCTGTCCACGCCAATATATATATATATATATATATATATAACCAGGTTGATTGCACCAACATTACCCACGAACGCCCATAGTATAGAAATTATGGATGCCATTAATGACGATGTCGGCGGATTACCCTACGCCCCTATGCTTTGTGCTCTCCTTCTCTCTTATTTTACGACATTTATTATAAAATTAACCTGAAATGAAAGACAGCAGGTGTATTTTTTATTGGTGATAGATAGATAGCGCTTCTCTGTGATCCCACATGATAGTGAGTGATAATCTAACCTAATATTATAAAGACGAAACTTTTGTCTTTTTCAAAGTCAAAATATCTTTATTCAAGTAAGCCTGTTACAGCACTTTTGAATCGTCAAATATTGTTTTTTCTACATATTATTTAAATGAATGATTGATGATAACATTAACGACTTACAATCATTTCGCGCCCTGATCTGAGAAGAGCCCACAACAAACAAAGCACAGTCGGGTGTACGTTTTTTTTTTGTTATCATCATTACAATATATATTTTAAATTTATTCTATATCTATATACATATAGGGCAATTCATTCACTCCCACGCTTTTTTGTCTTCTATTCTTTTAAATTATAGAATGATTTATCAATTAGTTTTCTTTTAATAAAAGATTTGAATTTATTAAGAAACATCTTTGTAACTTCTTCTGGGAGCTTGTTTTACCAACGTATACATTTACCCTTGAATGATTTGTCAATTTTGTGTAGCCTACTAGAATTTACAGCAATTTTATTTTTATTTCTTAAGTTATATGAGGTGCATTCATTTTTCCCTGAAAGTGTCAATATTTTTATGGACGTATATCAAGTTTTCTTATATATATACGCCGTGAACTGTCATTTTTTTTGTGTCATTATGTATGTATTTATGTTAGTATCTGTGTATATTTGTTACGTTTTCGCACAGAAACTACTGGACCGATTTCAAAAAATTGTTGACCATTAGAAAGCTACTTTTTCACAGTGACATAGGCTATATTACATTCCAAAAAACATTAGGGATCCCTAAGAAAAATGCATTAATGTAACCCAAGGTGTGAAAAAATCTGTCATCGCGTGTGCTACGCAATCTATTGATGATAGAACGAAAAAATGTTCTACAATATTATAGAACATATAAATACCTACAAAAAAGTATATGACATCATATGTCTAACTACTGTAATTATGCCAATAACTACTTTGTTACATTTACAAAAGGTGCGTTGGCGTTTTTGCTGGTTGGTAATTAGCCATGGCCGAAGCCTCCTACCAGATCAGATTGAGACAAATTAATCTATCTAATTATATATGTTGGAGTGCGGTAGTCTGTGGATCGCTGGCGCCACTTGTCTATCGGCGTGGGACAGAGTCTTTAGTGGCAGTCCGGCGCACGCCTCCCTGTAGTTCTAGAGTGACGGTCCGCTAGAGCGGTCGAATATTGAAACTGTCGCGTTCTTAGCTATTATTGTTAATGACTTTGTGTAAATTGATATCGGGAACATTAAGTGACTGAACATTATAATCCGAGTTAATTAATAAAGTGCTTGATTGCACCAACATTACCCACGAACGCCTACAGCGTGGAAATTATGCATGCCATTAATGACGATGCTTTATGCTTTCCTTGTCTCTTATTCTCCGATATATAGATATTTATATCTATAACAAAATGATATAAGCATTTTCTTTCCTTAAAGAAAAAGACAATTTTCATCTCATTAGAATTATACTAACCAATTCTTTTAGTAATTTTATATTAAAGTGAAATGATATTTTCTCGTTACAGTATAATATTTTTGCGTCCCTCATTTTTGTAATTGCTTTAAAGGTATTCAACCTAAAAGTCTGTAATGGGCAAATGATTATTATTTTACAAAACCTGCAAAATTTATTATAAAACTAATTGAAAATCTTAAAACAATTTATTACTTAGACGATAATACAGCGTGGGAGATAATAAATTGTTTTAAATAAAATAAACTAACACGATATTTCAATGATGATGGCTCTTCTCAGGACAAGAACCCTCGTAACTTTAGAGTCTCAAGTATTTTCTATAATGTCATCAAACGAAGATTGAAATTAATGTGTGTTTGATTCAAAAGTGCTGCAAAAGCCTACTAGAAATTGTTTATGTTAGTTATATGTCACCAAGTGCATGTTTTTTGAGTGTAACTTAACACTTTACTATTTCTCTCAATGGTATGTGGTGATACAGACTTATCAAGTAAGTGTAAGAGTAATTTACTTCTAAATACAGTGAGTTATAGTATATATAAAATAATTATACATAAATAAAATAAAATAATATTTTAAATAAAGGATACGGTTCGTCATTTGACTAAATCGTATTCTTAGAAAGAATGACCTTCACGAAAAGAATGGCCTTCACAATATCGTTCCCATTGGTGAATTTGTAAACATTGTAAATGATGCCAATTTGGGATGTTACTGTTATATTGTCTCATAAACGTCCCACTGCTGGGCACAGGCCTCCTCACTCCGAGGAGCGAGGGTTTTTAGAGCATAGACCCACCACGCTGCTCCAATGCGGATGGGCAGGCATTGTACACAAGTGCACTCTCTATTCCTTCACTCTCATAGTCCGATGTGACGGGAGATTGCGACATGACCGGAGAGAGATCATGCGCAGAACCGACGGCTTAACGTGCTCTCCGAGGCACGGGGGTGGATCACACCGCCAACTTCCCAACTTCGGGCAAATATTGAGAAAATCTTAAATAGAAAACTCAATGTTGATATTTGAATTGGCCCGACCCGGGACTCGAACCCAGGACCTTATGTCTGTAGTCGATCATACTAATCACTAGACCAATGAGGCAGTCTCAGAATTACTTAAATTATATTAATTGTTAATTATTATAAACTAACAGGGAGTGGTAGATTCTTAATAAATTATTTATTTATTTATTGATTTTACAAAATCCATAGCCCTCTTAAAACTAACATATAATCTAATTAAATTAACTTAAGGCCAATAAAGGAATTTACATTTATTTATTGGACTAATAAGCACCAGAGATATTGCGCATGGGTGTGAGTCTGTCTATGAATGTGTGTGTGTGTGAGTGAGTGAATGAGTGAGCGTGTGTGAGTGTGTGTCTGGAGTCAAATACAAGCTACCTACTCACTATTTAAATTATCATTAATTTTATTAATTCTGTTTTAGACTTTAGTTTCTGGCTGTGGAATTTATCGACGTCAGAGTAAGTTTCGTTATAATTTCTTTGAAAATTATGGAATTATTTGCATAATTTTTTTGACAATGTGAAGTAAAAAAAGGGGTGTTTTAAATAAGAAATGTATTTGGCCCCAAACACTGCCATTGGGTTTTTAACGTATTAGCAAAAAAGGTATAAAATATCGTAGAAGTAAGTTAAGTAGTCAGTTTTTAACCAACGTTAGCTATCAGTTATTGTGTTTTAAGTTAGTCGTATCGGTAAAAGTGTAAAAGACTAAAGCGTTTCTTTTCGGTAGTCGGTTAAGTTCCGAACCGGTGGTAGAGCCATTGACAAAAAAGTTTAAGTTTTCTTGAATTTAAGAAAATAGTTAAAATTATGAACATATTATTAATCTACTAATTATTATGATTATTACTACTGATTATTGGTATATTTTCTGACAAGCGGGATTGAAATATATATTAGTAAATGTAAAGATCGTTACACAATAAAAAGCATCAGATATTTAAATGGACCGAGAGACTATTTATGGTCGTACAATATTCCAGTAATAGAGGCATTTCACATTCGCCTCTAATTAGTAGCCTAATCTCGCAGTTAATTGAGTAATCATTTTAGTTGTGTGCCTAGTTGAGCTTGTATTAACATCATTTGTAATAATACATGCTAATTATGTTTCAATTAACTTTATACAAGTATAGATTAGCTGTAATAATCTATATAAATGAGTCAAATGGTGTAGTCAAACATTCTTTAGGCTCGTTGTTTACTTAATGTTGTGGGTATCAGATTCTACCAGAGGAAATTCGGAGAAGTACACAGATGGTGAAAGCAGCAATAAGTAAGTTAACCACAATTTGGTACAACAGGAAAGTCTCAAATGTCATCAAAGTGAGACTTGTGTATGCTTTGGTATACTCAGTTTTTCTTTATGGCTTTGAATCATGTTCAATCCGGAAAGTTTATCGAAAAAAGATAAGGGATTTTGAGATGTGATGTTAGAAGAGTTTGCTAATATGATGGACAGCTAAAAAGTCAAATAGATCCATCCTCACAGAACTTAACATAATATAAAGGCTATTGTTCACCATGTTGGTTATATAGCGCGAAGACAACCAGATAGCCTGGAGATACTGATTGTGCTAGGAAGGGTAGAATGAAAAAGACCAAGGAGCAACTCACCTACCCATTAGTCCCACCAAAAAGATATAACAAGGCTCGTGCTTGCAAAAGCCCTAAAAGAGACTGAGGATATAGAGAGATGGAAGTTAGGCATATCAGAGCAGAAACGATATTCAGCAAAGATATAAACGAAATTGTTGATGATGATGAAAAGACTCCAAGCCAATCATGCTTGGCGCTATGTAGGGTTGTCAAGAATGTTAAGAGGAATTTATCTCTTAATGGTTTCTTCACAGCATCATAAGGTAAGGTAAGCACAGCATCATATTGGGGTGCAAATACTTTGCTTAGCAGTACGTCCTTGTTCGCAGGGTGGTAAAGTTAAGTGGCTAACCGATTCAGACCTAGTCAAATCATAAAATATAATTTAGTAAATTTACCGTACCGGATATCAAACACATTATCTCTTCTAACTAAACAAGTACAATTGAACCACGTCCTTTCGATGTTTAGTTTTTAAAACTTCTAATAGTTGTATTTTTTTTCTAAAGTGATACACAAACATCTACCTAAGTAACTTAAGCCTGTATTTCTCACTGCAAACCATTCCCGTTGTAAATTTACTTAATGGTAATCCTATACTCACACGAGTCCCAAAAGGCGGAACGATGTAACAAGTTCATTCAAGTTACGATAACAGTAAGACCATCAGAAAGTATGAAGCAAACCCAACTTCCTACTTGTACTTAACGTTAATATAGACAAGGAGTCCTCGGAGAGTTCATCAAATCCCGAGTTCCATTAAATTTATCAAATCCTACATATTATGAAACTCTTACTCCTTCAATTTCAAAGGAAAAATATCAAATTTAATTAATTCACTGCGTAGACATATTAGAAAACTTGTTGTACGTACACAAAAACATTGACTCTTTTAATAAAAAGAGTGAATGTGTATCATATAACTTGCGAAACAGAAACAAACTTGTTGTAAATTCTAGTAGGCTGCATAAAATTAACAACTCATTTAAGGGTAACTGTATACGTTTCTATAATAAACTCCCACAAGACGTTTTAGAAATGTCAATTAATAAATTCAAAGTCTTTGTTAAAAGAAAGTAGATAGAAAAATCGTATTGTAAGTTGCAAGAGTACTTAGACGATAGAAACGCGTGGGAGTGAACGAACTGCTCTAATTTGAATTGAAATATATTAAACTAATATGAAATTGTAATGATGATGATAACAAAAAAACAAAACACCCGACTGAGTTTGATGTGGGCTCTTCTCGGATCAGGGCGCGAAGGAACCCCCGTAACTATTAGAATTAGAGTGTGGAAAAGAAAAGAAAAAAAAATATTTAACGATTCAAAAGTGCTGTAATATGCCTACTTGAATAAAGGTATTTTGATTTAATTTGATTTGATTTATTTTATCCCAAATTTCTTTGAATTCCTAATCCATTACATATAATTCATGTTAAAGTAAAAATATCTAACTGTATTCTGGTCTATTCATATGCAGTCATTTTTCTGTTTGAGCACCACATTTTTCTTTAATTTGCATTTCTAGATTCTTAAACCCCAGTTCAATTATATCATACACTAGCTGAACTCACGACTTCGTCTCCCATGGAATTTTTTTTGGTAGCATTTTCATTAGTTTAGGTAAATTGTGTTGCAAATAAGAAACATACCCGCACTGCCTTTTGAAGGTGGAATTTCCTAAAATTGACTATTTATAGATTATGCTATGTCAAAAACAAATATCTGACCAAGTTTCACATACCATTGAAAGATATAGTTTGTAACTATGAATTTTGAATGGTTTTTTAATGTGACAATTTGAAGTTTTTTAAACAACATCACCGTAACCCCCTTTGCAGGTGAAATTTCGCAAATTCCATTTTTAGCTGACCTCTACTCAATAAAAGTAATATCCCTATCCAATTTCAAGTCTCTCCGCCATATGGTTCCAGAGATATCGTGATGAGTCAATAGATACCTGGATATATAATAACATGTATAAATGTATTGTTGAAGGTAATCTAATAAAAAAATTATCAAAGATGTTAAAATTGGATTTCATTCATCAAATATTATGTTTAACTGATCAGTTCAAGTGGACTAAATAAGCAATTAAAAAAGGGCAATTTATCATTCTAAATGAAAGCATACTATTTGCCATTCTACAATAGAATGACTACTTATACGTAAAATAGACCTATTTGGAGCACGTCATTGAAACGGGTGATCTCTTCTTATCCGAAACGCATAAACGACAAGTTCCTCGACTTTGCCCATTTTCGTCTTTTATTGTTTCCTCTTCTCTTCTTCATTATCCAAATACTATATCTAATAAAACGGCAAGACCCTGAAAATATTATTTTTCTTGGACCTCAAATAAACCTTTCTTTGCAAGTTCTATAAAAGCATCTGAAAATTTATTTTGGCGTAATTTTTACGATAGAGCTTTGCTCTTATACAATAAAATTTTAACCTTTACCAAAGGATTACCAATACATTAGCTGAGTGCTAGTTTATCGCACATTAAATCGCTCAACTCCTACACTATGAAGTATCGGTGTCCCGGGAAATCTTTTATCGAGTTACGCCATTATTCCCACTCCCAGGCGTCCAAACGAATGTTCTGAGAATATGAAATACAAAAACAAGTATAGACAGTGATGATGTATTGTATTTTAAAAGTTTTAACCTTCTTGGCTGATAAAGAATCTTTGTTATATACAAATTCGTTAGTTATCTGAGCTGTGTCAACGTTATCTACGTATGGGGTGAGCGGTAATCTGATTCAAGCATTGAAGTCTCTCTATAAGGGTTCTAGTGCTTGTATCAGAATATTGGGCGTACATGGAGTGGTTTCCTGTCGAAAGAAGTGTTCGACAGGGATGTGATGCGTCACCATGGCTGTTCAACCCATTCATGGATAACTATTTGACGGATTTAAAAGAAAGTATGTATGGGTTAAGAATACATGAATTACTCATCAAATGTTGACTCTTCGCTGATGATCAAGTAATACTTGCATAATCCGCTAATGAGCTACAGGACATGGCAAATATTATGAATGAAGTTTTGAAAGGAATGAAAGTGAATGTAAAAAAACGAAAGTTATGCTTTTTGAAAGAGATGAATCTATGATGTTTGGCAATATTTTGATAGACGGGGAACAAGTGGAAGAGGTGAAAGAATTTGCATACTTGGGATCTAAATTTACAAAAGATGGAACATGTGAAAGTGATATTGAAAGGAGAGTGAATGCAGAGAATATGGTAAAAGGTGCTCTGCACGCCTTTATGAATAGCCAGATGGTGTATCAAAGGGCAAGGCTGGCTGTGCATGCTGGAGTGTTGGTGCCAACACTTATGTAAGGTAGTGAAAATTGGGTATAGCAGAAAAATCACAAAAGTAAAATAAATGGGATAGAGATGAGAGCATTGAGAAGTATGAGTGGATTGAAACTGAGTGACAAAGTAAGAAATGGTGTGACAAAAGAACGTTGTGGTATAAAAGAAACGTAGTGACTAAAATTGAGAAAGGAATGCTTAGATGGTATGGGAATGTAGAGAGAATGAATGAAAGGAGACTGACAAAAAGGATTTATGAGTCAAGAGTGAATGCGAAAGTTGGAAGGGGAAGACGAAGGCGAACGTTCCTGGACCAAATCCAGGACATTTTAAAAAAGGGCCAGGTCAAGAGTACTCTAAATTGACGAACTTGTATGTAACGTTTAATGAGAATGAATGAAGCGAAGGAGATATGCAAGGATCGTGGCACATGGAAGGACGTGGCCTCTGCCTGGGAATGAGGCGTGATACTATGTATTTTATTATTTTATTTTTTTATTCACTTTATTGTACACCACTGTTTCATAAGAACTTAAATAATACTTATACTAAGAAGCAGCTTGACAAAAGGCGATGTATGTATGTATCAGATCGAAATGTCAGTCTAAAGCATTCTCAATTCGTTTTTCACAAAATTACAATAATTGGTGCAGCCGTTTAGGAGGGTTTCATACACACGCACATAAGAAGTATAAAGATATAAAACTGTATTGTATCGGTATGTATATGTATTGACCAAAGTGGAAAATGAAGAATTAAAGGCTATTGTGGAAGCGGATCCATCACAAAGCACTTAAAGATAGCTGCAGACTTCAGTGTAAGTGACAAAACTGTATTAATCTATTTTAATCAAATCGGGAAAGCAAAAAAACTGAATGACGGGAACCTCACGATTTAAGTGAAACGAACTTGCAAACCCGCGTCGACCGCTGTGTTACATTGCTAAAATGACACAATAGTGAAGGGATTTTTAATCGAATTATTATTAATGATAAAGAGTGGATACTGTACTACAATCGGAAGCGCTCGTCGCAATGGCTGAACCCTGGAGACTCAGCTAAATCTTGCCCAGAACGAAAATTAGCTCAGAAAAAGTTACTTATCAGTGTTTCATGGACTACCGCCTGTGTCGTTCACTACAAATTTCTAAAATCTGGCCAAAAGAATACAGATAAAATACAGACAGATAGGCAGATATCTTTTATTAGCAACTGCGAACCATGAAGGAAGAACGAGCTGCTAAAGAACCAAAATTGGTCAATCGCTCTAAGCCACTGCGGCTTCACGACAACGCAAGACCATACTCTCCACAACAATCAACTCAAGTTACATGAGCTACAATTGGAATGTCTGCGACATCCACCATACTCTCCAGATCTTGCTCCAACAGATTACCGTTCTTTTCGGAATTTGGACAACTTCTTTCAAGGAAAAAACTCCGATGAGGCGGTTCAAACCGCGTTCAAAGAGTTTATTGATTCTCACTCCCATGGTTTTTTAGTAACGGGATCAATGAACTACCTAGGAGACGACAAAATTGCATAGGTAACAACGATGCATATTTTGATTAATTAAATATATCTTACAAGAAAAAAATTACTTTATATTCCTCCCGTACAAAACGCCAATTTCATATGTAAGGGCCCTAATATTACTAACGATTTAAACGATTTAAATCAAGTTTTCGATGTCTTCAGTATTTTAGCTTCTTTATTGTTGACTATGACTTTACTTTGATCTCACCATGGTACATATTTATCATCGCAAATAATAAAACTATTACTAATTTTACAAAGACAAAGCCACGCGCACCAGTTAGTGTCTAAATGAATATGTTTGCAGATAAGGTAACACCATCCTCTGAATAGCGTTTAAAAGTATATTTTTCATAAGTTTATATTGCCCGTATAAAATTCCAATATCCATTGTGCGAAAGTTTGTAACTTGTTGCGACGAGTTACGATGTAACTTTTGATAAACTGCAGTTGAGTTTTTATTCTTCGGTGCTAAATTCAGCGGCGAACATCTGCTGCCGTTATTTATACTTACGATTAATATGCTTTTAAATATTTGGACATATTTATAGGTGCGGTTTTAGAATTTTACTAGCCTCGCTGACGTATGTAGTAGATACTTGTTCCTGTTAGGAAGTAAATTCGAAGAAGCTGTGATCATTCCACGCCTTTTTCTGTCGGAAATTCCTCAAAATACCCGCAACGTCACGAAGAGAACATACATACAAAGCAACACGCCTCATTCCCATAGGGGTAGACTGAAACCACATCCTCCCACTTGCCACGATTCTTGCATATCTCCTTCGCTTCTTTCATTCTCTGGCCTGGCCCTGTGTCCAGAAAAGTTCGCCTTGCACTTAATGGGAAGGGGAAGAGAAGGTATTAGGGGTTATTGGTCCGTTTTACTTTCGTTGAAAAAAGCACGGGACAGGAATACATCCGCACTCCGGTCAGAGATATACCCACTGTGCTCCTCTCTTCAAATGCCTCCGTACAGTTGGCATGCCACCTTTCCTCTCTCTGATTCCCTCTAATGGGCAATTAGGTTCTGCATCTCCATTTTCCAGAGGCTACCCCTATTGGAGCAGGTGCCATCGTCCACTACCCCTCTGCGCACTATCTTCGTCGTGTGACAGGAGCATCTCCGTCCATCTTCTTCTGCGACATCACGTCCTCGCAGACCATAGCATCTCATGGCTTCTCTCTCTCACAGCAGGCAGAGAAAGACCTTTTCACTCTACGCCTATTACAACAGCTGACAAAGTGGAAAACAAATTTATAATAAAGTAATGGAGACTTGAGTTGGTTCATGAATCATAACGAGGTGTTTTAAGAGCTTATTTTATTAGGTTATCAATTTGTCTGTTTTTTTTTTATTGTTACCTCCTATCTTTCCACTGGGTGAAGCAATCTTGATAATTTTTTTTTTGTATGAAAGGTGCTTGTCTTAGTCGCACTAAAAATCAAAAAATAAATAAAAATTTTAACACAAAGACAACATTGACTATAGGAAGCTACAGTCGGATATTAATAAGGTGGTAGCTTGGAGCAAAACTAACCGCCTATATTTTAATAACCGCCTTTCATATAAAAAAATCATCAAGATCGGTTCACCCAGTGGAAAGTTATGAGGTAACAAACATAAAAAAAATACAGACGAATTGATAACCTCCTCCTTTTTCTGAAATCGGTTAAAAAGTTAATTAACATTCGCCAAATATTTAGAGATAAAGAATTATATTATACAATAAGTAACAAAAACACATTGCATTTACTTATTTGTCTAATTTTGGACTGGATGGAAGCTTCTGCTATTACTGTTTACGAACCAGAAAAGACAGGCCACAAAAAAAATAACATTTCAGTAGGATGCTGTGTATTTACCTTAAGACCTAAATTTTATCTTACCAGGTTAACGTACTTTCATTTTAGACTGTATTGATAAAAGCGTCTACTGCTGGACAAAGGTCTGTTAATGAATTCCAATGGGCCCGATCTTACGCTACTTGTATCCAGCGGCTGCCAGCGACCCGCCTGATGTCATCGGTCCATCTAGTGTGGGAAGTGCCGACGCTTCGTTTTCCGGTGCGAGGCCGCCACTCTAGCAACTTCGGGCCCCAACGTCCATCAGTTCTGCGAACTATGTGCCCTGCCCATTGCCACTGCAGCTTTGCAATTTGGTAGGCTACGTCGGTGACTTTAGTTCTCCTACGGATCGCATAGCCCTCTTCATTGCCTGCTGAGTGGCTCTTAGTCTTCTTACGAGCCTCATAGTCGGCGGCCATGTCTCGGAACCATATGTAATTGCTGGCAACACGCACTGTTCCAAGACCTTAGTCTTTTCATCCATAATTCCTCAGTGCCTGAGGAATTATGGATGAAAAGATGACCCGTAGTTTTCCGAAAGCTGCCCATCCGAGTTGGACTCGGCGGTTGATCTCTTTTTCGAAGTTGGACCTACCTAATATAATAGTGTGTCCCACGTAGATGTACTCGTCTCTGTTGTAGACTTAGTGTGCTGAGTTTTCAACAGTTTCATCATGAATACTGAATAATAAAGCGTAAGATTTACTCGTGATCTGCGGTTACCTGTTTACGCTATAAATAAAATTTAATTAGGCATAAACATAATACTGTAAAGTAGTAAACATATTGCATAGTTTCATAACATACATTAGTTTGGAGTTGTACTAAATTCTAGCTTTGTAAAGTTCAGCGACACACGTTTGACGCAAGCTACTTGGTTAACTTTGGCCGGAATAGTTCCCTCATTTGAGGAGTTATGTGCAGATGTTAATGTTATTTGATGTGTATGAAATACTTCCATACATTCTGTGACTTCCAGTGATACTATTGAATGACTCTAATCCTTTGCGCTATGTGATGTTCGTGCGGATTAAGTCAGCTTCTATAAACTCATCAAGAGAGTTACAGTCATTGCATCACTGATAATGAGGTTTCATTTTGATATTTAAAGAAAACGAATACAGAAATTAATGGATAGTTCATTGTAAAGAGAAAGGTATGCTACACATACAGTTACAAAACCATATCTTTTTCATGTATTACCTTACGTCACAAATTCTATCTTTAATAGATTGAGGAGAATCGGCATTTACCTTATCTTTCACATGGCCCACAAGAATAGGTCTTAAATCACGTGTGTCGGTTTCCCGTCACATGGGACTATGAGAGTGAAGGAATAGAGAGTGCACTTGTGTACTATACCTGCCAATCCGCAATGATGGGTCAATGCTCTAAAAACCCTCTCTCCTATGAGTGAGGAGGCCTGCGCCCAGCAGTGGGACGTTAATGAACTGCTACTTACCTTTTTTAATATCAATATCTTCGAATTTGTGTCATAAAAAATCATTAATCGAAACTTGATAGTTCGTTATTGGTCATGGAAATTTAAAGTGCTGCTATAGCCTCGACCATTTGGCTGATAATATTTTTCATTGTCAATTGCACACCTTTCTCTACACGATGACATAAATATCCATTGATTTCTATTAAAACATACTCTTCTTTTTTAATATCATAATGAAACCTCTTATTGTAAAACCAGACCTACATTTCTAAGTAATTCCTATTGTCGTCGTCACTTCAACCGATGGACGTCCACTGCTGGGCATTGGTTTCACGTAATGACGTCTAGAAAGCCCGATCTTGCGCCGCCTGGCTCCAACGGCTACCGGTGACACTCTTTATATCATCGGTCCACCTTGTGAGGGGTCTGCCTACACTACGCGGTGGCCATATACCATCCGGTGCGGGGTCGCCACCCCAGCACTTTCGGCCCCCAAGGTCCATCGGTCCTTCGGACTATATGCCCCACCCATTGCCACTTCAGGTTCGAATGATTATGTCATGTCGACTGCCTCATTGGTCTAGTGTTGTTTTCTCAATATTTACCCGAAGTTGGGAAGTTGGCGGTGTGATCCACCCCCGTGCCTCGGAGAGCACGTAAAGCCGTCGGTCCTGCGCCTGATCTCTCTCCGGTTGTATCGGATTCTCGTCATATCGGACTATGAGAGTGAAGGAATAGAGAGTGTGTAGTATGCCTGCCAATCCGCAGTGGAGCAGCGTGCTGGGTCTATGCTCTAAAAAAACCCTCGCTCCTCGGAGTGAGGAGTGTGCCCAGCAGTGGGACGTTAATGGGCTGCTACTTACTTTTTTACTATGACTATGTCGATGACTCTGGTTCTACAACGGATCCCTTCATTTCTAAATCACTCAAGAAACTCCGAGCATAGCCCTCTCCATCGCACGCTGAGTGACTCTGAACTTTCCTATTCCAAAGTGACTGAGAATTCCTATCATCAAAGGTTATTTGTAAGAGTTTGCTTCTAGTAATACGACCGCTTCCTCATTGTCAAATATTGTTTATTTGTAATTTATCTTTAGCAACACTACAAATATAAAGAAACATGAACAGTATAACATTCTGTATGATGTTGAAATGAAGGATCACCGACGTGAAATATAATAGTAACTGTTGAAATACAGTAAATTCACTTAAAGCGGAAAACTTTAAAAATATTTCATTCTCTTAAACAGTACACCATAACTCATGTTTTCGGCGTACCGCCCTGTGATGACTTTAGAATAATAAATAGTCTTTTAAACTCAAATTTATTCTTCAAACTTTCTCCCGACTCGGTCGCTTTATATTCGCATTTTGATGTATAGTTGTTTGGAGTGAATTGAAGTGTTTTCGATTTAGACTTCAAATACAGCAGATTCCCCTATCTATGGTATAAATAAAACAACGATAGTATTTATAATTTCTCGATATCCCATAAAATATACACTTAAATAAAGAAGACGACTTGAGTGGAGTCCCTGGTCGAGCGAATTCAAAACTGATACTAAATAGACATGAAGTTCTGGGTTTTGGGCTCTCTCCAGAGTCCCAGGTCGGTCGACTTCATAAATTAATATTGAGTCATGTTAATAAATTCACAGTATTTGCTCTGTTTTGTGTAGTTGTCTGTATTCTGTACCCCCGTGCCTCGGTAAGCATATTAAGCCACTGGTCCTGCACCTGACCTCTCTCTGATCGTGTCGGATTACCGACCCATCGAACTATAAAATAGAGAGTGAACTTGTGTTAGTACATACAATTAAATTATAGATAGTTGGGTGAAACACCGATAGCTCTGAAATGGTGGGAGTTACTATGTAATATAGAGGCAAAATACCAAAATCGCGGTGTAATATTACAAAATGTTATGCAATATGAGGTAATTTTAACAAGCGGAACAATTGTGTGTCTTACGAGCTATGTCTTATTATAAGAACACCAACACATTAACTAACTACTTTTATACATACATACATACATACATAGCATCACGCCTCATTCCCATAGGGGTAGGCAGAGACAACATCCTTCCACTTGCCACGATCCTTGCATATCTCCTTCGCTTCTTTCATTCTCATTAAACCTTTCATACAAGTTCGTCGGTTTAGAGTACTCTTGACCTGGCCGTTATTTAAAATGTCCTGGATTTGGTCCAGGAACGTTCGCCTTGGTCTTCCCCTTCCAACTTTCGCATTCACTCTTGACTCATAAATCCTTTTTGTCAGTCTCCTTTCATTCATTCTCTCTACATGCCCAAACCATCTAAGCATACCTTTTTCAATTTTAGTCACTACGTCTTCTTTTATACCACAACGTTCTCTTATCACACTATTTCTTACTCTGTCACTCAGTTTTAATCCACTCATGCTTCTCAACGCTCTCATCTCTACCGCATTTATTTTACTTTTGTGATTCTTCTGCCATACCCAACTTTCACTACCATACATAAGCGATGGCACCAACACTCCAGCATGCACTGCCAGTCTAGCCCTTTGAGACACCATCTGGCTATTCATAAAGTCATGCAGAGCACCATTTACCATATTCCCTGCATTTACTCTCCTTTCAATATCACATTCACATGTTCCATCTTTTGTAAATTTAGATCTTTTATTCTCTTCACTATTTCAATTTAAACAATTTAGCATTAATTTTCTTAAAACAACTACTTCATAAAACACAGCTCGAAAGGCTGGTATTACTGTCATAACCAGAATTCAGTTCAGTTATATTTTTTTAATAGTAAGTGTTGAAATTAGTAAAGTGATAAATAATTAAAGTGTTGTGAATAATAAATATAGTGTTCTGAAGTAATGTAGTATATAAATATTGTATTAAATATTTGTGGACTTTTAATAAATACTTTGGAAGAAATTATATATGTTTAAAACCTCTTCGGAAGATAGAGCTTTCACAAGCAGTGGCTAAAATACTCTTTTTTTTTTGTCGCTGGGAAATGCATTTACGCACCCCGACTGAAGGTCGGGAGTGTGGGACTCCGCGAGGGTACTAACTCGCAATACCCACTAAAACCCGGTGGGACCGCCATCAACCATGAGTGGGGAGCCAGAGGTTTGTTGAGGCATTCCTTTCTGGCCCCTCGGTTGCAGCTCACAGATATACTACAGGGGGAGGAGTTGTACAAATCTCCGCCTCCTGTTTCCAGCACCCCTTCATCGGGGCTGGAGTGCTTCGGCGGCATTCGCCCTCTCTCTTTGTAGTGCCTCCTTAAGCGAGATGACAGACTCGCAAAAGGAGGCAACCGCTCTCCAGGTAAGTATTGCTTCTATAATACTTGCCAGTGAGAGGGCTGTGCCGATCAGCGACGTCAAAATGAGTCGCTGACGTACCCAGGTGGGGCATTCTGCCACAGTGTGGTCTGCTGTGTCTAACGAGGCACCACACTCGTGACATCTTGCCGACGGTTCACAGCCAAAAGTTTGGTACAGGTATTTGCCGAAACAAGGCTAAAATACACTTGGAAATAGTGCGTTAATTCATAGATTCGTGGCCAAGCATAAAAGGCCTGTGTTAAAGCCATTTCGAATAGATTTTTTCTTATTTTTTCTCGTGACTAATTAATATTTAGGTATAAATTTTATTCATAATACATTACTTCATTTAAAAACAAGAGACTTTCATTTCTAACAGAACTTATGGCTGGACTAGGTATTTGTATAAATAATAACACCTCGAGCCAAATGAAAAGTGGAAATCTTCTAGTAACACGACAAAAAAGGCCATATTCACGCCCTTAAAAGCCTGAATGCATCTAATTATAACGTAAAACTTATAAATAAACATATTTTGAATTACTAACTTTAACCTAAAGTGATAGAACATATATTCGCATAGCACATCTGGTATAAACTTTAAATACGATAAACTCATTGTCAGGGTTTATAAACCTTATAACAATGGAATAGAATATAAATTAGCTTGTGCTTGGTGTAGAGGGATTATAAATCGTGTGCGTCGCCGCTGGACGCCAGTTTCCAGTTCATTTCCAAATAAACTCTGGTGAAGTAATAACAAAGTTTGCTCAGGGTAATATTGGGAACAAAGATGCAAGATATGAAATAGATGTGACAATTTCTAAAGCAGACCTTTATATATTCGGACTCATCCGTGGAGGAAAACACAATTGAATCCTCTGGTTTAATAAGTTTTGTGATGTCTCCTTATTCACTTAGTCGCAGATTCCTGAGCCAGTTTTAATAGAGGGTATATGGTTAATTTGTTATATTTCGTGAAATTTAGCTGTCGAGTTTCATCTCTGATACAAAAATCTGTGATGGTAAATATTGATAGAGCTTTTGATAGTGTCGTAATAAGGTAAGATGGTAATTAATCTACTATTGATTTATATATAGTGTTGTTGCTTGGATTTGCTATTCTTAATTTAAAAAGCAAAATCACTTGCGATGTCAATCTGTTTGTCTTTTAAATATTATTCAATGATTAAATCTCTCCAAATCGTATCACATCTGTCTATCGTGCTTTTACGTAAAATCTACTGAACCGATTTGAATAGGATCCGGTACACAGATAGTCTAGAGCCTGAGGAAGGACCTAAGCTAAGCTTTTATTCTAAAAAAGGGTTGTAATGGATGATTGTATCGTCATTTTCAGAACTAGAAGCTTGAAACATGTATATTTGGTTGTTAGATTATATAAATAAGTGTGACATTTAAAGATTATAAAATTTTTACTCTTCAGGGTGTAAAATAACAATCCTTGTTAAAATTATAAATGTGAATGTGTCTGTCTGTCTATTTAATGAAATTTGGTATACGGATAGTAAAAGTTGAGTAAGAACAATAAGCTCTTTTTCAGTAATACATGACTGCCTCATTGGTCTAGTGATTAGCATGTTCGACTACAGACATAAGGTCCTGGGTTCGAGTCCCTGGGGCCAATCCAAAAATGGATATTGAGTTTTCTATGTATTATCAACCGTGCCTCGAGAGCACGTTAAGCCGTCGGTCCTGCGCTCGATCTCTCTCCGGTTGTGTCGGATTAACGTCAAATCGGACTATGAGAGTGAAGGAATAGAGAGTGCACTAGTGTACTAATGCCTGCCAATCCGCAGTGGAGCAGCGTGGTGGGTCTATGCTCTAAAAACCCTCTCTCATATCAGTGAAGAGGCCTGTGCCCAGCAGTGGGACCTTAATGGGCTGCTACTTACCTTACCTTATATAACAAAATCCTTCACCACATCTGATTTGATATTGATTCGCAAAATTTTGATTCAAATAGATTCATGAGGAAAATTTTAGTTTATAGTATAGCTAAGGTTTTGTATAAATTCTTTGATATATAAAGATAATTGTTGGGAATAACTCACGTATGTGTGGCTAAATTCCTCTTAAACGACTTGACTTTTTTTAATGAATATATTTCAATTACAAGTGACACCATGGAGAACAGCTGTTAAAAAATAAATTAGAATATACCGCATCCATACTCCAAGAGAGATTGCTCATTAGACAAAAGATGGAACATTGCACAATTTTATACACGTAGTTTATGAGGATGCTCCGTATACATTGAACGGATCATAATTCATGAAAGGTCTTCATTATAAAGTTATATTCGACTTTTTCACCAACGAAAATTAAGAAATATAGTTATACTAGCTGTTCTCCGTGGAGTTACTTGCATATTGTGATAATAATGGGAAATCTTAGTAAGCAGTTATATCATATTTCCTCCCTGGCGCAATGATGAGCATACTCACTGCAGTTTATATTTTAAAAATTGCATTTCTAATTTATTAACGCTATGCTGATGATAAAACTCTTCTCACCCCAGATGAGAAAGATATAGGAGACAAAAAAACTGATAATGGACCCGAAGTGACACATATAAATAACTGTGAAGCGGTCTCTTAAGTATTTCTAGCTGGGGTTAACTAAATAATTCTGGGAAGTGTAAAGAAGAAATCAAAAGACGGTATGCCATGACTATATCAGCTGTTGGAAAGTTAATAAGGATTTGGAAAAAGAAGAGAATAGCTAAAAATATTAAGCACCAACTCATGTTATGTCTTGTCTTTCCAATATTTTTATATGTAGCTGAGACATGGACCCTAAAACTGGCGGAACGGAGAAAACTCTCTGGAATTGTTGCCACATCACAAGTTACTACAAAGGAGGCAACCATGAAACACGTGGTGACTCAAGGCCATGTCGAAGTCGAAATTAGAAAATGCCATTTTCTAATTTTGTCCTACTGGGAATCAAACCCAGGACCTCTGTTAACAAAGCTAGTACTCACACACTGTACCACCAAGACCGTCATCAAATTTTCTTTATATATGTAAACTTTTTGGTCAGTCTATATGGAACATAGAAACAAAAGTTTTTCCTCATACCTGGATTGAAAGTTCGTACTTTCAGCCCTATTTTGCAGGACGAAACTACCATATTGCAACCTGATGAAATAAATGAGTAAGTAAGAACGCATACTTCAAATTTTAGTCGCGAAAAATTTGTAATTATTTAATTTCCACTTCATTTTCGCAGATTTATAGTTTTGATTACATATGTAAACTTATTTTTAGACTATAATATACAATTATTACGCGGGCGGCAATATCTTACTTTCGTCCTTAGGTGCGTAACATACCTACTATTTCATTAGTTGCATTTCTCTGTTTTTTATAGATGCCAATTTTAGCTAAAATCTTTTTTTGTTAACTTGATATAGTATTGAAGCAAATATTGATAAAATAAAATAAAATTTCCATTAAATTCTTAAAGGTTAACGAAACACAGTATGCTATTCATTCCATCAACGTTATTTCAATATGGAAGTCTCATAAAATTGGCTTTTGCAATACTATAAAGTAAACTTCCAACTTTTCTCGCCCCATTTCATATGAAACAAACAATGCCATAACGTATTACGTTTGAGGAACTTCAACTATGTAGCCTTCCGTGTTTCTGTAGGTTCTATTTCTGTATCTATACAAATCCTGATGGTTTAGTAGATAGACGCATAGGTTCTCGTTGAGAGTTACAGCTTCTAATTCTGGACAGAGGTCACTATATTTTCTTAAACTTAAGTGCCTTGAATGTGAGATAATTTGCATATTTTTGGAACAATTCTTGGTTATATTTAGATTGCCAACCGGCGGTAGAGCAACGTATATTCTAAAAGCCCATATTGTCCTTTGACAGTTTGTCTGATGTTTTTTTCGGGCACACCACATATAGCACGTGTCAACGCAATAATTTTTGGGCATGTGGGACTTCCAGGCAATCCAGAATATCCAATAAAACCCAGCGATACCTTCCACATCCTTTAGTGGATCACCAGGGGATCGGTAGAAAGAATCCACCCTGATACTCCGGAAGATTCACGCTGGGAAACTTAGGAAGAAGGCAGGGAAGTGTAAATCTATGCCCCTTACCTCTCAACTTCTTGGGCCTGAGTAAAGGAGCGTCCACAGCGTTCTCCCTCTGGCTCTCATGTGCCTTCTTCAGCAGAATAACAGTCTCGCAGAAGGAGGCCACTCCACTCGCTTTCGCTGTTGAGTCCTCCGTTTAAGTGTACACATAATTCGCGCGAATCACCTAGTTTTACTACACTTTTATGGCAAAATTAAGGTATTCTCCAAACATACATACACCAGAACTGCAATTTTATATGAGCACAAATATGACATTTTATTTTCATATGCGGGTGACAGGTGACCGTAATGCCTACTACGTTTTATAGCTCTTTCATACCTGTGTATCGTGTTTTATGTTTATCTCTTGTATTTATCTTGTTTTATTATTATTTTAGAAGTTGTCTTTATTGACGCTGTAAATATGGCTTAGTGAGACGAGCTATGAATTTTCTTGTATGCTTTGGCTTAGTGGTGATGTTTTGCTTTTTTCTTTTGTAGAAAAACTTTGTCAAGAATGAGACCTAAGAAGACCTATTACATCAACTCCTTAAATGCATTCTATAATTTATCTGTAGATTACATACATACATAGCAACATCGCTCATTCCCATAGGGGTAGGCAGAGACCACGTCTTTCATCTTGCCACGATTCTTGCATATCTCCTTCGCTTCTTTCATTGTCATTAAACCTTTCATACAAGTTCGTCGGTTTAGAGTACGTTTGACCTGGCCCTTATGTAAAATGTCCTGGATTTGGTTCATGAAAGTTCGCCTTGGTCTTCCCCTTCCAACTTTCGCATTCACTCTTGACTCGTAAATCCTTTTTGTCAGTCTCCTTTCACTCATTCTCTCTACATGCCTAAACCATTTAAGCATACCTTTCTCGATTTTAGTCACTACGTCTTCTTTTATACTACATCGTTCTCTTATCACACTATTTTCTTACTTTGTCACTCAGTTTCAATCCACTCATACTTCGCCATGCTCTCATCTGTACCGTATTTATTTTATCTTTATGCTTTTTCTGCCAAACCCAACTTTCACTACCATATATAAGTATCGGCATCAACACTCCTGCATGCACTGCCAGTCTGGCCTTTTGAGAGACTTGTCTGTAGATTAATGGTAAGTAATTGAATATGTTTAGTTTTGTCCATGTTTACTAAGTTCTAGCTATTCAATTATATGCTTTAGCGCACTATTATTTTGCTTTTCAAGCATTGATTTATCTTTACACTGAAAAATTAGGGTAGTATCGTCAGCATATAGTATGCATTGATGACTAACATTATCAAGCAAGTTGTTAATGTAGATGAGGAATAACAATGGTCCTAGTGTAGTTCCCTGAGGCAACCAAAAGGATTTTGTACTTTAAAATCGAAACTTTTATTAATTATGTGATATGAGAAATTTTATATAAAAAAAAACATTGCGTGAAAATTGTACTTTAAAAATCTGTTTTTTTGGAACAAATAACTTATATAGTTTCATAGATATTTATTTTAATTCTATTTACTTGAATCATTACTTCATTGCCCATATCCCACTAGGTGGGGTCGCCACAACGTCTTCCCTTTCGCCACTTCACTATATCAGCTGTTATTTCTACAATCACACCCCTTATACAAGTATTCTTCTTCACACAATTCATCCACACTTTTTTTGGTCGCCCTATCCAGGGTCTGCTCCTGACCATCACATTTAGGGCCCTCTTGCATACATTGCTATCCTCCCTTCTCATGAAGTGTCCATACCAGGATAGCCTTCCACTTCTTAACTTCTCGGTCACTGGTGCTACTTTCATACTTCCTCATCTCGTCTAATTTTGTTACTCTACAAATCCCTCTTATCATTCGCATCTCCGCTGTATGCAATTTCCTTTCATTCTCCCCTTTGGTGGCCTAGCACTCTGATCCATGCAGGACGACATCTTATGATCGTTTTATACATTTTCCCTTTTACTTTGAGGGGCATTCGGGCATCTCAAGTTATTTCTGAGACCTGCCGCCACTTCATCCAAGCTACATTTATCCTGCTAGCAACATCTCGGTCAATGTCGCCGTCTTTTTGGAAGATAGAGCCGAAGTAACGGAAATCGGAGCAGACTCGAAGGGATACACCTTCTTAGACAATTTCATTTACCTGCATAGATTGAAAATTTGAGCATCATGTACACTGGTCAATGATCTATTGAAGAAGTAGATGGAAAATTCCATTATATAACTTAACCCTTTTTTGCATGACAATGACTTAAAATATTTTTTCCCATACATTTGGAAATAAGTAACTGCACAGTAACGTAAATTCTGTTATATTGTATTTTTAAAATAAAACGTAAATTTTTTCAGAAATTTTTCTAAAAATAACAGAAACACATGTTACAGACCTATCTTTACTAATTTTCACTTTATTAGCAATAAAAACTATATTAAAACAAAATTAAAAACGTAATCATACGTTTATTGCAATAGTAGTAGCCACATGCAAGAACTTCTTCAAAAAATGGAACGTGTAATCCTAGACATTGGTTAGAAGTTAAACCACAACAAAACCAAGATGATTGTCGACAGAGGTAACGAAAACTTGCCAAGCCTCACAGAAATAGCACACTGTGACGTCGTGCAATCATACGTCTACCTTGGAGCTCTTATCTCGAACCTAGGAGGCTGCCTAGATGAAGTCAAGAGACGCATGGCTATGAGTAGAAGTGCAATGTACAAACTGAAGAAAAATATGGAGGAACCGAAACATCACAAAAGCCACCAAGTTTCGGCTCGTAAAATCGCTGGTGTTTCCCATATTCCTGTACGCCGCTGAAACATGGACCCTGCGGCAAATCGAAAGCCACAAGATAGACGCTCTGGAGATGTTGTGTTGGAGGAAGATGCTCGGAATCTCTTGGACTGAGTTTCGAACAAACGCCTCCATCCTGTTTGGCATTAAAGAACGCCTATCCACTCAAGTGCGCAGTCGGATCTTAAAATTTTTTGGGCATTATAATCGGCGTGGAAATGACTCCATAGTACGTCTTGTCGTTTAAGGGAAGGTAGAAGGCACAAGACTACGAGGGAGATCCCCGATGAGATGGACAGACCAAATAAAGGCTGCGATAGGTGCTCCCGTGCACGACTGCGCCCGATTAACGGCAAATAGGCAGAGGTGGCGCGGCGTCATGAAGCGAGTACTGTCTGCATCGGGAATGTGTTAACCACGACCAATCTGACAAGAGTGAAGCGACATGGAAGAAGATGCTCTTAAAAACCGAACAAATTCCGTCGTGTCTTCTCCAAAAACTTGACACTGGCGAGATAAGTAAGTAAGTAGCAGCCCATTAACGTCCCACTGCTGGGCACAGGCCTCCTCACTCATATGAGAGAGGATTTTTAGAGCATAGACCCACCACGCTGCTCCACTGCGAATTGGCAGGCATAGTACACAAGTGCACTCTCTATTCCTTCACTCTCATAGTCCGATGTGACGGGTATCCGACACGACCGGAGAGAGATCAGGCGCAGGACCGACGGCTTAACGTGCTCTCCGAGGCACGGGGGTGGATCACACCGCCAACTACCCAACTTCGGACAAATATTGAGAAAATCTTAATACAAAACTCAATATTGATTTTTGAATTGGTCCGACCCGGGACTCGAACCTAGGACCTCATGTCTGCAGTCAAAAATGCTAACCACTAGACCAATGAGGCAGTTATACTGGCGAGATAATCTGTGCCAGAAGCAATCTGTGTGCAAGAAGTTGTCTTCTTCTTCTTCAAGCTCGTTTTACTGATAGAGAGACTGGCTTTTTTTGCCAGCTATGCAATGTATATCAAAAAGGTCTCCAGACACGATCAACTTAAAGTGAACTTATGCTTTTATATAATTTTTGGGTATTTAATGTTATGATGGAAATTTCCACCAGCATGCAAAGAAGGGTTAAATAACTACAATTTTTTTTATTAAATCCAACAAATATTACAATAAAGATGTAATTTATGCGCCAACAACAGAGTTATTGTAATAAAACAATATCAAGTTCCCGCAGACTAAATAATGGGACTTCTCTACTCATTAGGCGACGCAATAAAATACTGAATAACGTAGCAATCTGCAAAAGCTCGGGCGCACTTTCGTGAATTAAGTTTAACTGTACGTCAATCTATATATATTAATTTTTTTATAAATTAAACGCTGGATTAGCATCACGGAGATGTGCAGCGTTTTTAATACTAATTCGTACGTTTGAAGGTTAGGTAATTTTAATATTTACAAATAGCAACAACAACAAATAGCATGTGGCATTTTAATTTGTCACTCGTCATTTAATACTTTAATATACTATTTTATATAAAATATTTAATAAATTCTCGTTTCCAAATTATAAGTTCAAAAATGGGGGTATATTTGTTTACAATTCGTCATTTGAGATATCAATAAATCATTTGTATTAATTTTCGACACTTTTAATATTTAAATGACAGTTAAATTCATTAAATTCCTAACATATCTTCCTTTTCATCTCCCTCTAAGTCTCGGAAATCAAACGTTTCAGATTTGCCAAAGAAGTTTCACTTCTGATATGTGTACTTGGTACGCACGCATTTTTATTTTTTGTAAAAGTGAGCTTTTACTGCAGTTTTTAATAATTAAATATTGATTTCATATTAATTCTAACGTACGAGTGATGATGATATTAGAGGACGACTTATAATTTTAAGTTACGAGGGTTCCTTTTCAACCTGGTCTGAGAAAATATGACAACAATATCAGTCGTGTGTCATTTTTAAATATATTTTATTTTGATAAGGGTGATTTATTCACTCCCATGTTTTTATATCGTCGACAACATTCAACTAGCTTTTCTTATTAAGGTTTTTGAATGGATTAAGTAACATCTCTAGAACGTCTTCTGTTAGTTCTAAATTTGTTGTGGATAAGTCTGATACCAAGTGACTTACATATTTATCAATTAGATTAGAAGTTGGTGAACAATACAGTTGTGGTATTTATAGGAATCCCACGCTTATTATTAAACCAAACCTTATTGAAACACAAATTAAGACAGAAACTTACCAAAATCTGATCAATTGTCTTACTGATTAGGGCTATTAAGCTGAAATATTTGCAATATTGGAGGTACATCTAAGAAATCTAGCCACAGTAAAAATGTTTGAAAATTCCTGATAATAGCTATTTCGCTACGGCAGTGTGGGGATCTCAATCTCAATTATTTAAAGCATAATAAAATCTAACGTCCCACTGCTGGTCACATGCCTTTTCACTAATAGGACAGTGTTTTTAAAATATAGGCTCACCAGGCTGCTTCACTCCGGGGAGTTTGCTTTTACGTTCTCTACGGAATTCATCAGTCGCACGAAGAAGTGCGAGAAAGCGGTTTGAGTGCTTTAACTCAAAAGGGGATCAAATCCATGAAACCATAGCCACACACAGTCGCAGCGGAGTCAAGCTCTCGCGGACACGTAGGACACATGGAACCAGGAATTTATCCACACGTCTAGCTATAAATGCGCTACTGAAGAGATCAACGTAGATCGAAACGTGCAAATTAACGTTCTCAGAGTGCCACAAGGCTGTTCCTATCGCGTTCGAGTATATCTCACGCAGTTGGACAGGCTTTCGCCTCAGAATGGGAGTTTGCTTTTTGGTTCTCTGCGGAACTCCTCAGTCGCACGAAAAAGTGCGAGAAAGCAATTGAACCATAACCAACCCATGAAAAAAACCAAACCCATGAAACCATAGTCATACACAGTCGCAGCGGAGTCAAGCTCAAGCGGACACGTAGGACACATGGAACCAGGAATTTATCCACACGTTTTTCAGAGTGAATGCGCAAGGGAGCCTGTGACAATCCCAATTCAAGGTGAGGAGGGTGTTGCTAGGTTTTAGTAGTTATTCTGGCCTTGCCGGTGAGTCCCACACTACCTGCCTCGTGGCAGGGGTGCGCAAATGCATTTCCCAGCGGAAAAAAAGGCTGCTTCACTGCGAGTTGGCAGGCCAGACATATCCTTGAATTGTTCCCGTGACGGTACACCTTGGACTGGCAGGAATTCGTAGGAAAGTGGAATAAATGGAGGGAGTGAGTTAAAAGACAGGAACTTTTTAAGGAAGAGTAAGGAAAATATAAGGTAGTATGATGTTACTGACTCGGAAGATTCAGTAATAGCTCGGGGAGCCGGGATTGCATACCTGTGTACCATATTATGACTATCGGAGAAATAGACAAAGATGTGTACCCTCTGATTATTCGTTTCTGGACCAAATCCAGAACATTTTAAATAAGGGCCAGGTCAAGAGTACTCTAAACCAACGAACTTTTATGAAAGGTTTAATGACAATGAAAGAAGCGAAGGAGATATGTGGCAAGTGGAAGGACGTTGTCTATGCCTACCTCAATGTAATTTTCCTTAAGATGTTTCCCTTAATCAAAAAGCACAGCTATTTTAAACAATAATAATAAGATATTATGTTTTATCAAGAGAACTTACTGGTGTCAGCCCAGGATCCAAATCTGTAATTAGAATTTACCATCTATCGTAGATATATTTCGTTGCCTTCGTCGTTGTTGACTTTTATACAGATTTACTGAACATAAAGAAACCAGAGCTTTCTTTTAAAGGTGCCACTGGACGTGAACCGGTAATGAGTGTAATAGCCGAAATGAAAACAGAATTTTCGACGAAATATATAAAAATGAGATGATTGCATAACAATGGTTCATATATTGTAGAGACTAATGAGATGCTATGCTTTCCACAGATTATAAGTAACACTCTTTTTCTACTAGTTTGAAATCTTTCGCCCGATGTTCCTTAATCCAATTTCATTAAATGAACAGTAATAAAAGATTTTTGTAGACCTAAAAAGTCACGAGATTTTGGAAATTTGGCTAACCTTTAAGCAGCATTTAAAAGCACATGATACAAGTGAAAACTTAGAGGTGAGAATTAATGAGACAAATAAAACTATTTTCTTATTCTATACCCAAAGTGACTTATAGCAATAAATATAATAACTAGCGGCCCGTCCCGGCTTCGCACGGGTAGAGATAAATAGGTACAGATATTTAAGTTATAAGCATCATAATTAAAACGACCAGGAACTTCTTAGATAGCTGCAACCTTCTTTTTTTAGGCATATTGCTATGATGGATATTTATTTTAGATCAGAGAAATTAAGAATATACTAAAAAGTGTGATTCCTAATACTAAAACTAAGTAGCTCTCAAAAGAACTTTTTAAGTGAAGCATAAAAATGTGTTAAAAAAATTCTAAATATTCAATGTCGCTTGCGTCCACTGCGTAAGGAGCCGACCGGCCACCTAGTTCATAATGGTGCACCCCCTTCTCCCTCACTCCCCCTCTCTCGTTGAGATAGTATTTTTATTTTAATTTCATGATATCTTTTGCATGGAATATCCGATTTCAATAATTCAAAAAGTGATCATCAGGTATTGAGACAGTCTTGAATATTAAATTATTTATTTGGATAAAGATTTATAAATGGTTTGGATAACACGGTCTGATTTTGATCGGCATTTCTATCAATTTGTTAAATGTAAAAAAGTAGTTATAGTGACGTAACTACAATAGTTAGACATATGGTCTCGCGAAGTTTTTGTAGATATTGATATATTCTATAATATTGTGGCACATTTTTTTGCTCTATCATTAATACTCTTCACAGGGTATGCGATGAAAGACATTATATGGCAAATTTTTTTGCACCTTCGGTTGGTTTTAATAGGAACTTCTAAAGATTTCAATAGTAATCTAGTACTAAATATAGCCTTTATTACTCAGTGATAATGTAGCTTTCTAATGAAAAAAGAATGATTAAAATCGGTCCAGTACTTTTTGAGTTTATTCGTTACATACAAAAACACAAATATTTCCTCTTTATAATATTAGTGTAGATAATTGTATATAAATTAATTTCAATATTTCAGTATTGTTATGTTGAATAAAATTATATAGAAGAATTAAAATATGATAGTGATACATTACATAACAGAGCGTGATGACCCAGTCTCATTTAATTCAGTACCCACAAACATTTTTAGAAAAAATTACGACAAATATTTACATATATAAGTGATTTACTACTAACTCATTCATCAGGATATCAACAAAACTATAGTTCTGATTGACTTGAAATTTGGCATAGTTATTCCTGTTACAACGTAGACGTTCACTAAGAACGGGGCTCCTCATATTCCCACGGAATCCGAATGTATGAGCAAGAAAACATCAATTATTGTGAAATGTTCAGAAACGTTTTGGACTTAAAATTCGGAATACGTATTCCTCTTGCGAAGTAGACGCTCAGTAAGATATTTCCAAACATAGAAGTACGAGCAGTAGAATGTGGTACAATATAAGGAAAAGAAGCTTCACTTCCTCCACGTTAACCCTGATCCACGCACATTTTATATATTCCAAAAATGTATACTGTTTGTACTAGCTTTAAAATTTAATAAAGAGATTGCTTTGTTCCTCTCCCACCGGACGGAAAGCCTTAAATCTGATTGTTTTATTTCGCCAAAGTATTTCATTTCGTCCCTTAATGTTTTTGGTTTTCTCATCTTGGGTTTAAATATGAATTCTTGAGTTTATTTCGCTCCATTGTAATAAACTTAACAAACCTTTTTTTACACAATGGGTTGATTGTTGCTGGAGTGTTTTTTATTATCATTTTTATAATGAAACTTAATATTCTACTAGTCTACTTTTTAATACTAGTATACATAGCATCAACTGCCTCAATGGTCTAGTGGTTAGCATGTTCGACTACAGACATGAGGTCCTGGGTTCGAGTCCCGGGTCGGGTCAATTCAAAAATCAATATTGAATTTTCTATTAAGATTTTCTCAATATTTGCCCGAAGGTGGGAAGTTGTCGGTGTGATCCACGCCCCCGTGCCTCGGAGAGCACGTTAAGCCGTCGGTCCTGCGCCTGATCTCTCTCCGCGAGTGTTGGACTCCCGTCACACCGGACTATGAGAGTGAAGGAATAGAGAGTGCACTTGTGTACTGTGCCTGCCAATCCGCAGTGGAGCAGCGTGATGGGTCTATGCTCTAAAAACCCTCTCTCATGCGAGTGAGGAGGCCTGTGCCCAGCAGTGGGACGTTAATGGGCTGCTACTTACCTTATACATAACATCACGCCTCATTCCCTTAGGGGTAGGCAGAGACCACGTCCTTCCACTTGCCACGATCCTTGCATATCTCCTTCGCTTCTTTCATTCTTATTAAACCTTTCATACAAGTTCGTTGGTTTAGAGTACTCTTGACCTAGCCCTTATTTAAATTGTCCTGGATTTGGCCCAGAAACGTCTTTCCCTTCCAACTTCCCCATTCAATCTTGACTCCATTCCAAATCCATTTTGTCAAGCTTCTTTCATTCATTCTCTCTGCGGGGCAAAACAATCTCGCACCTTTCTTAATTTTAGTCTGTACATCTTATACCACAACGTTCTCGCAGAAAAATGTAATGCCGAAAATGGGAACACCGCTCAGCCACTGTTGGGAGTTCATTCCAACGCTGATTTTCAGCGACGACCCGGAAAAACAAACAAAAACACAAAAAGGAAAACTTAAAACGTTACTAAAAATATTAATCGGGGTGGATCTTTTGCTCCCCACCGTCATTAGAATGATACTGAGCAGTAAGAGAGCATGGTGTGCGACGATCTCCTTCACCAAGGCTGCGATGATGCGACCTCTGTGACCGTTCGTAGAAGAAAGTCGGGAAAGAGGCGAGCGGCCCACGATCGCCGTCTTCCTCGTTAATAAATTTTGGGTAACGGATGCGGAGTCTGTTTCCCAACAAGGAGAGGTCCCGCGAGGTGGTCAGTGGCTTGCCAGGTGCTACAGGCAAGCCACCTTCGGAGTAAGTTATTGGTTATTTAAACCGGGTTGGGCCTAAATTGAAACGTTGCTGGCGAGGTTGCAAATGTTTGTCAATCGTCTTCTCGTGACCCCGTCACCGAGTGATGTAGAAGAACCGCCGGGTTTAAGCCAGTTTGAGTCCGGTATAACCTGGAACACCCTCCCAAGTGTTCCAGAAATCCACACGGATATCCCAGCGGTAAAATAATGATACAGTCTAAGATGGAAGCGGACACAGCATTGAACCGGAGCTAAAATCTTTTGATTGGTGGTACATCTTGCTGCTAGGATGGTAACTACCCCCGGTCAAAGCTTCTACTCCAGACTTGAGCAAATTATAAAATGCAATTTCCTAAATTCTAAATTCCTCCTACCGGAGATAGAACCCAGGGCTATTGCTAGCAAAGTTCATAGAAAGTCCAGGAAAAGAAGCAAAATAGGGGTTAAACTTCTTTATTATCTGATAATCATTGGCAACTGTACATCCGTCAAATTTTAGCTTTATAAATACGATTCCTTTAATGAAACTTTTAACATAAATAAAAAGCACGATTAAAAGTCTTATATAAAATTACCTGGTGGTGCTGATAGGTGGTATACTCTCGCTGCAGACGCGACGCTCTCCAGTGAGAGATTGTAGGCGAGAGTAGTCTTCCACATCGAGACCATAGTGTCGGTAAAGGAGATTCTTGAGCGAGTGAGGGAGAGAGAATACACTAAATGCTCTCACCAGCAAAGGAGGCGGGGTAATAGGCAGTGCTTGTCTTTTTCTATAGCTGACAGGTTAGCCCTTGACTCTTATCACACCAGATTACTGTACAATCTAAGATGGAAGCGTGATAATTTAGTAAGAGGCAATTTATCTCCTATATCTAATCTTTGGAGTTCACTACCTTTTCCTGTACACTTAAACAACTATTTTTGACAGAAATAAGATTATTGTATATATTTCAGTTATTGTTTGTGATGTACAATAAACTGCATTCACTTTCTCTCTCTCTCTTACAATTTCTACACCGCATCGTACCGGAATATAAATCTCTTTGCCTGGTGGTGCATTCATTTATGTATCTTATTTCTATCTATTACTTCTTTCGCACTACCTCAAGGAGGTATTTACATTATTCATGAAAAGAAATTGAAATTCTTCGTTTTAAAGTTATGCAGAGATAATGATAAAAAAATTATGGTAGAAATTGTAACATACAAAGTGAAGCCAATTTCTAAATAGTGAATAATGAATTTATTTAACACGAGTATAGAGTTTGTCATGCAAAGGTCAAGGAGACGATGAACATGCCTGAACCGTTCCCTCATTATCTGTACAATGTTAAAGGGTCCCAGGGAACCACGTGACACTATTATTGGAATGACTCGGTAGTTCCCGAAAATGTTTAACCCGATTAAATTGGAATATATTCCGGTCAAATAAACTGTGATCAATTTTAGATCTCTAGTGATTTACTGTCTTCGCATAAATAAGCGAAGGTTTAAATACTATTTTCTGCTCTGCTGGTTAACCAATTTTCCACTATTTTGTAGTAAGCCTTTAGGTTTATAAATAAGAAAGCGTATTTTTTCAATACTGACAGGTTAATTCTTGACTAGTTGGACTCACTTGAGACACTAGCGGCTGATGTGAAAGTTAAACCCCTTTTTTCACACTGGATAATGGTTTTATGCACTAAAATCTTATAAGGACTGTGGGACTAGCTAGGAAACCCACTAAAACCCAGGAATATTGTTCCAGAGGATTAGTAGACGTAATCTACCCTGATACTTTGGAAGATTCCTAGGAATATTAGTAATATGGCAGGCAAATCTACGCCTCCTGCCTCCCAACCTTCTGCAACCGTCCACAGCTCCCTCCCTCTGCCCCTTATTTGCTTCCATCGGAAAATTAACTGTTAAGTCACACTCCAATCCCTTTCGCTGGTAATCATTGAGCCAACTAGGCCCTCCAGTGATAGGTCCTCGAAGCCGACGTCAAAAGATGTTACTGGTTTCACCAAATCAATAGGTGCATCACACTCATGACATGCAGCTCGCACTCCTGATGAAAATATTTACCGGAACAGCCATGTCCGGTCAGCACATGCACCAACCTGTAAGAAAGAGATCCGTGCCCCCTAGAACCACGGAAACTCCCATGTAGACGCCAATTAGAAAATTTGCATTCTGCTTCGATATTGTATAAAAACCATTAAGAGATAAATTACTATTTATCTGATTAGCACACCTCAGGTAACTTCACAGTCAAGTTCTTACCTGTCAACAATGAAAAAGCATATCTATCAATTGGTGCTATGATACTGTATTTCTGCTTGGTGATGTGGGCTAAAAACATCTTTTATTAAGGTTGAACGAGCTCAAAGGGCTGTACTTTAAGTTATGTGTGGTAAATCTTTGCTATTTCCAACCATTGAATTATACTCTTCTTGTAGCTTACTTACAGTCCGACAATTGTTCATCCTTCGTACTATTTTGCGTAAACATTCTCAACTTCCATTTCTTTCCGATACTTCTCACCACAAACGTAGACCACAGTCAGTATGTACTACAAAAGTTCTTTGATGTGCAGTTGCAAGGCGTCACTAAACGCAAATCAGTTGTGTAATTTATAATTACATAAATAAAATCCTTAATATTTACCCCTTACCAGCTAACAAGTGTAAAAGAGAATGTACGGAGTTTCTTTTAACACTCTCATACGAAAAAACTGAAGAACTCATAAAGTTAGTTACGTAAATCCCGATGATACCGAGCCAAATAAGCATGCACTCGCTCATTCATGTACCCATTCACCACATAAACACCGCGCATACACTGACATTCGTGCTCACACACACACACGCACACACACACACACACACACACACACACACACACACACACACACACACACACACACACACACACACACACACAAATTTAAATTCGCACACTGTCCCATAAAAATATATATTCATTCATATATGCCAAATATATTTATTAATATTGTTATAGTATTAAGTACAACCTATGTTATACTGCAACACAGTTTATACTACTGCAGGATCATCGTTCCTATGTATTTAAGATACCACTGTAATGTTCTTGAAAATAATAAATAAATAAAATATCTAGAACGTTTTCTAGAAGTTTGTTATAGAAACAGATACGTTTTTCTGCATTTAGTTGGGTAATCTATCTATCTAATTGATGAATACTGGAATTATTTCATTCATAAGAAGGAAAAAACATATATTGCTTAAGGACGCATGCCAACTTCCTTGTCGTTCTTTCCTTTTGTTATAGATAACACTTGTTCACTTTTTGTGCACACTTTACCCCAAAGTTGGTAGAAAATGAAAAGAAAACACAACTTTATTTATAAAAGAAACTTTTAGCGACATGTTGTCGTTGGGCGAGTTGAGAAAACATTTTGCTTGGGACAAATTACAGATCCATATGGATAAAATAATAAATTCTTATTTTATTCTGTATATACACCAAGGGATAACATTCAAATATCTCTAGGGCTCCTACGTATAAAGTGTCAACTTGCATATTAGACATTTTGAGGTTATTTTTCAATTTTGATAATTATATCACCCCATTGATTAACCATGAAGACATGAAGTCCTGGATTCGAGTCCTGAACTTCAAGGGTCGGGCGGATTCGAAAATCAATATTGATTTTTTTGCTAAGAACTGCTCCACCCCCGTTCCTCAAAAAGCATGTTAAGCCGTCGGTCCTGCACCTGATCTCTCTCTGGTCGTGTCGGATTGCCATCACATCCCACTATGAGACTGAAAAAATAGAGTGTACTTGTGTGCTATGCCTACCAACCCGCAGTGGAGCAGCGTGGATGGTCTATGCTCTTAAAACCTTCTGTCCCATGAGTAAGAAGGCCTGTATCCAGCAATAAAACGTTAATGGGCTGCTATTTAACCTTATATCACCATTTTTATTAATCTAAGTGATCGATTTGTTTTAATCATAAGTTATCTCTACGAGACTGTTTTACAAAATTAGGATTAGAAGCCGCCGAAATAAGTATTAAGCTGGTTTTTATTAGATACGCAAATTACTTTTACACAATAGCTGACAAGCTACTTTGACTGTTATGTCACCTGATAGTAAGTGACGATTCAATCTTAGATGGAAGCGCGCTAATCTAGTAAGAAGCAATTTTTCTGTTGTGATTCCTACAGACAATCGTATCGAAATACAAATGTCTTGCTTAGCAGTTAGCCTCTCATCAGTCCAGACTCAGACAATTTCCTTAATTTGCCCTACCGGGTATTGATCCCAGGAACTCTGCTAGCAAAACAAGGCGAAGTGATATGGAATAAATAAAAATTTACCAAAAAAAGAACCGCCTTCAAAACAAACTGTTACAATTATTTATATGCTGTCAAAAGTAAATAATTGCGTAATCTTTTTTAGAGTTGTTCGTATTCTTATATTCGGAGTCGGCGTTAGCCAAGGTAGGTGTTTTCCTTCACTTGGCAGTTCCGGCGCCGCTCAAACCTATACAGGCCAGTTATTTTGCCACCCCGCTATCACCAGTTTTTTAAATGGTAATCGAACGCAACACTAATACGTAAAAGTGTCCTACCCCCCCCCCCCCTCCCGACTCTGCTACCACCGCTTCGCACGTAATACACCTTATCATATTGCAATGCAGCAACAAACGCAAGGTCATTACCATTTGATTACATAGAGTTATATATTTTGCCATAAATGGCACCCTTACTGTAAGCCGTTGAGGAGTTCCATTGATCTTCATATTTAACTATGACAATTACTTGACCATACCGATTTTACGGTAGGTGACTCAAATAACCGGATAGTCTATAAAAGATTCTGCCGAGTATCGTTAAGTTCTTCCAAAGTATTGAAGAGTTTCGTCACTTTGTCGTGGAATCCATCATCAAAACCTAACCAAACTATCATTATATCCTTTCCAATAAAAAAAAAAAGAATCATCGAAATCGGTTGGCGTGATCTTGAGTTATTTGGGTATTTGTCGAGCATATGCTTAATGCAAATTTAACACTTATCCGGTTTTCTCATGGATGCCATCATCAGAACTAGATTTAAAATATGGGACTCTATAACAACCACCACTTTTCATATAAAAAACAAATAATCAAGATCGATTTACCCAGTGGAAAGATATGAAGTAACAAACATAATAAACTACAGACGAATTGATAACCTCCTCCTTTTTTTGGAGTCGTATAAAAATAATCTTTTGCCAGGTCAGCTTGTTTGTTATTCATTTGCAAAAACCATTAAGCCAACAAAATAGCTAATGAATTTTTAAGCATCCTCCATAAAATGTATTCAATTCTAAATTCCCTTAGAAGTCAACACGGCGGTTTCGCCCTGACAGAAGTTGTAAAGGCACAGACCGCGGTAGGCAACATCAAAGCCAACCGACGCTTATTCAGAACAAGTAGCTGTATCAGGATTTAATTACGCTGTTGAACCTATAAATAAACAAGGAGCTCATTCTGTTACTATTTAATTACATATTATATATTAACGCCTTAGAATGTTAAAAACATATTATAAAAAACCAAAAAACACGCTGTTCAAACTAAAAAATTAAAGATAATTCTTTGCAGAAGCGGTGTTACACAGGGTAGTCCAACATCGCCGGCCCTATTTAACATTTACGCTTCGAAAACTCATAAAAAATTACGAGTCATAAAACTACTGCTCTCCATGGACTCGTTTACAATGCTTTAGAAAGCGTGATGTTAGTTTTTGAATGTACGAAAAAATCAATAACGGATAAACCACATCTTGGACTCAATGGATGCGTACTAAAAAAGGTAAATGTTTTTAAGTACTTGGAGCACATAGTGGATAAGGACTTAGCTGATAATAAAGACATTGAACAAGAACGAAGGGCGTAGGCATTCCGATGTACCTTGACACTCAGATTTGCACGATGTTCCAAGGACGCAAACCAATCGCTTTTTAGGGCATATTGGCAAACTTTTTACACCAACAACCTATGGGTTAAGTATACGCAGAGGGTTTACAGCGGCCTGAGTACATAATATAAAAATGACTTTAGGAGACTGATGGGTCTCCTACGATACTGTAACGCATCCCAAATGCATGGCATTTCGATGATTTCTACGTAATTATGCGTAAACAACTGCCTCATTGGTCTAGAAGTTAGGATGTTCGACTACAGACATGGGGTCGGTCCTGGGGTCGAGTCGGGCCAATTCAAAAATCAATATTGAGTTTTCTATTAAGATTTTCTCAACAATATTTGCTCGAAGTTGGGAAGTTGGCGGTGTGATCCACCCCCGTGCCTCGAAGAGCACGTTAAGCCGTCGGTCCTGCGCCTGATCTCTCTCCGGTCGTGTCGGATTCCCGTCACACCGGACTATGAGAGTGCACTTGTGTACTATGCCTGCCAATCCGCACTGGAGCAGCGTGGTGGGTCTATGCTCTAAAAACCCTCTCTCATGCAAGTGAGGAGGCCTGTGCCTAGCAGTGGGAATTTAATGGGCTGCTAATTACCTTTTATGCGTAAACGAGCAGCGTCAATAGTAATCAGACTCTGTCCATCGGCACAGGACAGCTGCGAGGGCTCAAAGCCTACGGTCTAACACCGATGACGTCCATAGGTTCTGGGTTCTCGTGGACTAGGCTCTGAATTAACTGCCCTTGAGTCTCTAGTAGAGGCGATTGGTCCTTACCTGGATCAATGGCTCTCCGAGGGGCATGGGACTCTTTCCTACAGGTTTCGGAAATGTTCTGTACCATATCGGCCAAGAAGAGTCGCCCACCTGCCAGGAGTGCAGGTATCAACTTAGCACACCACACTGTAGTAGATTGTGCAACCTTGGGACCTCAGCGTCACCTCTTGATGGTGATGATCGATGGAGATCTCTCGCTGCGGAGCATTAAAGGCGCGTTGGACTTTAGTGAGAGGTGTTGAATGGGAGTGGCCTTCTTCTGTAATGTCGCTGAAGGAGGCCTGCAAACGAGACAGGGAAAATATAGTAAATGCTTCCTCTAACCACCCAAGGAGGTGGAATACGATGCTCCCGATTCCGTGAATCCTCGGTCGGAGACACCAGATAGGATTGCGGTATCTTACTCACGGACGAAGAGAATTCCGCTGGGTTTTATTGGATATTGCGAGTTGTAATCCATGTGTGCAAAAGATTTATCAATTTATGCAAATTAATATAATGTAAAAGTTTAGTATTAATGAAATTGCTGTTTTAACAGGTTTTTGTAATTTTCATGTGTTCTACTAATATCGTAATAAGTTCAATGTATACTAACATCTGAGCCATATGTTGCTTTTATTAAAACTATATTGTAAAAGCGTGAGGTGCTTTGTATGACGCCACCATACGCTTTTAAATCAGTGACATTAACAGTGGTGGTACATATTTATCTGTAAAGGTTAACAATAACCATTTTTATCCATTACGTATTATATTTTTGGTACAATACTATCCCTTTCTAATTAAATATATAATATAAGTAGTATATTTCATATAGATCAAAACAGTCCTTGACATAATTCCATTTAAGTTGATATCTTAGAATATAAAAGAAATTCGTATTCACATTTATCATTATTTGAAATAAGCATGGATTTAATATTATATTACAGATTAAATATATGAAAATTACATATTTAATATAAATCGAATCGCATAATTCACTTCAATCAAGGCAAATCGATTTCAATTCAAATATATTCGATTCGTAATACGTACATATCACTCAAATTCCAATTTATTGTAATGTGTACAGAAGGTTTTTTATTGCTGATAGGTTAGCGATTGACTGTGATCTCACCTGATGGTAAGTGATGACACTGCATAAGATGGAAGCGCCCTAACCCGATAAGGAATAACTTACAGAGGGAACTATTAAAGGATCAAAATCTAAATCAAGTAGGCTCAAAAAGCACTTTTGAATCGTTAGTGATCTGTCCGTTGGTAACAAATCTACCACCGGTTCGGAAAGTTGAATCCACTGAGAAGAAACCGGCAAGAAACTCAACGGTTACTCCTTTAAACATAGTTTTTGTACGTTACAATGTGATTAGCTTTCATGTGCAACTGGAATCAAGTCCATACGTCTTTGTCACTTAAATAATCTTCAACATTATAATATGCCTTTAGTAATAGGACGTTTTTACCATATTTCTTAAAACTATGTGGAGGAAAACTTACAAGTGATTCGGATATTTTATTAAAAATGCGCATGTTCAACCCGACAAATGATTTCTGAACCTTCTTCACTTTAAAATGTGGCATTATTTCTCTCCTTTTTCTGTATAAATTAATATATTTTCCTTTTCTTTATTTATCACGTATTCCTCTTTTTTGTAATATAAAGATTGTTTCAATGACCGTCATCTTACCCCATAACAGCATGCCGTAAGACATAATGCTATGAAAATAAGCGAAATACACCATTTTAGAAGTTTCAACATCAGTGTATTGCCTTACTTTCCTAACAACAAATGCAGCTGCCCTAAGTTTTGAGTCTTAATATGGCCATCTCATTGAAGCACAGAGTCTTAGGTTATTCCTAAGAAGACTGTAGACATAACTTTCTTCAATAGACTATCATCTAATTGGATATTTTTACAAACTTCTTTTGCATTTGGCAAAGTGAATTCAACACAATTAGTCTTTGCCGAGTTTAATATTAAATTATTAAGAGGAAATCCATCATCTCCAAAATATAACTAAAGTTTAGACAAGATTCACTTATATATGTCGGAGTGCAGTAGTCTGTGGAACGCAGGCTTCATCTGTTTATCGGCTTGGGGCAGAGTCAATAGTGACAATCCGGCGCACGTTTCTCCAATTGTCGGTTGACGGCCCGCCGGTGCGGTCGACTTTTGAAACTGTCGCGTTCCTAGCTATTATTGTTAATGTTTTGTGTGAATTGTTATCGGGACATTAACTTCTCCTCCTCCCTTAGTCTCCGACATATATATAACTTAAAGTTATAAAAGTACAGCAATGTAGTTCAGCATGTCCTGGGTTCGCGTCCCGGGTCGGATGAATTTAACAATTGATATTGAGTTTTCTGTTAAGAAATTCTCAAAATTTTCCCAAAGTTGTCGGTGGTGTGCTCCCATTGGTTGAGCCTTACAAAGCACAATAAGCTCGACACTGGATAAAGCTTTTTAAAACATTTACACATATGTGTCTTACTTGTAAAATATTTAACCTAAACTTTTCAAAATTCAACCTTTTTGTTAATAAAGCAAAAAACATTGTTTGCCAACGTCAACTTCACTTGTAAATACCAGCAATCTTTCTGATGTTAAATATACGAAACATTTCCTCGTTTATTTCCTCTAACACGTGCGAAGACAAAGAAAATGAGCTAAATTATTCTTATCGAAACCTTTTGTTTCCCAAATTATGGTACTAATCCTGCCAGATAAATCCGGGATGAGATCACATTGCTTTCTGACTGTGTATATGTTATATTAGTATCCGTACATGTAAGTATAAAGGTATGCCTTCATAAATATGTCATTTTACAAATATACCAAATGTGAGAAGTATAGAAAGCTTTATCTATCACTTTAAAAAAAATGTCGCTATAGATATCTGGTCGCCTAGGGATCCAAACTCGACAATAACTAATTTAAATTACATGATTATAATCTATTAAGGTACTGTTATCAAAGACTGCCTCATTGGTCTAGTAGTTAGCATGTTCGACTACAGATATGAGGTCCTGGGTTCGAGTCCTGGGTCGGGCCAATTCAAAAAGTCAATATTGAGTTTTCTATTAAGATTTTCTCAATATTTGCCCGAAGTTGGGAAGTTGGCGGCGTGGTCCACCCCCGTGCCTCGGAGAGCACGTTAAGCCGTCGGTCCTGCGCTTGATCTCTCTCCGGTCGTGTCGGATTCCCGTTACATCGGACTATGAGAGTGAAGAAATAGAGAATACACTTGTGTCTGCACCTGCCTGCCAATCCGCAGTGGAGCAGCGTGGTGAGTCTATGCTCTAAAAACCCTCACTCCAAGGAGTGAGGGGGCCTGTGCCCAGCAGTGAGACGTTAATGGGCTGCTACTTACTTACTTACTTATCACAGACTCAAATACATTGTTGCAATAATGCATGGTTCTTCTCTGTAGATTGCACGTGTCGGTTTTTAGGCGACATGGGCAAATAAATTCTGTTGCAACTCGGCCAATCACAAACATAACCACCTCTTTTTTAAATCATGACGAGTATTATCTATTTCGCTTCTCCTTAACTATCGTAATCTACTAATCGTAATAACTCTTTGTGTCGTCGAGGTTAGAGATTTGGGGGTGACTCTAAACTCTAAGCTGACGTTTCGTATTGTATAGCGAATTGCATTAAAAAAGCGTACAGTAATTTGGGGTTCTTGCTTCGTATACTTAAAGGTTTTACAAATATAAATGTTATAAAGATATTTAAGAATGAATGAATTACTTATCAAATATTTACTCTACGCTGATGATTAAATAATACTTGCATCATCTGCTAATGAGCTACAAGAGATGGTAAATATTATGAATGAAGCTTTGAAAGGGGAAGAAATGAAAGTGAATGTAAAAAAACGAAAGTTATGCTTTTTGACAGAGATGAATCTATGATGAATGGCAATATTTTGATAGATGGGGAACAAGTGGAAGAGGTGAAAGAATTTTTATACTTGGGATCTAAATTTACAAAAAATGGAACATGTGAAAGTGATATTGAGAGAAGAGTGAATGCAGGGAATATGATAATTGGTGCCCTGCGCGCCTTTATGAATAGCGAGATGGTGTCTCAAAAGGCCGGACTGGCAGTGCATGCAGGAGTGAAAGTTGAGTATCACAGAAGAATCACAAAACTAAAATAAATGCTGTAGAGATGAGAACGTTGAGAAGTATGTGTGAATTAAAACTTCCATTTGCTCCCCATCTATCAAAATATTTCCATTCATCATAGATTCGTTTCTTTAAAAAACCATAACTTTGGTTTTGTTTACATTCCTTTCCCTTTCAAAGCTTCATTCATAATATTTACCATCTCCTGTAGCTCATTAGCAGATGATGCAAGTATTACTTGATCATCAGCCTAGAGTAAACATTTGATGAGTAATTCATTCATTCTTAACCCATACATACTCTTTTTTAAATTTGTCAAACAGTTATCTATGAATGGGTTGAACAGCCATGGTGACGTAACACATCCCTGTCGAACACCTCTTTCGACAGGAAACCACTCCTTGTACGCCCCGTTTATTCTGACACAAGCACTAGAACCCTCATAGAGAGACTTCAATGCTTGAATCAGATTACCTCTCATCGCATACGTAGATAACGTTGACCACAGCTCATTCCTCACCACTCGATCGTAGGTTCATAAATCCTTTGTTCTAAACATTGGAGATTACAGTAAACTATTTAATATTTTAATGACAATTAAATTCATTAAATTCCGAGCATATATTCCTTTAACCTTCCCTCTAAGTCTTGAAAATGTAACCTTTTAGATTTGTATGAATATAAGCAATACTTAAGAATCACTTTGCTAAAAAAGTTTCACTTCTGACAAGTACTTTGTACGCACACACTTTTCTTTTTTATTATTGCTGATTGGATAGAGCTATATTGTGATCTAATCTGATATCAAATGATGACACAGTTTAGGATAGAAGTATTCATATCTGGTATTAGGTAGTTTTACACATGTTATAGTTTCTACACGGCGTTTATTAAATAATTTATGACTGTATCCTTGTAAATAGCTCTCAATATTACAAAGGGAACGAATTTTTTTTAGTAGAGCGTTACATAAATATCGGGAAATTTCAACTGCGGCACGTATTATATTAAGAAAAACAATAAGGGAGGCTCTTATATTTTTTATTACATTGTTCCTCTTACAAAGTTATTATATATTCGGGGCAATTCTAAATGCTTTGTTATGAAGGAAGATGAAATTGGTATTCCGTTTTTATAATTTGAAGAAGTTTAATCTCGGGAACGCCCACGTGTAATAGGAATTGTGGGCGAAAGAATGGCTCAACTAATACATCTATATTTCAATACTAGCAATGCCTCGCGGTTTCACCCGCGTATACATCGATCTCGAGGCAGTGGAGTTCTAAGTCGGACTATAGATTGGTTTTTGTTAACATAAAAGTTGTATTTCACTTAGTTTTTAATCACTTCCTTTCAGATTATTAGGTACACACTTACATTCATAATACATAACGAATATATGTCTAACTAATACATTTTAAAATTATAACATCATTCACGTAGAATATCCTTTATTAGTAAATGAAAAAACACTCTACAGGTATTGAATTCTTTTTTAAATCGATCTAGTAATAGTTAACTTGATTATTTTATTCAAAATGCAACACTTCCTTCTATAATATTAGAGAAAAGAAATTTTTGTAATAGTTTATTGTCTCAGAACTTCCTTATACACAATATTTGACACTCTGAACATGACATTTTTAAATTTATTATATCTTTTAAATAGAATATCCGATTTTAATAATTTAAATAGCATTTTATAGGTATTAAAACGGTCTTTAATAAAATGTTATATGTTATAGGATAAAGATTAATACAGCGGTACAAATAACATAGTTTGATTATTGTAGGCACTTTTATTAACTTTCAAAATTAAAAAAATATTTATAACGGCATAGCTACAGTAGTTGGACATATGTTATCCTGGACTTTTTTGTAGATATTAAACTTTTATAATATTACAGGATATTCTTTTGTTCTATCATCAATAGTTTCCCCAGCCCACGTCATGACAGATTTTATTTGACCAATTTTTTACTACCTTGGATTACAAAAATTTATATTAGGGATCCCTATTTTTTGGAGAAAGAAATATAGCCTATGTCGTTCAGTAAAAATGGAGCTTTCTATTGATGAAAAAATTTTCGAAATCGGTCTAGTAGTTTTTGTGTGAAAACGTTACAAACATACATATTTACATACAAATCTTTCCTTCTTTATAGAGAGAGAGAGAGAGAGAGAGAGAGAGAGAGAGAATACACTTTATGGTACACCATAAATAATACATACAATATATACCATAACTTAATCATAGGGTACAAAAAGGCGGCCAAAAATTTATTACGGAAATGGGTAGGTGGTGTATAAAAGGTGTAGTACGAGTATATAGATACATATAAAACATACATGAGTACATAAACAGATACGTACAAAAATACATACTAATAAATATATATTTACATACGAACCGAAAAATACATCGTCGTCGTCGTCGTCGTCGCTTCAACCGATGGACGTCCACTGCTGGACATAGGTCTCACGTAATGACCGCCACAAGGCCCGATCTTGCGCCGCCTGGCTCCAACGGCTACCGGCGACCCTCTTTATATCATCGGTCCACCTTGTGGGGGGTCTGCCTACACTGCGCCGTCCGGTGCGGGGTCGCCACTCCAGCACTTTCGGTCCCCAACGTCCATCGGTCCTTCGGACTATGTGCCCCGCCCATTGCCACTTCAGGTTCGCGATTCGTAGGGCTATGTCGGTGACTTTGGTTCTACTACGGATCTCTTCATTTCGAATTCGATCACGTAGAGAAACTCCGAGCATAGCCCTCTCCATCGCACGCTGAGTGACTCTGAGCTTCCGCATGAGGCCCATAGTCAGCGACCACGTCTCAGAACCGTAGGTCATCACTGGCAACACGCACTGTTCGAAGACTTTGGTCTTCAGGCACTGAGGGTTATCGGACGAAAATATCTGGCGTAACTTCCCGAACGCAGCCCAACCGAGTTGGATTCGGCGGTTGACCTCCTTCTCGAAATTGGACATACCTAGCTGGACTATATACAAAAATACATATTATAATAAAATAATATATATAAATATAGTCGACGCCTAAGTGCACAGGGAGTAGTAGTGAACCTTGACGAGGTTTTTGAAAGAAACATTTAAATAATTGGCCTCTCTGACCGTCAGAGTTAGCTCATTCCATAATTCGATCCCCTGTACCGCAAAGGGTTACCCAAAGAACATAGTTCTTATAATATTAGTTTAGAAGTTAAGATCAAACAGTAATTTCTGATTATTATACTTTTAGATCAAATTTTATTGTTGATACATGAACGCTTGTGTGTAAACTCAGCTGATGGTAAGTGATAATATGGTCTAGCACGTTAATCTGTTAAGAGGTTTAAGCCTCATGATTCAGCCTTTTCATTTATTAGTCCTGAAGTTTGCCGGATCAATTAGCAGCTTATAAATATTAGACAAGCGTCAAAAATTGAGCTCGGTTTGCTCTATTTCATGTTGCCAACTTTGGCACTCATTGGCAATCTTTCAATACGTTATCCCATTAAGTTCAACAATAAAATTGGCATTAAATTCAAACCGGAGCTCGCTCGGCCATTTTGTTTTGTATAAGGTGGTGTTTAAATCACTTAAATGGACACGTTGGTTTCCTTATTGCACGAAATCAAAATTTACAGCTACGTAACATTTTACACTTAGCACTGGGAACACGTTTAGTTGATTTAATTTATAGTGGGCATTGCTTAGGTATTGTCAAGTAATATATACTTTACTGGTATTTTATACAAGGTGTTAGGAGACCGCTTCCAAAAATGAAGGCAGTCTATAGTACTAATGACACCTTTACAAAAAAAACCTATTCTGAATTTAAAAAATACATTATTTAAAAAAAACATACATACATAGCATCACGCCTCATTCCCATAGGGGTAGGCAGAGACAACATCCTTCCACTTGCCACGATCCTTGCATATCTCCTTCGCTTCTTTCATTTACATTAAACCTTTCATACAAGGCTTAGAGTACTCTTGACTGGACCCTTATATAAAATGTCCTGAATTTGGTCCATAAACGTTCGCCTTGGTCTTCCCCTTCCAACTTTCGCATTCACTCTTGACTCATAAGTCCTTATTGTCAGTCTCCTTTCACTCATTCTCTCTACATTCCCAAACCATCTACGCATACCTTTCTCGATTTTAGTCACTACATCTTCTTTTATACCACAACGTTCTCTGATCACACTATTTCTTTTTCTGTCATTTGTATTATGTGATTCTTCTGCCATACCCAAGTTTCACTACCATACATAAGTGTTGGCACCAACACTCCTGCATGCTCTGCCAGTCTGGCCTTTTGAGACACCATCTGGCTATTCGTAAAGGCGTGCAGAGCACCATTTACTATATTCCCTGCATTCACTCTCCTTTCAATATCACTTTCACATCTTCCATCTTTTGTAAATTTAGATCCCAAGTATACAAATTCTTTCACCTCTTCCAATTGTTCCCCATCTATCAAAATCTTCGTCGCTTCAACCGATGGACGTTTACTGCTGGACATAGGTGTCACAAAGTGATACCCACAAGGCCCGATGTTGTGCCGCCTGGCTCCAGCGGCTACCGGCGACCCTCCTTATATCGTCGGTCCACCTTGTGGGGGGTTTCCCTATACCGCGTCGTCCGGTGCGGGGTCGCCATTCCAGCACCTTCGGGCCCCAACGTCCATCGGTTCGTTGGACTATGTGCCCCACCCATTGCCACTTCGGGTTCGCGATTCGTAGGGCTTTTTCGTTGACTTTGGTTCTGCTACGGATCTCCTCATTTCTCTGATTTCATCGCGTAGAGAAACTCCGAGCATAGCCCTCTTCATCGCACGCTCAGTAGCTCTGAGCTTTCGAACAAGGCCCTTAGTCAGCGACCACATTTCGAATCCGTAGGTAAAGACTAGCAACACGCACTGTTCGAAGACTTTAGTCTTCAGGCACTGAGGGATATTGGACGAAAACGTCTTCCGGAATTTCCCGAACGCTGCCCAACCGAGTTGGATTCGGCGGTTGATCTCTTTCTCGAAATTGGACCTACCTAGCTGGACTATGTGTCCTAGATATGTATACTCGTCAACAATTTCGAATTTATCGAGTAATAATAATATCCGCTAATCATTTTACAAAAATTCTATAGTAAGCTGTTTGCAGTGTTTTACTGCAAAGAGTTTATTATCCTTTCTGAGGCTTGTGACGGCCACGTCCTTACAAAAATATATATACAATTTATATACAGACATACATAATGTATGTATAAAAATAATTAAATGCATTATATGTATTCAGAAATATAATTTATATATATCCTTTTTTAATCAATAATATATAAGTGATACTGGCAACCTACACAAGCCTTGTNTGGTTGTTTTAAAAATTAAAAAAAAAGCAGTAATGAAACACAAAAACAAACGATGTCAGTTCAACGAACGCACGTCAGTTCAGTCAACAGACCGGTGCGTTCCGAGCACCAGCTGATTTTGATTTTGTGTTTCATTGCTGGTTTTTTTTAGTAAAATAATGTACTTTTTATTAAGCTATAATTCATTTAGCCATACTAAACGTTTTAAAAATATGTTTTTTTTTAATCAGTGATACTAAATCGTCGTCGTCGCTTCGACCGATGGACGTCCATTGCTGGACATAGGTCTCATGAAATGATGCCCACAAGGCCCGATCTTGTGCCGCCTGGCTCCAGCGGCTACCGGCGACCCTCCTTATATCGTCGGTCTACCTTGTGGGGGGTCTCCCTACACCGCGTCGTCCGGTGCAGGGTTGCCATTCCAGCACCTTCGGGCCCCGACGTCCATCGGTTCGTTGGATTATGTGCCCCACCCATTGTCACTTCAGGTTCGCGATTCGTAGGGCTATGTCTTATCTAGTCTTATATATTCTGATCACTTAGGTAAACCTCGAGAATAGCCCTCTCCATTGCCCGCTGAGTGAATCTTCTTACGAGCCCCATAGTCAGCGGCAATGTCTCGGAACCCTATATAATCGCTGGCACGCATTGTTCGAAGACCTTTGTCTTCAGGCACTGAGGAGTTATGGCTGAAAAGATGTCCCGTAGTTTTCCGAACGTTGCTCATCCGAATTGGATTCGGTGGTTGATGTCTTTTTCGAAGTTGGACCTACCTAATTGGATCGTGTGTCCCAGGTACATCTACTTGTCTACAACTTCGAGTGCTGAGTTCTCAACGGTGACCGGGTGGGGCGAAACATGAACGTCTATGTTTTGTCGTAACACGATTTTTGTCTTATCCATGTTCATTTTAAGGCCCACCTGTTGAGACACTCTGCAAAGGCCATTATAGTCGCCTGCTCCATGAATCCTCATTCATCCCTGGTCATATTTCTTAATCCTAATAAATTCTGATTAACAAAATTTTGCTGCCTTCTAATATTTAAATCGTAAAGGCAACGACCGAGAAACTTGACATCAAAGACAAGGAAGGGTGGAGCAGTGAAATTGATTAATACATGTCTTAAAGCTGGTTGAACTAACCAAAATACAACGCTACAGGTTAAATTGATTCTAGATACATGAAGAATAACTTTTTTATCCGTTTTTATTTAGTTTTCCGAGAATTTTTTACCGAATTTCGATAATGCAACGTCCTTTACCTTTACATAGTATAAAATGAAGTCAGTCCCGCTGTCTATTAGCATAGATCTTTAAAACTACTCAACATATTTTAATGAAGTTAACAGCAATAGATAGAATGACTCAAGAGGTAGTTTTATATGTATAATACATATATACTATAGTACATAAAAGCTGTAAAATTCTAAAATTTGTAATGTTTATGTCGTTACAAACATATTTGTTATCGTTTAAATCGCGAAAAGTATCCAAAGTACATGAAATAGATCAAATTGATATGCTACGATATTATATATCTTGAAAAGATCTATAAAAACTTAAGGTTAGTTTATATTTATACCTAAAGGTAATCCTCACTAACTACTTTTATCTTTTACATATTCCAAAATATATGTCTTATTTACCAAACTATATTATATCACATTATTTCTTATGTAAATAAATACACTCTGCTGCTCTTTACAGTGTTTGATTAAAGAGAGAGAGAGAATAAGCTTTATTGCATATATGATAAAAATAAAAAGACATATAAACTAAGAGACGTATTACTATGATTTAAGGATGCAAAGGAGGTCTTATTTCTCAAGTTATCTCTTCCAGACAACCTTTGTACTATGAGAAGCTGGCTAAAAATAATATACATAAATAAATTTTAGTTTATAAATAAATAAGGTATGAAATATGTGAAAGAAATCTATGAATGCATATTGAACGTATATACAAAAATGATGTAAAATAAAAATATACAATATAAAGAAAATGAAAAGATATAAACGGGTTATTCCGAGCAGTTTCCAGTTAAATGAAACTCTTTGTGGCGTGTTTTAAAGATGGATAATGACTACGCACTCTTCTACTTCAGTACTACATTTGGATTGTATCTATTCACAGATGTGAAACCTGGACTATTAAGGAAGACACTCGAAAACGCATAGAAGCTTTCGAAATGTGAGCGAATGCTCTCAATCACTTGACCCAAAAAGTCAGCAGCGCAAATGTTTTGAGACGATTTGGTCAAAACCGCAAGCAAAATCTGGAAAGTTGCCTACCTTGGTCATGTATTCAGACACGGAAGATATGACCTCCTGCAACTGATAATGATGGGAAATCGTGGCCCCGCAACATCCGTGAATGGAATGGTGCTACGAGCGCTGCCAAATCGTTTTATCTCACCCGAATTCAAGACAGTTTCTCACAGCTGATATCCAACCTTCTGTAATTGGAGAGGAACTGAAAGAAGAAGAATGACCGGCGTTAAAATTGATATCTTAAAAGATATTAGAGATTTAAAAAGCAGAGAGGTACAGTAGCTGGTAGCCAACTGTCTTCGACCATGTTGAAGGTGAAAAACAAAAGGAATATGCAATAGTATATATAGACATAGAGTACTCTTAATATACTTGTGGTTTAAATATATTTATACAAGCGCATCTTAGTACGAAATTCGTTAAAGTAAAATAACAATATCTGACATCTAACGCTTTTAGAAAAGTGTTTCGTTCCCGGGGGTGGTCCGCTGAACTCCGTAAAAGCTTTGTCCATTATGCTTTCCCGGGATTAATATTCTACCTTAAAGGTTAATAGAATTATTACGAAGTTTGCGGGCCTCAGTGTAAGTTGAAATGTAGCATTTATTACGTAGAAAACCGTTGCAATTACAAAGATAACATTAAAATTACAACTAGATAGGATACGCAATTAAATACATTTTATTATACAGTATATTAGTTGGTGATTGTGAATTTTTCTACATGGAATTTGTTCGCGACTTTCCCCTTTAAAGTAGAAAATAATATATTTGTTTAAGTTTTAATTTAAAGTCAATATTATTGTTAAAATCGTTCAAGATGTTTTGTTGACCTATAGCATGTATATATTTGT